>JADLZN010010725.1:600000-1038706 GCA_018155175.1 Sinocyclocheilus anophthalmus
AACAGCACCTTTTCAGTGTTGTTTATTTGTTTGGGATGACAGCAGTCGCTATGCTAATTTTCTGTTATTTGTGCGATGCTTGTCTTTTAGGCACACAAAGTCATTCATTTAAAGTAAAAAACAACATTGTAGCAGGATAATTGTAATAATGCCTCCGAGTTGTGTGCTCAATAGCTTATTGTGAACTCCCAGCATGCACTTTTGTGTGGCATATCTCATAGCACTAGAGGTAATCCGGAGAAGAGCTCGCTCAGGAACAAATAAGCTACAACCCCAATTCATTTGCAGCGCCACATGTACAGAAAGACTTCTCAGATGGTGTGGAGGTGTCGAAATGGACTTGAAATAATGAGCGGGAACACTTCCAATGTTCTCTTGGCTTTATGAGGAATAGAGATCACTCAGAGACCCCCCTCCCAGGCATACACTCAGGGTTCATGGTGCTGTAAAATACTGTCGTTGATCCAAGGTGCCATCCGTCCTTGAAAGCGTGTGACGCACAGCCTTCCGTTTCATCGCTATTAGTGCTCTTGTGTAAAAGCCGTCTTACAACTGCAGGGGTGGCATTGATGGCTCACATGTGTGAATCCCATACCGAGCGCCTTTTATTTTATTTTGACACCTTAAGTGGCGAGAAATATGAAGACGATTCACTTTATTCATGCTTATTTGGTTACTGTTTATCTATGGAGTAGAAGGGTCGCTTGCAGTGTGAATAATGAAATTAATGACATTTTAGATACTTAGTTACTTTTGACCTATCTCGTTTTTCACATTGATTTAAATAGGATGATTGTGTACCATATGAGTAAGAAAATATACATAGAGTAAGAAAATATATTCCATTTGTTGTTATCAACATCATGAAGTGCATTAAACATTATATTACGTCAATGTTTCCCAAACTGGGTTTGTGAAGGAACTGCCGGTGGTTTATGGGTTTAATGAAAAGCTAATAATAATTAAATCATAAACAAATGTTAAATTAAAACATTTTAATTAAACCATTAAAATATTTTTTATAAAAAAATGAATCCAAATAAAACACTTACTGAAAAGATGAAATATTTTATTTGTTTACCTGCATGTCATGTGACCATAACCAACATTAGAGAACTGTGAACATGCAAATGTGATACTTAATTATTAAAATATTTATTTTATATTTGTTTGTAATATTTACTACTATATGTGTATAGTAGAATGTAGAAGACAAATATTTGCATCAAAACCAGTACTAGAGGCAGTCAAGTACAGAAAATGAGTTTTGAACTCTCCATCAGATATTTCTTAAGTCTGTATTGATCTGTCAGTTTCCTTTTTTTATATTGAGTATGCCTCACTAAACAGTACAATTCACATGAAATTGAGAAGTTTTATCTTCACAAACAAAAAATATTCCTTTTCACATTCAGCTGCAAGCCTATATTTTTTTTACCTGCATTGGTCTGATATATTACTTGCTCTTGTACAAATTATATAATAATTAATATATATATAGCCATCTGATATACAGAGAGAGAGAGAAACAAGCTAGAGTAATCAGATATAAAATCAGATGAAATGAGTATTGCCGTCCCTGTCTGAACTGATTGATGAAATCTGATATACAGTACATTGCAATATCTTATTGCTACGAAATAATGTGATATACTATAATGTGTTTGTCCTTAGACAATTTAAGCAATTTTGTTCAAATTTAAATAGCCAGCAAAATCATAACATACATACAAAGTATATGTGGTATCAGGGCCGTAGCTGGGGTTTGCGGGACCCGGTGCAGGTTGTGCCAGTGGACCCTATTTGAAATTGTTTAATTTGTATGTTCGTTCTTTGATTTTTTATTGTGCGATACTCAGTGTTTACGGTTTTTTCAAGTTTTGTAGGTGTCCCCAACACCACACCGCACCCCCGCACAACGGTTCCAGAAACCGAATAATCAAATGTAAAATAGCACTGCATAGTCTTCTCTTCACTGTAAAAATTAAATATACACTCAAACCAAACCAGTTCAGACACCTTCAACATTTCTCACATTATCACAGTTTATTTGCTATAGTTTAGAAAATGGTAATAAAATATGACAAAAACTCAGAGTTACAACCGTTTGCAGAACAAAGAATCTTGATAATGTCAAGAAAACTTTGATAGAAAGTATGTTAATGGATTTATACTCAACCAACAAACCAAGGCAGAACAAACGGTTAGGATGCCAATATTTACCAATATCAATACTTGGGTGGACTAGGGTAACAAGCAATGCTTTTAAAAAATTTAGTTCAGTCTGTGGTGTAAAAAGTTTGCATTAGCAATTAAAGAAAAAACACTTAAGCAAAACATGGTCAGGTCAAAGTGTCTGAAATTTTTTTATCAATTTTACTGGTAGTCCACTGAGTGAAGAAATTTTGGGTATAAAGGTCACGTTTATTCATTTGCTACCGCACTGACATAAATGAACTATAGTGTCTCAGACACCTACTAGCTAAAAAAATATAAAAAAAATATATTGGTGTTCTCTGAATATTTTGGTGTGGAAGTGGAATTCAGTCTTGTTAAAAACTACAAAAGTAATTTCAGTCAGAGCAGGAATTGATTTCTGTTATTCATTTCTGGTTCACATTAAGGACACCGACAGCAGCTAGGAGTAAATTAGGCGTGGTCACTTTAAGAGACAATGCATCCATTATAATGATACACATCCGATATCGTTCTCCACTGTTTACTTTCACTTTAGACATAACCGACAGTTTTTTCGAGAATACTCTCCAAGACGGGTATTTTAACATCATTTTGTATGTATTTGTCGGTACAAGAGCATGAAGAGGCAAATTCGGTGTTCAAGCGCTTTGAGACGCGTCTCTCTGCGTGCGCCACTAGTGCTGAATTGTGCTCTTTCACATCTTTTTCTGTTTGTATGTTTAAACTGAGATTTGTAATTGTTCGTTCAGGTGCAGGAGGATGCGAAGGAGAGCTCAGTTCGGTGTTGCTGTCTGTGAGACCTGGTATAGCGTGCGCATCCGGGAACCGGCGCGAGTTTTTCAGCATCTTGTGTTTGAATGCTTTAAACTCTTTTGAATGTTTAAATTGACGAGGTTTTAAAAACACATGCAAATTATAAGCTTTCGTGACGACGTGCAGCAGTGGACCGTCAATTGTCCTGAGCGTCTTTTTAGGCTGGCCTCAGACAGTCGGTTGAGATCGCTGGGGGCCCCCCCCTCTCAGCCGTGGGCCCCTATAATCGTCACCACTTTTCACCCCACTAGAGATGGCCCTGTATTGTATATATCAACCAGATATAGTTTTCAACAGTATATAATTTTCTAAGCCTAAGCAAAGGAACCCATGTAAATTTTATTCAGCAGCTTTTAAGAGGAAATAGCAATTTGCCCTTGACTTTTTCAACTTGCATTGTGTTCTAATTTCCCCACAACATCGTCCCTCAGACCATTTAATCTTTAGATAGAGAAAGGTCAGTACTGCAGTGTGATTACTGTGGAAATGCTTATGGCATAACAAAGCATAAAAAGCGTAAGTGTGACGGTACACAGGAAGAACGTCACCAGGGAGCACCAGAGAGGCAAGGAGCAGTTGTAAGCATTTGTTTTGAGATTTACATTCAGTGACACGCTTCTGTGGATGTGTTTCTTCTTATCTTCTCTGGTCCTTCCTCACTGATGCTGCTATTTAGCCTCCAGGTTATTCTAAAATGCCAGCCTGTGATATTTACAACACCTGCAACAGTTAAGATACAGTGTTGTCTGTATATTCTGCTTTTATTTTAACATTGTCTTAGGGCCAGATTCCCACACACAGATTACAACCAGCAACAAATTACATAGGATTTTCAATGAAAAATCACAGTTTACATTGAAAGTTAATCCAGTTTTCTGCTCCTACAGTCAGAACATTTGGCATTACTGGTTGAAATGAAACATTCAGTCTTTTCATTATTAAAAACAGTTCTGGCAAAAGACTACGTGAGGGAATATATTTGCAAGTTTCACATTCAAATGTTTGTAATTTAGTACAATCCACACTACATCTTTCATTCTCACCTAGTGGTGCCAAACCTTCTGTTACGCATAGCTTTGAGACAAAGATAGCATGTTGTCTATGCTAATGACTTGTTTGTGCTTTTCTATACTAAAATCATAATAGCCAATAATCAGCGTTTAAAGTAGCTGACCAAAAATCTAAAAAAGAGTGCAAGTTAAAGTCTAGTTCATAGTTTGTTTGTTTTTTCAAGTTCTTGACAGTTTCGAAGTTTATCCTTACTGTAGATTTGAATGTGCTTTTACATACTGTTTAATTTAGCTGACTAAAAATTTTACAAAAGAGTGAAAGTGAAAGTCTGGTTTGTAGTTTGATTGTATTTAGAAATTCTTGAAGAAAACAACTCATCCTTGTTGTAGATGCATTATGCCATTGTTAACTTTTCATTGTCAACCCATTTTTATGTTTTGCGTCATTCTTGATTCAAAACAAAGTTGTGCTGGAGTCAAATTACACCATGCCTTTCCTGTTAAAAAAAAAGAAAACGAGCTGCTCTTGGCAATAGTTTGAATTGTTGGCAACATGACAGATAATAGATTGTATTTGGATGTCACAACAAGTTTTGCAAATGTATGGTTTTATTACATCCAAAACAAATGCATCAGATGTATAATTAAAAGTCTGGATGTTTGTCAGTCAAAGCAATCTGTATTTGCACACTCAATTTAAAACCCCGTTCACACCAAGAACGATAACTATAAAGATACCGATATTAGCGTCCACACCAACGAACAATATCGTCTGTTTATTCTAAGCGCACATGTGTCTGCACATGTGTCTGCAGGATAGATTCTGATTGGCTGTCAGTGTTTTATCGTTCATCAGCTGGAAATTTTTAAAAAAAGAAATTGATCACAACGATATCGTTCCTCTGTATCGTTATAGTTAGGGATGCACCTATACAGATACTGGTATCGGTATCGGGCCCGATACTGAGCTCCTGTACTCGTACTCATTAAAATGCCCCGATACCAAACGCCGATACCACACAGCATGTGATAAGTGCCATATTCAGACAAAGAAACACAGACAACAGAACAACAGACAGCAGAATGGAGTTAAGGATGTCTACTACGAAGTATATGTATGCAATGAATATAATGTTAAACATTCAGTATTAACGCCTGTATAGCTGATGTGCGCGAGCTGATAAACAAAGCACACTGAGTGGATTACCCATCGTATGCGAAATGGTGCGCTGCGGCGCAGATGCGCGAGCTTGTCGAGTGAATATACCTTTCTCACAGACATCACTGGAAAGTTTGTAGTTCGGTCGGATACGTCAAAAACAAGCAAGTAAAACAATGCACAAGTTACTTAACGGTAGGGAGAGAGAGAGAGAGAGAGGAGAGAGCGCGCGCACTTCTGTTGTGTGATCTTTATTGATGTTCGCTCACTTAGCACGCATCATTTGGATTAAAACTAAATCGTAAAAATAAGACCATTTATAGGGGCATTCACTATAAAAATAATTTATTTTCAACCTTAGGCATACACGACTTTCTGGCGAAAGTGAAACTAACAGCCTGTGTGAAATGCGCTAGGCTGTACTATTCTGCATCAGTACAAATACCTGCACGCGTTGCGCATGTTTTGCTTGCATGACTGTTTCTGCATTATATGAGTGGCTTTGGAAAATAAATCGCAGCACGTTTCAGATGAAAAAAACGTGACTTCTATTTCTGAAAATATCACAGTTAGGAGATTTATAACGAGTGGTTCCCTGCATTATTACAGCAAAGCGCGTGATTACAGTACTAAGCCGCTGCAATGGAGCAGCACCAATGCTATTAAATTAAAGATGATGTACCATAGAGCAAAAAATGAACAGTGAAAGTAACAAAAACTTGTAAAATATGTTTTAATGGGCATAATTAAGTGTGAAAATAACCGAAGGATATACAGTCAAACCAAAAATTATTCAGAGACCAGATATAATTTTTGATATTTTTTTACTAGTGGCTGCAGGACACTATAGTTCATTTATGTAAGTGAGGATAGCAAAATAAAGTAAACTGTGACAAATCATACCCAAAAATTCTTCATACAGTGGACTACCAGTAAAACTGATTAAAAATTTGGGACCAAAAATTATTCAGACCAAGTCTGGGGAAAAAACATTGAAGTTGAGGTTTGCATGAAGCTGGGTGACAGCATGACCAGGAGACTACAGGCTGTCATTAAGGCTAAAGGTTGCCCGACTAAGTATTGATAGTTGTGTAAATACTGTCATACTAACAGCTGTCTGAATAATTTTTGGTTGATTGTAATCTGTTACATACATTTCTATCAAAGTTATCTAATATTATCAAGCTGAATTTGTTCTGACACAATTTAACTCTGAGTTCTTGTCATATTTTATTACCATTTTCTAAACTATAGCAAATAAACTGTGATAATGTGAGAAATGTTGAAAGTGTCTGAATAAATTTTGGTTTGACTATCTACTTGATAAATGAAGTTAACCAACTAACATTATACATATTCTTTTGGTTTCTGTACCCAATATTTAAAAAATTTACAAATAAATAAATAAAAATATTGGTATCAGTACTCTGTATCGGCAAGTACCAAAAATAAAGGTATCGGTATCGGGCGAGTACTGGAAAAAGTGGTATCGGTGCATCCCTAGTTATAGTTGTGGTGTGAACTATGCTATTCTTTAATATTGAGAACAATTTTTAGAACTATATCTTTATCATTATCTTTATAGTTATCGTGCTTGGTGTGAACGGGCCTTAACTCTTTGTAATCAGTGGTTTTGTTTGTAGCTGATAGCATGAGGGGAAGGGACATTCTCATTGTAGAGCATTTGATTGGACAAAAATCTGTGCAGTGCAAAATGAGTCATCGAAATTTTTTAGTTTAGTTTCATTTTATTCCTGAGGAAAAATACAGTTTTAACTGCTAAAACTGATTTTAGTAGCATTTGGGCATTTAAACTAGCAATAGACTAGCATGGACTAAAAGCAACAAGTGTTGATTTCATATGGTCTTGAATATAGAATGTACACTCACAGGCTCAGCCAATCAGAATTTAAAGATAAAACAATTGCTTTAATTAAAATAAATCTGTTATGCATAGTTTTTTTTGCTTTAAAATGAAAAACTCAAGGTATTAAATCTGAATGCACAGACAATTTGATATCCAGTTTTGATATATTTATGATGAATTATTCATATATAGATATACAAGCCTCTACTAAATGTCTTAACTGCAGAGTCTTGTTCTAGAGCCTGTGCTGATGATGTCATTCTGCTCTCATACTGTCACTGATATGACATCATTCAGCTTTGTGTCAGTGTAATCCTATTACAACAGCCACATGCTGCTAGTATCTTCACACGAGAACACCAGCTACAAAACAAACGGCCACATGAATAGCTAGAATGCTTATTTGAGGCTGCCTGATTTTGTGCTTTGTGACACTTGTGTAGTCTACTGTTGTGCTGTCAATATCTAGGTGTTCTCTTTTGTATCCTAGCTTCAAATCAAATAATATACAGAACTGTGGGCTATGTTTGGCTGTGTTAGTTGAATATTCAAATCTATGTGCAACATGTACCCACAGCACTACAGTGCTGGATATTGCTCTCTTTTGTCTGTCTTTGTTAGTGACTGTCTGTAAGACTTTGTTTTTGTCCTTTCAGAGACTTCATTTGGGTTTTCCTTGAACGCATCTCCAGTAACCTTGGTAACATTGAATAGAGTGTGACTATTTTTTTGCTCTCGCTCTGCTGAGTCTTTAAAAGATTATGAAATAAGCTTAATACAGATGTAATAACATTTGCCTTGGATTTTAAGGCCTAGATGGTTGTAAAAATGTCATTTTACATGAATATTCAGTGATAAAACAACATTTGAGCTTTGGAAAAGTCACTTGTTCATTTTCTTTGAGCATCATGATTGAAATATGTTTTATTGAACCTGACTTTTATCTGTGATAGAGCCCTGAAGCCCCAGACTCGGAGCTCCTCGAGCATATAGAAGATTTATCACAGAGGCTGAGAGCTCTTGACTCCACCCAATGAGATAACAAGCCTGTAACATTTTCCTGATTATTTAATGCTTAAATGAGTCATATAATTACACATGCAAGGCAGCCGGCTATTATACTTTGATCTTCTGAATCATATCTTTTAGGGCACACACTGCATCTTTTAAAAGCATGGAAAAGAAAGCAATTTTACTTAAACTTTTGCTGCGTATCTAAGTGCTCAAGGTTTGATCCAGATCAAACTAATCTATCAGGTTCTAAAAATCATCTTGACCATCCACTGACGGTCATTCAAATTTAGACATGGATTCTGAGTTTTTTTTGTTTTTTTTGCAAGGAACAAATATGATATTTTGTTGCAGTTGGTGTTTTTTCATTGCCCAGTTCTTTCTGGAGCCTCTTAAAAGTGTGAGACTTCACAGTTTCACATGTTACAGCTCAGGATAGTAGCTAGTGAGGGCTTGGTGCTTGATCTTATGTTGTCATGATTAGTCACATGGCATTTACGACTGAGGTGATTGACTCAAAGATTTCAGGGGTTCCTATGCGCAAAGATGGAAGGTTAAAAGTCATACTTAAAGGAATAGTTCATCCAAAAATGAAAATTTGGTGAAAATGTACTCACTTTCAGGCCATCCAAGATGTAGATTAGTTTGTTTCTTCATCTGAACCGATTTGGAGAAATTTAGCATTACTTCACTTGCTCACCAGTGGATCCTCTGCAGTGAATGGGTGCCGTCAGAGTCCAAACATCTGATTAAAACATCACAATAATCCATTAGTAATCCACACCACTCCAGTCCATCAATGAACATCTTGTGAGGTGAAAAGCTGCATGTTTTTAAGAAACAAATCCATCATTCATCATTATTGTGATGTTAGGGTTAGGTTTGAAGTAATTCATTTACATCTTGGATGGCCTGAGGTAAATTTCCAGCAAACTTTCATTTTTGTGTGAACTATCCCTTTAAAGGGGTTCTGCGACAGTTAACAACTGCCATAGAGATGAATGTGAAATGTAACCGGGGCTGACAAGTCGTGAGACGTGCGGATCCATGTGCAAGCTTTTATTTAAAGTAGAAGAGGTCAGAAACACAGGCAGTGTCGAACAATGGCAAACAGGTATATGGCGTGCAAGACACAAGAATAATCCTAGGGCGTAGGTCAACGATCGGTGAACAGAATAACAAGGGCGAGACTAAAGGTATAAATCCAGGAAAACAGGCAAAGATCAGAAACCGGGAAAACAGACAACGCAAGGCAAGGCAAGACTAGGCTGGGCTGGGCAACTAACGAGGGCTCTGTAAAGTAGCTATCACTACTGGCGATAAGCGCATACAATACTCGGCAGAGAATTGTTGTTTGAGTGAGTGTTAAATAGTGAGTGAGTAATATGAAACAGCTGTGTGCAATCAGTGCTGGGTGCAATCAGTGCAATGAATGATGAGATATGTAGTCCGGGATGATATTCACGTTTGTGTTTGTAGAGTTCCCAATGTATGGAAAGGGTGACCTCTATGGTAAGCAAGACGAGTTCGTGGACCGGATTCGTGACCGAGCCCCCCCCCCCAAGGAGCGGCTTCAAGACGCTCAAAACCCTTTACGATTCCAGAGGGCGGTGGAGTGGAGGCGGAACACGGGGAGGGACGGAGGGCCAGATCCAAGGATAGGAGAGACCAGGGACGGAGGCAGAGCCGGCAGAGCAGGATCCAGGGGAGCCGTCAGTACAAGGTGGAGCAGATGACCACCACAGCTGAG
The DNA here is from genome assembly GCA_018155175.1 of Sinocyclocheilus anophthalmus. Classification (NCBI taxonomy): domain Eukaryota; kingdom Metazoa; phylum Chordata; class Actinopteri; order Cypriniformes; family Cyprinidae; genus Sinocyclocheilus; species Sinocyclocheilus anophthalmus. The sequence continues at coordinate 609,810 of JADLZN010010725.1, forward strand.
CAGACGGGACCGAAGATCCCCACGCGGAGCAGAAGACCACCAGAGGCCAAACAGTAGACCACCACGGCGGAGCAGAAGACAACCAGAGCCAGACAGCAGACCACCACAGCAGAGCAGAAGACCACCACGGCAGAGCAGAGAACCACCAAGGCGGAGCAGAGGACCACCAGAGCCGACAGTAGACCACCATGGCGGAGCAGAGGGAACAGGAAACCCCCCGTTGAACCACACCGATCAGGAGACCATGGCAGAGACTGTAACATAGAGAGAGCAGAGACAGACAACACATACAGAACATTGGGGTTGACAGATAAGGCTGGGTGTTCAGAGGTAGCCTCCTTGGCTGGGTCGGGACAGGACCAAAGTTTGCAAACGACCTCCTTGGCCGGAACAAAGCAAGCAAAGAATTCACAAACATCCTCCATAGCCATGACAGGACAGCCAGGGAGTTCGCAACGGCCTTTATAAGCCGTTACAGGACGAGCAGAGAGTTCGCAAAACGACCTCTAAGCTGTGACGGATGAGCAGGATTCGCAAAAGGGCCTCTATGGCCCGTGACTGACGGGCAGAGGTTCACAGATTGCCTCCATAGCTAGCCTTACCAGGCAGGACGAGGATTCCACGCGGGCCTCCTATCCGTGGACAGGACGGCAGAGGTTCACCGCGGCCTCCATAGGCCTGACAGGACGGGACAGAGTTCAAGACGGCCTCCATAGCCATGACGGACAAGCAGGGAGTTCGCAAACGCCTCTTATAGCTGTGCCGCCAGACAAGAGTTTCCCATACGGCCCTCCTTGGCCTGAACGGACAGCAGAGAGTTCATAGAGCCTCCTTGTCCAGAACAGACAACAGAGAGTCATAGACGGCCTCCCTTGTCCGGAACATGACAGACAGAGAGTTCATAGTCAGCCATCTCCTTGACTGACAGAACAGGCAGAGAGTTTTCATAGTCGGCCTCCTTGGCCCGGAACAGGAAATGATGAGAGTGCATTGCTGGGCACCACCACCATACAAGGAGCTGAATTCGAGCACCGCCGTTTCCGGAGGTTCTGCAGCATGCGCCGCCACCTCAGGAGAAACTGCAGCGGGCACCATCGCTTCGGGGAACACAGCAGCGAGCACCAATACCGCAAAAAAACAAAAGAAAAAAAAGAACACCGTCTGTAGGTTCTGCAGCGTAAGCCTCCACCTCTGGAGATGTTGTAGCCGGTTCCGCTGCCTCTAGCAAATCGGCGTTGTCTTACTGGCCCAGATCCACCATAAAGCAACCCCCCATATGGGAAGTGTTGCAGACAGGGGAATGAGTTCATGAACAGAAGGGTTTAGAGTGAGTGGGTTTGGGGATACCAACTGTGCGTGCAGACACCAGCGGTGCATCCCTCACACTGGCTACCAGACTGGGATAACGAAGGGCTGACCTTGAGAATCTGGGTGTGACGGACAGGACGTGACATGACTCTGGATGGATGATCAGCTGTGATGCGATGTGAATCTGGATGAATAGCTGAGACGTGACAAGGCTTTGGATGAACAGCTGAGACGTGACGAGGCTCAGGATTAACGGCTGAGATGTGACGAGGCTCTGGCAGATCAGATGAGACTTGACTGGACTCATGAAGATCAGTTGTGACTTGACGTGACTCATGAAGATCAGCTGTGACCTGACCTGACTCATGAAGATCAGCAGTGACTTGACTTGCCTCATGAAGATCAACTGTGACTTGACTTGACTCAGGGAGATCAGCTGTGACTTGATTTGACTCATGAAGAACAACTGTGACTAGACTTGACGATCAGTTGTGACTTGACTAGACTCATGAAAATCAGCTGTGACTTGACTCATGAAGATCGGGGGTGGGGGGGGGGGGGAGTTGTGACTTGACTTGACTCATTAGATCAGTTGTGACGTGACTTGACTCATGAAGATCAGTTGTGACTTGACTAGACTCATAAATATCATCTGTGACTTGACCAGACTCATGATAATAAACTGTGACTTGACTAGACTCATGACTATTAGCTGTGACTTGACTTGACTCAGTAAGATCAGCTGTGACTTGACTTGACTCAGGAAGATTAGCTGTGACATGACTTGACTCAGGAAGATTAGCTGTAACTTGACTTGACTCATGACGATCATCTGTGACTTGACTAGACTCATGACTATCATCGGGACTGACCAACTCATGATACTAACTGGGACTCGATTTGACTCATGACGATCAAATGTGACTAGACTCGACTCAGGAAGATCAACTGTGACTAGACTCAACTCAGGAAGAACAACTGTGACTAGACCTGACTCCGGAAGATCCGTCTGTGACTGACTGACTTCAATGTAATGACTGTAAACTTGACTTGCTCATGACGATCGACTGGGACTAGACTCGACTCATGGAAGATCTGTTTTGACATAACGGGCGCTGTTGTGTACGCCTTTTGCGATCAGCAAGGCTCCGCTGTCGCCCCGCCCATTTTGTGAGCCGTGCTCTGTTACAAGCTCGCCGATTTCAGGTCGCAGTCACGTGTCCGCGTTCTTCCTCTGTGACACCCACATGTAAACAAAGATCCGCAGTCAAAAGCATACTCCATACACGAGCTAGTGATGACCGTGGACCGCGCGTCTAAGCTTAGTCCCAAATAAAAAACAATAAGAGGTTGATTTTATGCCTTCGTCAGAAAACTCTATCAGTACCCGTCCTGGTAAATCAGAATAGTGAGTGATGTTCTAAAACTCTCGCATATGGTTCTCAATGATCGTGTGCCCTGCTTTAAGGCTAATAATAGTTTGCCAGTGTCCATACCTGGCCAATGTCCACTTGAACAGCTGCTGGATCCTTGTGTGGCCGAGTATGTCTGTAACGGGGCTGACAAGACGTGAGACGTGCGGATCCATGTGCAGAGCAGAGAGGTCAGAAACACAGGCAGAGTCGAACAATGGCAAACAGGTATAATGAGCGCAAGACAACAACAATATCTCCTTTGGCTAGCGTATGTCCAACTATCGCGAACAGAATCAAAGGGCGAGACTAAAGTGGGAGTAAAATCCAGGAAACGCAAAGGCCAGAAACGGAAAACAACAAGAAAGACTAGGCTGGGCTGGGAAACTAACGAGGGCTCTGTAAAGTAGCTATCACTGCTTGCGATAAGCGCATGCAATACTCGGCAGAGAATGGGTTGTCTTAATTGACGTAATATGAAACAGCTGTGTGCAATCAGTGATGTGTGCAATCAGTGCTGTGTGCAATCAGTGCAATGAATGATGGGATATGTAGTCCGGTATGATATGCAACAGTTTGTGTAGTGCGAGAGTCAATGTAATGGAAAGGGTGACCTCTGATGGTAAGCAGACGGAAGTTCATGGACCGAATTCATGACAGTGAAGGCTAATGGAAAGTTTTCTTCAGGCATTTTTGATGTATTTGATTATACCATGTTGTCTTGAGAATCTAAAACTGATGTGACAAAGAGGTTTCCTTGTTATTTCGCACAAAAATTCCCATGGAGGAATGTTCATCAAGCAGTGACAGAAGTTAGTGACTGTTTCATCTGTCTGTTTTGTCATTAACGGTTCAGTTCACACTGTGCCTGCCATAATTAATTCATCTGTTTGTTGAGTTCATGGTCAGACACATATGGCATTCAAGCTGTCTTGTTCATTTAAACCCTCTACCAGCAGTTGTGAAAAATGATTCTTATTCTGTAGAGCATTTTTCGCTCAGTGGGTGCACAAGCTGAAAATGAGGATTGTTTCTTTGTGCATTGCAATACAGTTACTTAAAATGTAAAGAATAATTCATAGTACTCACAGTCATGTTGTTCCAAAACCATGTGGCTTTTTTCCATACACATGAAAGAAAGGTTTACTGCTTAAATTAAATTATATATTATTTATATAAGTATAATATACACAATAAGTATAATATTTTCTCCATTTCTTCTTTTGTGTTGCTCAGAAGGTAAATAAACTATGAACTGTTCATTTAAATATTGGCAATAGGCATTTTAGGAATTTGTATTTAACCCATACCAAGAGAAATGTTGTTGGTCGACTAACATACACATACATATACACATAGCACAAATCACACCCCACCACACACAGGTTACAGAGTAAACCGATTCCCACGCAGCTTTGGCCAAAGGCCAGCACTGTGAGGTACGTCATAAGCCAGTCAGGTGTGCGACAATTGGCCACATGCAGACAGGCTAATTAGCCGATCACTCTTCCTCGACAGTCTGGCCGTGTGTGTGCAGCCCGACCGGCCTGTGCGAACACCTGGCGACTGAGGAGAAAGCTGTTTAACCCCTCTGCTCCACTCGGAAGGTCATGAAATCCATCATGTTTCAGAGGTACTGCACAGTCTACAAGCCAGGGCAATACTTGCATCCCCAGAGGGCATGTGCAGTTTGTGTTTTTTTTATAGAGTTGTGTATTTCGAGACAAAGCTGATTGAGGCAGTAGAGAAGACAAATTAGATTGAGTTGCACCAGCTGGAAAATTAGCTTTAGGCATGCACACCTAGTTGTTAGCTAGGTGCGTTAAATTAATTCATAGGATGAGGGCTAGTGCCTTTTTCTTTGCAAACAAGCTTAAGACTTATGCTTAAGAGCTTATTGCTCAAAAGTTATTTTTAAAATGTAAATAATGTTTTCCTGTCCCAGTCTAATGTGAAGAGTCTAAATGGCCATTCGTAGGTTGGGGACTGTAGTTGTGTCAATTGTGGTTCTGTGTTGTTTTTAACATGCTTTTGTTTGTTTTAGAAGTCCAACATGCCAACTTCTGGCTTGACCAATGGTGCGATTTTGGGGCGGGGCTACATTTGCATACTAACAAGTGACTGGGACATCTGTTTGGGAAAATTCATTAGTTTTGCAATTCCATTTAATGCTGCTACAATACAAAATAGTATTATTAGATAAAGTAAATCATGCTGGAAAATGTGCAGCGATTTACCTGATTATTGGTTTGCTTTTTACAACCAGTTATAATTTAGAAACACCTCAATGCAGATTTTTTTTTGTATCATACAACATTTTTAAGTTAAATTAACAAGAATGGCAGATGAGTTAAATTTATTCAGTTCAAAAGACAAGGACAATAACTTTAATGGTAACTATAATTATAAAAATGTAATCATTTTAATTCTATGAGAATTTGGAAGTCCATACTACAACTGTAACGATACCTTTGGAATCACTCTCAGAACTTTTTTTCAGCTGATGAACAATAAAAACATTGACAACCAATCAGAATCCACCCGACTTGAAAGAGCTTGCACATATAAGGCTGCAGATCACATAACTTATATCACATAATAATCACAGAACATTATGGTGCGTTTATGTGAACACTAATATTGTTATCGTTCTTGGTGTGAATTGCCTTTAAAGTTACTTAATTTAAATAGTACAGTAATTGTTACAATGATCAATGATGGCAGATTTTAAGTCATGGCAACAATATATATACAGTATATGAAATGTGCAAGTTTCTCAGCAATCGTGTAGTAAGAAAGGTTATAATACTGTTCTGCTACCACGGTGCCCTTGGGCGAGTTATTTAGCTTTAAGATACTCCAGAGGGAGTTCCTGTTCCTGACCATTGCTGAATGATTCATACAGGTACAAGAATCATGACCAGATCTTTGTCATCTCTCAAGAAAATAACTTCAAGATAACGATAGGCGTTGCTTCCAGGAGACTAGAGAACAGTGTTTCTGTGAGGCAGACGAGACGTCAGTGGCGCTCGCTGACAGTGAGAGATGGCTTGGCTTTTTCTCGCCTTCTACTGAAGAACAGTGATGGATGATGGGAACTATCTCCCAGCCTACAAACAAAGCCATGCACTTTGTCTTCAGGAAGGACAGTTGCAGTGGCATTACATATCAGGTTAGCCTGGATAAGCTGAGTTTATTATAGGCTATACTTGGCAGAGGTTATAGGGCTATTCATCACTAGCAGCTTTGATTGTCGTTTGATGTTAATGAACGATAAATTCGCATGTTAATGTGGACGTTTCGCCACACTTGGATGCCTGAAGCTCATTCCGGAGCAACTCATTCAATTTATGTTTATATAATATATTCATGTACTTTGTGGCAAATTCGATTTTTGCTATGAAACACTATGATCATTACATAAGTGTCGTGTGGTAATGGGTTTTTGGCCTTGGACACATTTCTCTATTGCTGTGACTGCATCCCCCACACCAAACCCCCCCACCCCCTCCCCTACCCTACCCTCCTCTCCCCTCCAGTTGTGAGTTTTCAATCTCAGACGTGTACGAGCCGGCTGTTTAAAGGGGTCACTATGAGGCTTTTAAAAAGCGACTCATTATTCTGTTGGTATTTGGTAACAGAATATGCCGACATGCTTTAATGTTCAAAAAACACAGTATTTTTCAAATACTGTACATTATTGAAAGTCCTCTATGCCCCGCCTCTCTCAAAACGCTTCGTTTTTTACAAAGTCCCTCCTTCCGACAACCGCGACAAGTATGCTCATGATGTCCAGCTGACCACCATTCAGTGCGCATTGGGATTGGTTTTTTCCCACGAACACCGCAAGCACTCGTCGGAAGTGTAATGCCCCTTACCATAATCGCGAGTTTCGTCTTTCAAAATTAATGTAAAGACAGAGCCCGAAAGGGTAACAGAGTCGTGTGACAGACACAGTGATGAAACTGGTATGTGTGCAGTACACAAGCCACGGTAAAGACAGCTGACCCACACGTGACTCTCTCTCTCCTCTCTCTCTCTCTTCACTCACTCAACTCCTCACTCACCTCAATCACTCACTCAATCACTCTGCTCACACAAACACACACACCACACGATGCGCAAACTTCGCATTTTGCAGTCAATAGCACATACTAAACTAATGAAACAAACAGTCTAAGCTGATTCGAAGACGTAGATTGTCTAGCAAAGTCAGAAATACCTTCCTCTCATTTGTTCCGAACATATTCATGGTTGTTCACCATTTTTTATACAACCATGTTAATTCGGTGTTATTGTTGTAAGTGATCTAAAAGCATTCATAAATTGCATCTACTTCGGCCCATTTTTTATAGGACACATAAAGTGTTTTGCTTTCGCCTAGAAACACACAGAGTCTCCCTGACATGACTGCATCAACACTAACTGCGGTTACTGAAACAAATATTAGCCCACATAGTGATTTTCCCGCGCTACGATACCCCTCGCTGGCCGTTGGCTGGGTCCCCCCCTCGAACGAGCCGTTTTAGGGGGGGTGTGGCAGAGTCTTAACTTTTTTGATAAAGAATATCTCTTTGGTTTAGAGACTTTAGTCTTTGCAGTTTCAGGGATCTTATCTATTCACAATCAGCCTGTAACACTCCAAGAGAAAGGAAAGATGTAAATAGCATCATATGACCCCTTTAAAAGTAACTGTGAACTAGAAGGTGATAGAGTGCTCCACTAAGTGTAAATAAATGGAGAAATCTATCTACTGCAAAGCTGCTCTCAGGTTTAGCCGGAGAACCAGACAAGGTCTCAGTTACTGCTGAAGAGGATTTTGTGGAAAAACATTTGATTTTTTTTTTCACATATTAGTCTTTTGTGAAAATACTGAATAATGCAGGCAGCATTTGTTAATATTGTTAATGTACTTGTCCTCTTGATCCTCCCTAGTGGTAATAAATGGAGATATCTACTGCAAAGCTGCTCTCAGGTTTAGCCGGAGAACCAGACAAGGTCTCAGTTACTGCTGAAGAGGATTTTGTGGAAAAACATTTGATTTTTTTTTTCACATATTAGTCTTTTGTGAAAATACTGAATAATGCAGGCAGCATTTGTTAATATTGTTAATGTACTTGTCCTCTTGATCCTCCCTAGTGGTAATAAATGGAGATATCTACTGCAAAGCTGCTCTCAGGTTTAGCCGGAGAACCAGACAAGGTCTCAGTTACTGCTGAAGAGGATTTTGTGGAAAAACATTTGATTTTTTTTTTCACATATTAGTCTTTTGTGAAAATACTGAATAATGCAGGCAGCATTTGTTAATATTGTTAATGTACTTGTCCTCTTGATCCTATTCAAGGTATCTTGGAGAGGTGAGGAGTCCAAGTCGCAAAATCTAGCTACTGTGGCGCCTCAGGGCTCAGTTCTTGGACCACATCTCTAGGTTATGTCATTCAGAAACATGGCTTTTCATAACACTGCTATGCTGATGACACTCAAATCTACCTCTCATTCCATCATGATGATCCGACGATAGCTGCTCGCAATCTCAGCATTTCTAACAGACATTTCTTGTTGGATGACGGACCATCACTTTCAACTCAACCTGGCTAAGACAGAAATTCTTGTGGTTTCAACAAACCCATCACTATATCAAAATTTCACCATCCAGTTAAGCTCATCAACCATATTTAGTCAACACAGTAGAACCCTTGGAGTTGTGATTGATGATAAGCTGATTTTCTCAGACCACATTGCTAAAACTACCCTGTCTTGCAGATTTGCTTTATTCAACATCATGAAGATCAGGCCCTTTCTTTCGGAACGTGCTTCACAACTCCGTGTTCAAGCTCTTGTTCTGTCCAGGCTCGACTATTGCAATGATCTATTGGCAGGTCTTTCCACGCCCCATTTACTTCTAGTAAAACCTCCTACAATTAATCCATAAATGCCAACGCTTTTTCAGATGAATCTGTTATCTTTTATATGATTAATTAAGTTGCTTAAACAACTATAAACAAACAGCAGCATGTATGTATGCATAGTTTAATACAATTTCCCAGGAGCGGTAACGCAAGCCAATTACACAACAGCAGTTAAATTTTTTAATTTAAAAACATGAGATGCAGTGGGATGGGGGAAAAAATCCCGCCATAAAGTCTCGATATATGTTCAAAGTTAAACTTGCATTCATTTTACATAGCTTTCTAAACAGGCAACAGTAATAGATGTCCCTCTAGAAAATGCGCGAAATATGCGTTCTGTGTGAACGGCTTGGCTTTTTGATGTAAACAAGATCTTCTCCACATTAATGCTCTATTTTTCCGCAATATTTTTAATGAACAACGTAGCAGCGCCGCATCGTATGTGGCTGTGAACCCGTTTGAGAGGCTAACAATTTAACCACCCACTTATAATGCAACGACTTACATCGTCATCGCATCTCGTGCTCCACTGATAAAGTTGCCTCCTTAATGCACACCTAAAATTTGAATGCAACGTTTTTTGCATTTGAATGTGGATTTTTTTTTTTTTTAATTCAATGAATATTCGAAATTCCAATTTTTTTTGACAGCCCTGGTGCCCGCTAGAAGCTTGCGTTCTGCAATTCCTTGTTTCTGTGGAACGACTGATTTAGTGGGCCTATGATTCAAACGAGATGTTATTTGACCCTCTAATTCTAGCACTTTCTATTCTATTTTAATTCTACTTAATATTTATCTTCTTTTTTATTTAAAAAAAACTATTCTATCTACTTGTTTTTCTTTGAGTGTGTGTATATGTGTGTGTATAATGTGTGTGTGTGTGTGTGTGACAAACAATTTGTATAATGACATGGGTATGATATAGGTATTACAATGAGAAGGTGATTTGTGAGGACATTTTCAGTGTCCCCATAATTCAAAAGGCTTATAAAAAATTCAGAATGAGTTTTTTTGAAAATATAAAAATGCAGAAAGTCTCCTGTAAGGGGTAGGTTTAGGGGGAGGGTTGGTGTAGGGCAATAGAAAATACGTTTTGACCAGAATTAACGCAAGTTACTTTAGTATAATACCATTACCACCTAGGGAGAGTCCCCATAAACCCATAAAAACACACACACGTGCTGGGGTCTGTGAGTGGGATGTGTGTGTGTGTGTCATATATATAGATATATCTATATATATATACTATCTATACTATCTGCTATGTGGGTACTGCGTTAGAGCTCCAACGAGACCGTGTCAATTTACATCTTACATATTGTTGCTGTTTTGATTAGTTTTGATTGCTTCTGTGTTCCTCATTTGCTAAGTAGCCTTGGATTCAAAGCTGGCATGCTAAATGACTTCTTTCCACATGCGACGTTTTTTAATATATGGTTGCATTGGCTAATTATTATTTAATATAGGAATAATGTATATTTATATTATTTTTTAATCTGACACCTATAATATCTAATGATTGATTAATTTCATTTTAAATTATGACTATTTTTATTGTTTTTATTTATTTATTATCTGTTAAAAATAATTCATATTTAGACTTTAAGGCAAAAAACAAAATCATTAAAAACAAATTGTCTGAGGAATTATCTGGGTGTTTAACATTAGATAATGATTTGATTGTTGAAGTTTGAGGATCTTAAATGAGGTTATTATTATAGTGGCAAGTGTTTTTTTCTTTCTATCAATGTTAATATAGGCACATACTTTTAATAGACTGAGAACACAGTTCAAATGAAAATCTGTCTTATGAAATTACTGGCATTTCCGTGTTCTTTGCCAATACTTACAAGAATAGTTCATTGTTTTTATGCTCTCATGTTATTCTTTCATCTAAGGAACACAAAAGGAGAAACTGCAAAATATATGGTTGACAGAATTCATAAAATACAGTTACTAAGCTACATCATTTCTGACAGGCTCACCTATAATAAATGTTTACATTTATATGTTTTCTATAAAACATTCTGTAGTCACAAAATGCACTTGCTTTTGAATGGCTGTCTAGAGATAGATGCTTTGCCTCCATTATGGTGTAGTTATGGCATCTACCATAGGGCTAACCAGACCTAAGCTCATTTAATAATCTGTTGGTCTGCTGCCATCTAGTGAACAAAGCAGAATTTTTAGTGATAGTGAATTAAGAGAAAACTAAAACTCACTGCTCTGCCAGTTGTGTTTTTTAGTATCTCTCATCGTTTAGCTTCTAATATCAGGGGTTATTCTGTTGTCATTTGTGCTGGATGTTCTCAATTTTGATATTCACATACAATATTATAAACGATGTTTTCTGTACAAACTGTCAGCAGTGCTTGGTCACAATGTTAAGGGGTTGAGGTAATCAGGGCATTGCTGTGCAGTTGCTAAGGTTTTCTGATTGTTTTTAAGTGCATTTCAGTCCAGTTTCCTTCAAAACTGATTATTTTAATGGCTTTAGAGGGCCACCATGTGGGTTTTGACCTGTAGTCTGATTGCTTAGATAAGTAATAGCAGACAACAAATTGGAGAATTATTAATGTCTGTAGCACAAACAATGTGGCATGCGTTGAATGCCGAAGTTTAATTGGTTACAAACATACAGTGTATAACAATACATTAGGTCCAGTACACATGAAAGACTGTATTAACAATCTAAAGCTGTTGCACTGGGCTAAATTGGCTGAAAGTAGAAATATAATGTCCGTGGCATCTTGTCATTTGCGAGACTATGTTCTTGATGTGCGTCAGCCCCGTCTGTCTGATTAAGGGCAGAGGGTCGGGACATAAAAGCTTTTTAGAAATGCCACCGATTCAATATAAGTATGATTGGAGCAGATCAGGACAATTCCACGAAACGTGTGGTTGGGATTTTATACGTTTAGACACTCACACACTGACTCTGGATGGTCTTCATTAAAGTTCATTAATGGCTGTTTGACCTTAATGATCTTGCCAATGATTTCAGCACCTGCCTGCTTCTTGTTCACCCACCTCCTGCTCTCTCTCGCTCTCTTTCTCCCTCCTCTTCCTTTCTGCTCATCCTCCAGTCCTCACTCAATCCCTCCACTCTCCATTCTCATTTTTACTCACAGTACTGAAAACTGGTCAGATTGACCCAGGAAGGCTTGCTCAGCTGTAGTTGGACCTGTTCAGCTTTGATTGTAACTCGACGATGAGTTTGCCAGCAAACTCAGAACTTTGTTCTCTGGAGAGGATCGCCCGTTACCGTAGCGCTTGCATCAACGGTTCGCCGTATGCCATCAACAAACCTATTGACATCAAACCCCGGAGAAAATGGTAAAGTTTTATGTGCGTGACGTGCGTCACCGCTGCTATGTTTATAATTCGATTTAGGACTGGATTATAATTCAGGAGACGTTAGCATGTGAGATTTGATTTGTTGTCCTCATTAAATGTAACATTAAAAGGATTCCAGATGTTTTGTATTTCATAGTGTTTATCCTGGCTAATTAATGAATGAATAAATGTTGTTCTGACAGTTTGGATCACTTACTATGTGAATGCTGAAGGTCAGTGGTTATACTTGAGCTTTTATTCATTTGATGTTGAATTTAAAAGAAAATGCATGTAAATATGTCTGATGTCGTTTTAAGGCTGTGGTTAATAATAGGATGTGATAACCAGCTGGTTATGAGCCCATTGATTTCCTTAAAGATCCTTTAATGCATCTCGTCGCCGATAAACCTGTTTTATCTACAGCTCGGTTAGATAAATGGCAATAAATAGGTCTAATCGAGTGGCACTCGTGACCTGTTCTGCATGGCAAATATCAGATACTGTGGAAACTTACATAACAAATGTGTGTTAATTTTTATTCATGAAGTTTCAGGAGCAGGTGTGTGTCAATAACTACAGTACACATTGAGAGAAATTTGAATGTGTGTGTGTGTGTGTTTGTAAGTGAGAGAGAGTAAGTCAGTGTGTATTGGGCCAAAGACAAATGCTCGGCAACAGAAAATCGCTATCAGATATGTGCCTTATGCTAATGCCAATAAAGCACACATACACACACACAAATGGACAGGTAAAGGACACATCAGATAACATGCAAAGTATAAATTCACAGTTTTCAAATGAAGTAAAAAGGAAAATCAAGGTAATTTTATATAACGGGATTTTTTCCAGTTTAGTGGCACGGACCTGTTCAAATCGTCTGCATTCTGTTCTACATTCAGCTGGCGTCAGCCGCTAATGTTGAGTCTCTCTCTCTCTGCATGGTTTTATTTCATCCAAGTAATTATGAGTAGGAGGTTTAGCACATTTATCAGATTTAGAATATATTTAACACTTTTGAAAATAGCGTAGTTTTTCTTATTTCAACTCCTGATGATTTATTTTTACTAATAATTGGTTGTAGGTGAGTGGGAGTGTGATATGGGGGTGAATGCATGTGGAGATGCAGCAGTACATTTCCAGACACTTACCATCTGCTATACAATGCAATACTTTAAGACAGACAGCATGGAAAGTTCTTTTGGCTTGAAAAAATAAATAAATAAAATTAAATACTGTAATGCTCTATATTCTAAATAATACTATTAATGTGCATGTCTTTGATAGCAAAAATATAAACCTCACTATACACGATACTGTATTTTAAAGATAATAAAATAAGCTTTACAGTTCTTTATTAAACACATTTTTTAAAGCGTGAACTGTATTTTTCCATCTTGTTTTGCGCCCTAAGAATGGTCCTTAAGATCCCAGCTGTTTACAAGTGGCGGGCAATGAAGGTCACAGTTACAGTACCTTGGCTTAGGACATTAAAGGGACCTTTCTACTGACTCTGAGAATGACCAGAAGGAAGATGCCCATGAGGACTGTAGATGTGGCCAGAGCAATGTCCATAATGTAAGATGCTTAAGACAGTGTTACAGGGAGACAGGAAGGGCAGCTGATGGTCCTTGCAATGGAAAACCATGTGGAAAACCATGTGTCCTCTCCAGAAGTGTTTGAGAACTTGCAGTTGCTTTGGTGGAAGAGTAAAGTAACATCTCACAGCAAGAACTCACAAATCTGGGGCAGACCGTAAGGATTGGATGCTTTTGTATTATTCAGAGCTGGTGGCCACACATATAAACATTTAACATTTTTTTCTCAGCTTACTTTGCTGAACGCACAAAAGCGCTCTATACTTTTTAAATTAAAGATTCCTAAAGGGGGTTTATGCAGTGATGCCATAGTAGAACCATTTTTTGGTTCCCTAAAGAACCTTTCAATAAACAGTTCTTAAAAGAACCGCTTTGTATTGGTGCAAAGAAAATTTTAACCATCTAAAAAACTCTTTACTATATAGAACATTTTGTGCAATTGAAAGGTTTCATGGAACCATTGATGCCAGAAGAACCTTGAGTGTTAAGTGTAGGTATGGTAGCAAACTTTAACAAGACCTAAAGACTGCCGAGGGCAAAAGGCGGTTGAATTTTTATTTTCTTTCAAAGCACTATGCAACAAATGTCACTACAGAACTTTTCAAGCAGCTGTATTCATTACTTTTGTGCAATGTGAAATGTTTGTTTTGAGGTTGTAAGATTTTTAAATGTAATATTCACTTTAGTAGTTTGAATAGGTCTGTACTTGTCATTGAAAACCGGCCATATCCATTCCACCCACATATTATGATGATTACAAACGTTTTTTTTAATTTTAATATACGTCACATATATATTATTTCTGTGAGCAGCGAATTTTCAGCATCATTACTCCAGTCTTCACTGTCACATGAGCCTTCAGAAATCTTTCTAATATGCTGATTTATTATCAGTGCTGGAAACAGTTTTTTTTTTTTTTGGAAACTGTGATACTTTTTTCAGGATTCTTCGATGAATAAAAAATTAAAAAGTAGAGCATTTATTTAAAATATAAATATTTTTAAACAATTTACACTACCGTTCAAAAGTTTTATTCTTTCTTTTTTTGAAATATTCAACTTTTTATGCAGCAAGGAATGTGTTTACAATTGTAAGAAGTGATCGCAAAAGATTTCTTGTAGAAAATATTTATATTTTGAATATGCGGTTTCTTTTTCACTTTTTTATTCAGCAAGAATCTGAAAACATATGTGGCAGCAAACTGTTGCCACATTGTAATTCTATAATAATCCGCATATTAGTGATTCTGAAGGATTCCGTGACAACTTTACACTGGTAATGCTGATGGAAATTCGCTTGCATCACAGAAAATAAATTGATTTTAAAGATCTTAAAATAGCAGTTCTGCATTCATAGTAATTAATACCTTAGAGTGCAAGAACGAAACATTTGAAATTTGAAATAATCGGATCTGACAATCTGCGCTGAACTTGTATACATTTTTATATGCTTATTTGAAATAGGAACAGTTGTGACGTGTGAAACAACCCTTCTCAGGGCTCCATACTACTATTTTTCTAGGATCACTTTAGCCCTGATTGGAAAATTAGGAGCACATGAAGAAAATTTAGGGGCACACTTTAAATCAGCCTGCAATGCAATCGTTCATATTTTCCTAATTTTAACTGTATTACTGACAAATGCTTTGGCAATAAATAGACTTAACTTAATATGTGCAGTATTCTTTTAATTTCAGAGAGATGACAAATATATATATATATTAGTGCTATCAAGTATATATCACATCCAATATAAAAGTTTTTGTTTACATTATATATATGAACGTACTGTGCATATTTATTATGTATATAAATACACAAACATACATATATATTTTAAAAATATTTACATGTATATACATTTACATATTCTTATAATTTTATAGTAATATAAAATTATAACCATAACAGATTTTTTCTTAGATATATACATGTATGTGTTTGTATTTATTTATACATAATAAATATACACAGTAATCCACACATATATATGTAAAACAAACTATTTTGGATTCGATTAAACCAACCGCAAGATCGATTGAACAGCAATAAACAACTTATATCAGGTATATGACAATTTGTTTGCGTCACGGTCCGCGCTGTGCAGCTCAAATGAGTTGCGGGATTTTGTTATGCTTTTGTTTCGTTTGACGTTTGATGTTTCTCATATGCAACAGAAATGGCAGCGCGAGTTGAACAAGGTGGTGGTCGCGCCAGTGTGACACTGCGACTGCTCACAAAATTTACTTGCACCGGCTCAAAAAATGGTCGCAAAATGCAAAATTTGGTCACATTCTGGAGCCCTGTTCTTGCTCAACTGAAATTAAATTAATCCCTAACCACAAAAGTAAGAACAGTTACTGCATGTTTGGAGGATAAAGCTCCAGATTTTGGCTTTTTTAAGATGCATAGAATTGTTCTAAGTTTACAAAACTATAATCTGTTTTTTTTAAAGCTGATTACTTTCTTTACTTTTGACATAGTTTCATGTACAGTTTACCAGCACAGAAGCTTGTGTTGCCGACATACCAGCTGAATGCGAGAAGGCCAGACAGGTGTTATTGGATTATGGGATGAGGTCAGAGTAGTGACGTGGACATTTTCCTCACACAAAGCTGAAGCTCTCTTATTTGGGGTCAGTCAAGCTGTCAGTTTTCTCAGGACACCATGGCTAGTGAATCTCCTGGTGGTTCTCCTCTTTCTCTCTTTCTTAGCACTTTTACTTGGAATGGCCGCCAGCTTAATATAAACTCACTGAAAGGCAAGAAAAGGAAACGCTGGTTCAAGTCACGCAGGTACATACAAACTTCCACATTAGATAAATATATGGCTTACAGTGTACCTTTTTAACCGTTACGTAACACTATGGTGCTGTAGCACAATGCAACAATGTTAGAAGTTTTTTTTTTTGTTTTTTTTTGTTTTTTTTTGCAGTGGTCGTCTGTTTTTATAACTGTCTTAAGGATCCATCAAGCTAAATTTCGATTGCATATTTTTGTAATTGCTCTTGTGTAAGCAAGTAAACATGATAAAACCACACTGGTATACATTATATAACTGCACCATGGCTTAATTTTGATAAATGTCAAATGGGTCATGTTGATATTGGGTTTAGTTGTCACATGTTGTTTATCATGTAAATGTTTTATAACGGTCTGTTTATTACAATTATCTGCGGGCCCGACCGAATAGTTTTTTTTTTTTTTTTTTTTTTTTTGGGTGATTACCCTTTCCCCTTTTTATTTTTCAATTTTATTGTTTTATTGCATCTTTTTTATTATATATATTATTTATATGATGTTGCGATTTATATATTCTATAGAGAGAAATGAAAATGAAATATACATGTCATTGTTGCGATTGGGCAAAAGAAAATATTGTTTTTTAAAAGTCAAAGAAATATTTAAATGGGAATACAACAACCTTTTTTACTTTAACCAAATATATACTAAAATAACTACATAATGCATTCATTTATGTGTCCAATACTAGCAAGTTCTCATTCCTTGTATAGTGTGACAACTTCCCCTACACATAAATCATTAAAATAAAATCATTTTTTCTAATTAAAATGGTAAAATGTTCAATATTGCTGCTCTGTATACATTTACTGTCACGAATTCGGTCCTGGACTGTCGTTATTCCCATCAGAGGTCACCATTTCCATTTCATTGACTCTCGCACTAACTAACTGTTGCATAGCACCCCGGACTACCCATAATATCCCATCATTCATTGCACGGTTTTGCACACTGCACTGATTGCACTCATTGTGCTCAGCTGTTTATTATCACCTCACTCACTATTTAACACCCACTCAAACCACCATTCTCGGCGGAGTATTGTTTAGCCTGTACCCCTTTCCAAGTCTCCGTGTTTTCCTTGTTTTGCCTTGCCTTGCCTGTTCTCTTGGTTTCTGATCTTTGTCTGTTTTCCTGGATTTATCCCTCTCGTCTCGCCCCTGTGATTCCGTCTGCCAATCGGTGACCTACGCTAGCCCTAGGAATATTCTCGTGTTTTTGCCCGCCATATACCTGTTTACCACTGTTCGACCCTGCGGCTGTTAATCCACGTCCTTAAGAAAACTTGCACTGATCCCACGCCTCTCGCTCGTCGCCCCGTTACACCTTACTAACTAGCCAGTTAATTTTCCGGTTTTTCTTCTTCTCTTTGATTTAGCTATTTTTAACTGCTGTTGTTTTTTTGTTTTCATTGGGGTTAACAACACCCATAAATTATAAATACAATAATACTTTTTTTTTTATATTTATTATTTTTATAGTTAATAGTTATAGTTCAGACTTCATAGGGTGTATTTAAATAGTAATATACTTAAAAAAAAAAGAATAAGAAATATTCACCGGAGTAAAAAGTGTGTCAACTTGTGAATCATCAGTGATTTGGTTGGTTAATTCCACAGCACCTACAATGAATACTTAATTGTGTTTACATTCTGTTTTTACACTCTATAATTGACTTTGTTAGGAAATGTTCTTGATTTTATCTAGTACTATCTGCTTTAATCTCCTGTGAACACAGGGGGGCAACGATGTGCACAAACTTGTATCAGCTGTTGATATTGTGTGATTACTCTGCTGTCTATATGGAGTGAAACAAACACACACTCACCATTAAAGTCTTTTAAAGTCTAGTATCTTTTTTAATTTGTTATAATTTAGCACTGACAAATTTCTCCCAAACTAATTACTTCATGATCAGATCTGTAAACTTTCTCTGAAGATAAAATCAAGCCTGTTGTCTAAATGTTTATTGAAACCATCAAGTGAGCAGAGCTGCAAGCGATACTCCCTGCTTCCCTGTCATTGGTTGACACGTGTTATGCGTCACTGTAACACCTCTAAGGGCCCTTGGCATGAGTTTATGTGTGAACCGTTAGACTAGCGCCAACAAACTAGTCAAGCACAGCCACATGTGTTCGATTTTCTTTGTTGAAGAGTTCTCTAATCGAAAAGTGGTACATGACATTGAGTACTAGTCTTTTTTTTTACCTTTCAGTGATGTTTGAAGAGCCCTTGTTGTCTGTTTTGGCCGTTAAATGACTCTTATATTATTACATGCTGGTCATTGCACAGTACGTGAAAGTGCTTTTAATAAGTTCATTGTGAATGACTCGTGTGGATGAAGTGGTTTTGAATTTCCAGGCTTCACAGGATGTGCAGATACACACTAAATCTTTTGACTCAGTGTGAATTCATACTACTGGGCAACTCCTTCCCATCCATTGGGATCCCTTTCCTTTCATTTTTCCCTGTCATCTGAAACCTCAAAAGTTGAGGTGTTAAGTTGCCTCCTCCATTCAGTCATATCAAACACGAGGAGCGCCCTACCCCCGACTACGTCATTACTACATGAGTCCAAGCAGTGAGCCCTGCAGCCAGCCAGGAAGGGAGGGAGGAAAGTACACAGGGTGGGAGTTTCAGGAGAGAGAGAGCGAGTGGGGGAGAGACGGATTATCTTGAATTATAGCAGCCGGTTGTGGAGTGACAGAAACACTGGAACGCCTGCCCGGTCAGTTAGAGAGTCCCGGGACACGAGGGGCTCCTGTCAGTGGACCAAACAGAGGCAGGGCCGTCTCGACCGAGTCATGTTCATGCTTGGAGACACACGTGAGGACTGAAAACAAACACACACTGCTGGGATTAGCTGTAGCCGCTAGCAGAGGGAAATCCGCGTCCAGAATGAGCATTATCATGAAGCCCCGGTCTCGCTCCACTAGTTCACTTAAGAACACAGACGGGTAAAGGAGAACTTCTTGGCTATCTCCTTCTGCCTCCCTTAACCTATTACCCCATGCTTGCTGTTTCCTTCTCCCCTCTTACATCAACTGTTTGGCTTTCCATATCTCTTTTTAACATCTTGTGCAACTCTCTGCTTCCTCTTATGTATTAAACCCTTTGTTTTTCCACTTACATTCCACAAATTGAGTTTCACGCTACCTAAGGAATTTGTCTTTTATTTACATTCTCTTCTACTAGTACTCTTCCTCTGGGTTTTTATTTACTCTCTGTCTCACACTGACTTGTTAAAGTGTAACTGTTGGATAGATTTAAACATTTTTGATGCATTGTGTTGCCTGCTTGTCAAATAAGGGTAGAGATGATTTGGCCCCAAGTAAATTTTACGTCATCAAATTTGTATGTTTATTACTTTAAGGTGTTTTTTATTTTACTGAAATAATTAGTTTTTATACATATAAATATATAAAAATATACTTTATCCAATGATTACACCATCAAATATTAAAATATATATTAAAACACACTTTATATATATTTTATTCAAGTTAAATATAAATGGTTTGAATAAACTTCAGTCAATAATTCAATCAGAGAAATGTTTTGCCAAATGCATTTTGGGAGCCATTGACTTATCACCTGAATATTCTAATTATATTATATATTATGATTAAATAATATTTAAGTATATATAAATAAGATTATTTCAATTATTTCATTATTTCATTTGTAAGAGCGGTAATTGTTTTTATGCAGTTACCACCTGTTGTAGATGTAAATATGTGTATAAGATGAAAATACATTTTGTATAATGAACATGATTAGATATGTTATGAAATCTGCTCATTTTACTCCTTTTAATTGAACTGAAAAAAAGTATGTTGACCAATACTATATCCAATATGTTTGTGCAATCACCTTAAAAAAATAGTAAAATGGCAAAAAAGCGGACTGATATTTCCACATGAGAAGGCTGCTGATGGATTGTAGCATATTTGCAAGCAGTGCCAGAGGGCACATACCTCACCCTTGTTTCTCTTGTCCCATCTTGTTCTCCATTTGTATTTGCTTATTTTAGAAGCAAGTGATGATTGTTTGTGGATAACTGATTATTTTGGTTTTGTGTATCTGTTTAAATGTACTGCGTGTGTGAAGAATAATCTGAGCAGTCATCCGTCACTGCAAACTCTGAGATATTGCATATTGATGATTCACAGGATTATTTTAGTGCATAATCCTGTTATGTTTGTGTCTGAATGTTTTAAAGGCTAGCAAAAAAAGAGACAGGTTACAACCCCCCTTTGCTCATGGAATGCTCCATTCCGTGTCCATGAATAACGGCTCTCAGCTAAGCAAACACGGCATTGCTTTCAGAATGTGTGTGTGTGTGTGTATGAAAAAAAAGGTTAAGATGTCAGTAGGAAATCTCACTGACATCTTATTGATGTCATCAGTGTACAGGGCAACGTGTGTGTGTCAGTATGTGTTTCCTTCACCTCCTATATTGAACCTATTGTCTGCGCTTCCTGTTAATTTTGCTTTATTGTAATGCATGACAGTGACTCAACGCATGTCACACACCAATCATTAAGTGATAGTTGCCATCTCATATCCTGTCATTCATACTATTGTCATTTGGGCTAGTCTAATAAAATATTACCATCTTTTGAATTTACATACTGTGTGGTTATATTATGGACGCAAATCAAACCAGTTAAATGGGCTTTTTATTAGTGATCTCAATAGACGTTTCTAATTTCCAGTTCGCGGTTGCATTTAAGAGAGTCTTGCATCTTCCAGCTCGTGAAGTGTGTTTTAATCTGTGTGTATTTGTCTCTATGTAAAAGAGAGGTTTGCGGATTTGTTATGTTTTGTATGACACCTAATCTGATGGAATAGATGGCCCATTTCTTCTCATGCCATTTAAGCTTTGACATCACTAACACATTATAGCAGCTTGTTAGATAAACACACCAAGAGCCATCCAATTACAACGGCTTTTATGTGGCAAAGTGCAATATTTGCATTTCGTGGAAGTGTGTGTTAAGGTGAGTGCATGTGTTTCTGTTGTAATTTCTGCTGTAAGGTATTTATAGAAGTTATTTATAGAGGCGACAACCACTTTTAAAGACCTAATTAACTCAAATAATTGAGGTACACTGTAAAAAATCTGAAATTGAGAGAACTTACAAACTTAAGGCAACAGATTCAGTTTTTTTTTTAGTTTACTCAGCTTATGGAAAAATTGTATCTGCTTAACACTTAAAGTTTGTTTGTGCTTTCATCAAACATGTTCAATAAACTGTTTTACAGATCCACGGTCAATCACATTGCATTTTAGGTTAATATAAGTCTTTATATAATAGTGATGTAGAACTTTCTTAATTTGTCTAACTTGTGTTTCAGTTTGTTGAGCAAACTGAAAAAGTTATAAAGAGTTACTTCTATACCAAAGTAAGTTTTTATATTTGTGACAATGGAAAAAGCACAACATGTGAACAATAATCACCCCAGAGGTGACTTGGAACATAACACAAACACAAAATATAATCCAAAACTCTACAAAATATAATAAAAAAACACTACATAGAGCTAAAACATATATTATTTCTGAACAACACATATTCATGTTATCATGTTATACCCATGATTTCACCAAAAATACAAATTATTCAAATCATTAAGTGTTGGGCCCTCACCACCAAACTTGACATTGCAAGTTCTTGTTGTTTAATATTTTAAGTTGCTCAAAATTAATGGCCAAAATAATTTAATTAATATTTTTATGTAATTTCAACCTTTTTCTACACTTTTGATAGTTCAGAGAAATTTAATTTCAGAACTGAACTCAACCCTCTACATTGCGAGTAAATCACTCACATATGCGACTAAATCTTCACTCTGGGCAACTAAATGATGTCTAATATTGGCCAAATGCTAATAAATTCTCAGATTTTACTCGCCAGTGTGTGAGTTGGAGGCTAAGTATAAGTTTAGCTCAGATATATTTTCACTCACCGAACACTCTCTGACTGAGCGCATCAGAGTTTCACTCTCTGTCAAGCAATCTGTACTGTTTTTCAGTTCATCTGAATGGATGTGCAATGCACCTGTATTTAACAGTATCCTAGCGGGAAACTGCTGTGTTATGGCGCACGGACTCGCTCGTGCTCTTGTTTCACACCCCACGCCGCAGAGAGAGGGAGAGGAGAATTGACGCGCTACCTATGCTCGCTCATGTAAACGATATTCCTTGTTGTAGTTTTGCTGTCAAAACATTCACAGCGTGATCCTTAGAATCTTCCGCTTTGAGAACTACCCCGCTTTCCCTCCGTAGTGGCGGAACTAATGCGGCAAACGCAATCTCTTGGCTGGCCGCTCACCTATGTCGTCCCCTGTTTTGATTTCAGTAAAAAAAAAAATCATTCGTGCGAATGCACACCACCTGCTTAAGATTCATGAATCCCGTAGCTCATTTAATCCTTGGTGCGTTTTATAATTGTTCTATTAGTAGATTCGTATCATCTTTCATCTAATCATATTTTTGTTAGTTTTTTCTTTCCCCATAATTTCTCTTTTTTTTTTTACAGAAACCTGAATGAACCAAAAAAACACCACCCACGCCGCCCAGTCAGAAGATGTCATTAATTACTAAATAGGCATTCATACATGGTTATCAATTTTTAATTTCTAATGACTAACAGTTCTATCATTAAACTAATATTGATTACGTATTATCATGCTTGACTGACTGTGTGAGATGTAACTTTTCAGATATTTATAAACTGTGGGCCATTTTAAACAAACAATCATACTATATATATAGTATATATATATATATTATTTATATATATACTCATACTGTGTGCTGTGTGTGGGTGTGTGTGTGTGTGTGTTTGTATAGTATAGATATATATATTGTTGTATGTAACATGTGGCTGACGAGACTTGAGATGTGGTGGATCCATCTTGCAAGCCTTTTATTACAAGAGACGTGGTAATAACGCATGGTCGAACATGGCAAACAGTGCTTATATGGCGGGCAAAACACAAGAAAGTCCTAGGGCTGAGCTAAGGTCACAGTGCAATAGTCGACGGCGTGTCAGACAGAATCACAGGGCGGGTGCTAAGCCTGTAACTTTGGAAAAACCAGGAAAACATACTCGCAAAGATCAGATACCGCAAAAACAGGCAAGTCAAAACAAGGAAAACACGGAGACTCGGAAAGTGGTACAGGCTAAACAATACTCAGCCGAGAATGGTGGTTTGAGTGGGTGTTATATAGTGGGTGAGGTGATAAGAAACAGCTGTGTGCCATGAGTGCAATCAGTGCAGTGTGCAAAACCGTGCAATGAATGATGGGATATATAGTCCGGGGTGCTATGCAACAGTTTGTGTAGTCCGAGAGTCAATGTAATGGAAGGGTGACCTCTGGTTTGATAACGGAAGTCCATGGACCGAATTCCGTGAACAGTGTATATATACAGTATATATAATATATATATGACAATGCGATATATACTATATATATATATATATATATATCAGTCTGGCGAGTAAACAAAAAATGTACTAGCCAATGGCGATTCAGTTGCCAAGGTGTTCGTAGAGGGCTGCAATTAATAAGTCACTCCCAAAACTTTGCTGCTTTGACTGATTCACCATATTTCCTTTACTTATTTTAGGGCATGGTAATTTTAACAACAGTTATTTTTATCCTTTTGACAGAGCTTGATTTTATTCATGAATTATTCCTGCCTGCTATTTTTATCTGCACATCGCTTTTATTTGCCTATTTTAAGCATATTCCTGTTCCGTCTCATGATTGACAAGAAAACCAGCAGTGTTTGGGGAACAGCCTCATGTGATCACCAGAAGAAAACAATGTATTCTACATTCTCTTTGCATGTGGCCTCCACTTTCTGAATGTCCCAGGGTCAGACTCCATATTTCCTGTCCCTCCGTTGCTACCCCCGCACGGTAGATTCATCCATCTTGTAGCCATGCCGATCTGATGCCAATCATCGGAACTGCAGTTAGAGGGTAGGGGCAGCGACACATGGGACACGGCTTAAATAGAATCTGGTGTCCGCGGAGAAATGGCACACCTCGGTACCACAAGGCCACCAGGCAAACATGTGGACTGCGGGAACTAAAGGGAACAGCAAAAGGGCTACGGAAACAATCAGCTTTTAACATTAGGGATCATTTATTTATTCAGTTTTGGAATCACAAATATGTATTTAGGTTTAGTTTCTGTTTTTCCCATCAGTTAACAGAAATGTTTTGCATCTGGTTTACATTTCACAAAACTGAGTAAGTTGTTTCTGTTTTCATTTTCTTTTATTATAAATATTAGTACTCAAAGTATAATTTAAGCTCCTTTGAGAACTCTGTGAACTCTTAGCAGTGTTATTGCTGACTACCGTTCTAATTGGAAAAGATTGGTTTAGTACCAAAAACAGTTAGTTGGGGAACAGCCAGAAGTGGCATAAACTGCATGGCCAAATGGATTGGGCAGGGTGTCCACAACAATAGAGCTAGTCAGTTGGACATCTGATGCCATAGATAGCATAGTAGTGATTGCAGCTACTGTAATTATCCCTTTGATTTTTTAAGGGACAGACATATTTAATCCTTTCACTAAAGTACCATTAAATGGATTGGCACACTGTCCATAGTCGTTCTTGTAGTTTGTGGAAGAATAACACCCTATTGTGATTGTATTAGGTATTTGTATAGCAAACCACTTTGGTTTTTATATATCTTGACTTTGTTAAAACATGTTGTTCTAAATCATTCTGCTTTTCATCCTCCTTGTCTAGAAGAAAAAACTATTTTTTATAAGCAACTCATGAAGAAAGCAAAATCCATACACCCCTTTAAATAGAAAACATACAGTGACCCCAAAAAGTCAAACCAAGTCCCATTTGCAAACTAATTATGCTAGAGATTTTCTCAGAACTAGCTTTAACTTCTAACTTTTCTGTGCTATTTTTACTATTTATTTATAAAGTGGTCTAATTTTAGGGGATGTATGAAGTCACTTCACACAGGTGCTGAAAAATGTAACCACAGATGTAGTTCAGCACATGAAATATGGACATGCTCCATTTGACTATCAGAAAGTTTTTTTAATTTCAATTTGTATTATTTACTTTTTAAATTTATCATAATTATAATTTATAAATGTTTAACTAATCTACGTAAATTTATTAGTTTAACAAATACATTTGATTACTTTAAAATAATATTTCTTTTTGTGAAATATTTTGCTTATTCCTATGACATTCATATATTTTTGTGCCTTAAGTGTCCAAATACTTTTTAGGTCCTCTGTTAATGTTTTATGATGAAAGTTAACTGGTGTATAGTACATTCTCTAGAAGTTCTGACAAGTTTGGAAGTAATTTCTGCTTGCATGCTTTGATAATATCAGTGGTGTCTGGAGAGATTCCACCCAGCCTGCTCCATTATGTGTCCCGTAAAAATCACGTGAAGTTTAGTTACCTGATTATAGGTAGCCGCTATCTAGAAATGACTGCGTTTGTGCGTGCAATATTCTCGATCGTGACCCCGTATAAGAGCTTAGAGTTTCTGTCCAATTCCAGCAAAAAAATTAATTAGGGATTAAATTCAGACTTCTACTAACCTCTCAGGTAAACTAAACTGTGGCTACCCACTACCCCCAGGCGTTGGTTTTTTTTCTTTTAGTACTTTTGACACACATCCTTAGGCCGACTGTTCAACAGAAATGTTTCTCATAAGATTAATGTGGTAGAGGTTTTTATCTGGCACTGATTTAAAGCTGCTAGAAATGTGTTGTGTGTTGCTCTATATAACAAGTTTCTTAGGTTTCCATTGTTCCATGATTTTCTGTGTTTGTGTCATGTGTGAATTAATTACGCAGCGTTTGTATATCTGGAACAAAAACACTTCAAGGTAATTACCCTCAAAAGTACACACAACGCTGTGCTTTTGGACCTATAAGATGTGTTGGTGTGTGTGTACTTACATGTGTTTGTATGTTAAGTGTAGTTTAAGCAGGCAGTGATCTTTGTACAGGGAACAGATGGAGACCTTCACATACTGTTTATTTGATAGAGGGAAATTAGGGGAGTGAAATTAAAGCACTAGGAAAGTGAAGACGAGGAGGAAGGAGAGAGGATGGGAGTGGTGTATTTTCCCCTCTGTAACTGAAGACACACTAGACAAAGCAAACTGCTCACAACACTGCTGTTTGCTGATGGGCTTTTCCTTATTGTGAGGAATCGAAAATTAATAAATGTTTGGATAGCAGAATTTGGACAGCAATTCAATTAAAAAAAGAAGAATTCATATTACAGATATGCAGTAATAACAATTGTTAATAGAACATACAATACACCATTGGTCAAATGTTTGGGGTCAGTATTAGGGCGTGTTCACACTTAGTAAAATAAAAAGCTGGCAGCGTTTTGGTTACAAATAGCAGCTGAGGGCGTCTTTTTTTGCTATTACAACAGCTGCAACAGTAGCCTATTGCCTATATGCAGCCGAATTTCGAGAAAGTAAAAGTTGGCTCTTGCGTTGGGCCTGTTTGAAGTTAACGGGGAGGAGATGTCGAGTTCCAACGATGTTTTTGGTTGCCGACTTATACACGGGGAAGAAACAGTATGTTGCTTCAACAATTTATTCCAGAGTTCCCGTTGAATGATGCAACGGTTTGTGGGCATTTTAGACTATTAGATACAGTTTTGTGCTCATTATACAACTCCTTGTGCTTCCGAACCCCAGGGTGTGAAGTAACGAATTACAAATGCTCATGTTACAGTAATTAAGTCGTTTTTATCAGTAATTGTACTTTTTTGAGTAGTTTAAAATTTGTGTACTTTTACTTTTACTTGAGTACATTTTACGTGATGTATCGGTACTTTTACTCCACTATTTTCCTCCGTTTGTGGTCGTAACATGCTTATTTTAATTTTATTTTTATCCATGAACGTGATTGGATAGTGAGATAGTAATAGGTCTCGTGACTTTCGTCAAATCAAATTGTGCATATACAATTTTAACCGCCAACTGTTTATCATGGCTGCTGGAAGTGCATTCTTCAAGCATCAATTCAGTCGCATCTTCCTTTAACTTAATATGTTAAGGTAAATTTCGGATTTCTGCTTACTAAATGATTTGTATATACGCTTGCCTATCTACACGGCCTGAAATCTGTGAGGTTGCGGGTATTGATACAGAGTTAACTCCCGCAAGTGCCACGTTCGGAAAATTCCCTACTCACTCACTTATAAGACGTGCGATCTGCGCTGCCTCGTCTCTCTCTCTCGCATGCGTTCTGCAGCAGTCACTTGGATAAGTCGTTGTTGCTTGTTGAACGTGTTGACTTTTGATGAGTTTGAGGTCGTGATGCGCGCTGTGAAAAAGTGTGTTGGAAACACAAATTGAGGACCAATCTGCACCTTATTGATGACCTGTGGCGTTAATATACTGCATCTGTGCCAGCGCCTGATGTAATAAAACTGCAGCCTTCCTATAATGTTATTATTTAATTTTTTTTTATCCATTTTGTACAATCCGCCTTCATTTAGCAAGTGCATAAAAATTTTTCAAGTTCAACACTTTTTGTTCCTTTCAGTTGTGGATGCTGCTGATTCACCGAGACTGCCGCGGCTCATCAAAGAGACATGCGCGCAATTGAGTTATTCTTATTTCTTTATTGCAAAACACTAAAACTGGCACCGTTTTGGAGAGAAATGGGATCTCATTTTAACCCATATCATGGTTTGTGATGCTGAACTATGAGTTTCTAATGGTGTTTGTATTTGCACTGTTCTAAACATTAATAGTTTATGTGCAACAACAGCATGCTGTCTCAGTGGCCTTACACATGATTTTAAATCTATTTTTTCAAACTTTATGATTTAAATGGGGATGATTGTACTGATAATAACTTTCATCTTTTCTTCAACTGAATACCGTTTCTGTGTTTTGATGTATTTTAAAGAGTTGGCAGTTGGCAGCAGAGTTAAAACTGCTGGATGATAGATATTCTGCATTCTTTATGACAAACAAGATAATGTGAATTACAGAATGTACAACGTTTTAAAAATGGATAAATTGCGGTGTACAGCGTTTATTATGAGGGGGTAGAATCCACAGCTCAGTACTCACTACTCAATACTCATGAGTACTTTTAAATAGGCTACTCTTTTACTCTTACTCAAGTAGTTTTTTGGACAAGTACTTTTACTCTACTCACACTAGTGCTACATAAAAATAATTTAGGAATACAGGTAATGTACCCATACCACATGTGATTAATACTCTTTATCAGTACTCTTTCAAGGCGGCGGGGGGGGAGGTGCCATGGGGGTCGGCCAACTAGTACGAACTAATCTACTGGCTATCTTTTCCATTTTTCTTGTTGTTTTTGTTGCTATGGAAACGACTTGCCACTCGCTTGTCATTGGTCAGCTGTCAAAAAGGCGCTTGACGTAGGGCGTTTTTTTTTTTCAGAAAAGTTTAACTTTTTTCAACTTGAAAAGACTCTCTGAGCTGCAGAAAAAGACGCCGGCGGTGGCATTTTAAAAAGTGCTCAGGACTTTTTTGAAAACACGGTTTACTCCATAGGATTATAATGTAAAACAGACACTGACAGCTTCAAAAAAGACGCCAAGTGTGAACATAGCATAAGATGTTTTTTTTAAGATGTACAGTGATTTACCCTCACTTTTGATCACTTCAATTTGTATATTGTATAAAATGATTAATTTTATACAATATACAAATTGAAGTGATCAAAAGTGAGGGTAAATCATCCTTTTAAATCCTAAAAGTCTCCTAAAACTCACCACAATTTATTATATTATTATTTTAATATTATTATATTTAGACAAAAATATTAAGCCAGGACACATTGTTTTCACCTTGGATAAGAATGTTCTTCAGTAGGCACTCAGCATTTTATTTTAATTTTAGTACTATTTCGGCAATATTACTGTTTTTACTGTATTTTAATAAATATGGCAGCCTGGTAAAAGTAGAGAATTTTCAAAACATAAAGATCCAACCTTTGAATGGTAGTGTACGTGAAAACACATTTTTAAGTTCCTATTCTTTTTGCGACAAAACGCAAAATAACTATGTAAAAAGAAATGATTTTGGATTAATCTTTTTAGCATGTTTTGAGATATAGATTTAACTTTTGGTGTAAAAATGTTATAATTACAATCTAAATATTATTGATTGATTGATTGGTTTGATATAAATATAGGTTTTGTTATATTTAATATATTTTATTCTGTAAAATATTTTGTGGTCTGAGCACAGGTGGTTTTAGGGGTAGGGAGTGATAATATAATTTCATAAAATAAAGAGCATGTAAAAAGGAATTGAATATTTATATTATAAAGGTTCTAGTGATAATCTGAGATTAATCTCAAAAAGTAGAAATGTTGCTGTTTTCAAAACTAATCACTGGACATGTTTTGTCCCATCTTTCTAGAATCAGTGAGGCGTTTTCATTTTCATGTTTGTTGGTTTATTTATCAGTGCATTTACTGGTGCATAAGCATCAGTGCTTTTGTGTGGGTTACAGTAAAAGGAGAACAGTCTCATTCATAATGCATGTCTAGAGTTGAGAGTGTGAGACGGTAAGCCGGTGCATTCCTGTGATATGACCCAAGAGAGATGAAGGCAGCACATCAGCGGGCCTCTCACCGCCAGCTCTAGTTTTAACTGTGAATAAGTCCGTTCTCAATGAAACACAAATATAAAGTCAAGTGCCATGATGTGTTGGGTTGATAAAGTACAGGACACAAACTCCAACTGTTGTTTTGTTGTTGCTGACATATTTGTTTTCAGTCAAAACAAAACTCAGTCCCAGGTTTTACGTGGGTCATGAATCATTGGCCCTTTATGTGCAAGACAGTACAGTCTGCTGAAGTCACCAAGGTGCAGACTGAACCACTAATATGGATTTATCCATCCGCACCACGTTACTCGTCTCAGATGTGAGCCTGCATGGATGTGATGTCGGTGGCTAAGCGAGAATAAAATGTACAGCCACGTCACTGTTCGCATCAGGAAAATACCCAGGGCAGAGCAATTATATTAATGCTCCCCGGGGATTATGGGTCAGCATGTTGTAAGCACAGTTGGGTGGATCTAAGGACTAGGGAGGTGAAGGTTAAGGATAGCGCTCCCGCTGGGCTGGGGAAGCCCTCTAAAATGGGACTTTTTCTGGAAGAGTTGTTTTTTTATGTTTTGTTTTTTTGCACTACAATATTACAGCAACCTTAATAAATATGTATTTTTAATATCATGTTAGTTACATTACTTTGTATCAAATTTAAGTTTTACTTTATTTTTTGTTTTGTGTGTGTTTTTTATTGTTTTATTTTTCTATTTTTTGCTTTGTTTATTTGTTAAATATTAGCTTTTTTGTTTTTGTGTATATTTTTGTTTATTTTAAATTTTGTGTTTGTTGGTTTTTGTTTTATGTTTCTTTTTTAATGTTTATTTCTATGGTTATTTTTCATTTTTATATTATTTGATATAGACATGTCTATATTATTTGATATTTTTGTTTTGTTTTATTTTTAATTGTTTTATTTTTCCATTTTTTGATTTATGTTTATTTGTTAAATATTTGCTTTTTGTTTTTGTGTATATTTTTTGTTTTGTGTTTGTTGGGTTTTGTTTTATGTTTCTTTTTTATTGTTTATTTTTCATTTTTCATGTCTATATTATTTGATTACATATTTATTTGGAAATGAGTCCTGACAGTTTTGTCCACAGCAGGAATTTATTTTTTATTTGGACAAGTTTTCCTCACTAGGTATCTTGTGTTACTATTAGGAGTTACCTAACCAAAAACATTTAACGCTATTTTTCCATAAAATTTAGTTTAAAACTAACCTAACACACATATCCTTTATAGGCTCATAGTAGAAAATAGCAAACATTTGTTTAAAAAAAAGGCAAATCGCAACAGCTGCTAAGGTAAAATTTGTCAACAAAATGCCCATATTACTTGAAATTGTTAACTCAGTCAACCTGAGTAAAATGCTACTCCAACGTCTTCCAATTTTCTCATTTGACATCAGCGCTAACTGTCCTGTTGTTTTGTCTCCCCAGCTTTGATGTGGACAATGGCACCTCATCAGGACGTAGTCCGCTGGATCCCATGGCCAGCCCGGGGTCAGGTCTCATCCTCCAGGCCAACTTTGTGCACAGCCAGAGGAGAGAGTCCTTTCTGTACCGCTCTGACAGCGACTATGACCTCTCACCAAAGTCTATGTCCAGAAACTCCTCCATCGCCAGTGACATGTGAGCAACTGTCTCTTTTAAATGCAGAACTGGTTTATTGGCATATACATTTCTTTTTATTAATGTTCATGTTTTATTAATAAATGGAAACACAAAAAAGGAAAACTATAAATAGAAAAAGCTTGTGCTGTTGTAATTAGTATTTTGTCCTTTTTTTGTAGACACGGTGATGACATGATTGTTACCCCTTTTGCACAGGTATTGCAATATTAAATGTGTCAAAATTTCAAAAATTATGAAACACAATCTAACTCAATTTATGTGTCTTCTCAGGTGCTGGCAAGTTTAAGGACTGTCCGGAATAATTTTGCTGCTTTAACAAATGTACAACCAGTACGAGGCCA
The DNA here is from genome assembly GCA_018155175.1 of Sinocyclocheilus anophthalmus. Lineage (NCBI taxonomy): Eukaryota > Metazoa > Chordata > Actinopteri > Cypriniformes > Cyprinidae > Sinocyclocheilus > Sinocyclocheilus anophthalmus. The sequence goes on from JADLZN010010725.1 coordinate 641,793, forward strand.
TACAGATGGGGGCATGCTTTCATTTTAACATATTCACCTGCTCACATTGTTACCATAACAATGAATCTTGACAGAAGTTGTAGCTGTTGTAAGTTTTGGTAACAGCAGTCAATCTGTGTTACTTTTGTTTGCATCATACCATGACACATTCTTTGTTTCCTTTTTTTCTCAACCAGGAGATTCCCCATGTGTAACCCACCTCCCATCACAAAGACCTCCTACACGGGTGTCGTATCTTCACTTTTATATTTTCAATAGTTGCCATGCCATTAACAGCAGTTAGTTTAGTAGGTAGTTATATACTGATATAGTATTTGCTAACATTTTGAAGTAACTTTTATTTTAATAGTTTCATTTTTTTTCTTAATTTTTGATGTGCTTTTGGGCAGTTTTTTAGTTTTAGTAATTTTAGTACTTTAAATAAAACAGTTAGTTGCCGAGGCACCACTTCTAATTTTCATTGAAAATGTAATTAATTTTTATTTTATTTTATTTATCAAAATCAATTATCATTGGGTTCACATTTTGTCAGATATATGATATATTGTAAAGAGCAATTTCTCTGAGCTTTTCGGTTTGTTTAGTGTTAGGATAAGGGTTGTTTTAATTTGTGGAGAACTGTTTGATACTGTCTGATATGAGGGATTATGTTGTCTTTGTGTGGCACCTTCAGTTTTGTCTATACCAGCATGAGGGCAACCTCCAGACATCACATATCACAGTGTGCATGTCATGTACTCTGAAGCGGATAATAAATATGAAATATTATGTTGTAATAACCTCTATGCCCAAATTAAGCCTTTAAAGATACTTTTTCACTCACTTTAATCGTTTGTTCATGCTTTATAGAACATCCTGGGATGTGACAGTGTCTTTGCCATAATCATGAGGCACTGCTCATTGTATCGATTTGCTTCTGTTTGCGGTCTATTTATAAGGTTTGCAAAGAAAAGCTTATTTTGAGATGCAGGTGTTTGACCTAGAACTGTAGTACAGAGCGCTTACTGGATGTTTAGCATGAGCAGAATGTTTAGCTGCAGAGATAAAAAACACCAGTGTTAATAGATTTGGAATATTGATTTGCACTAGAGGCAGTGAGCAGATGGACACATTATACAATTTATCTCCCCATGCTGAGTTTAGATGTCATGTGACCACTAAAAGTGTCAGAAGACCCTGATGGGTGTTGAGTGTGGATTGCCTAGATATCCATATACCTTAAAGGAGATGATGACACCTGCAGCTGAAGATATGACCTGCTCACCAGAAGGCTAAAATCCCTTAAAGGGGTGATGGTGTACATCACCTTCTAGCCTTAAGCATACCTTAGCTTATGGTGTTTTCTAATAGTTGCTGGATCGCTTTGGTAAAAGATGCCACCTACATGACTTATTAGTGGGGCTTGCTAGGGCAGATGTCCTAAAATCATGCAACTTGGTGTAGGGTGTTCACCCAAAAATGAAAATTTGATGTTTATCTGCTTACCCCCAGGGCATCCAAGATGTAGGTGACTTTGTTTTATCAGTAGAACACATATGTATTGTTACTTTTAACCGTCGCAGTCTATCAGTCGTATATGCATGGCAATGGTAACAAAATCTATGAGTGTAAAAGAAACATGCACAGACAAATCAAAATTAAATCCTGCGGCTCGTGACGACACATTGATGTCCTAAGACACGAAACGATCGGTTTGTGCGAGAAACCGAACATTATTTATATCATTTTTTACCTCTAATACACCCATATGTCCAACTGCTTTGAGCACGCGCACAGCATCCGGTGCATGAGGTGTGTACGCGCTCTGGCGTAGTTTACGCAAGCGGCGGAAGTGATCTCTCGCGCGTATACGTCACTCTTTGTTTACACAGTGCACAGTCATTGTAGTTACGACGGCTAATCAAAATGGCACTTACTTGCGCTTATCCGGATTATTCAAACCGACTTAAAACTAAAAGATTACGTTCTCTCGCGTTCTCTCGCGTGACTTTCCACGTATTCCCAACTTCTGAGCCTGCTCGCCTGAAGTTATGGTTGATTGCTCTTCGGCTGGATATCAACACACCCATTAACGTAAACCACACCAGAGCACGTACACACCTCATTCACGATGCCGGGTACGCGCCCAAGCATTGGACATAGGAGTTTAAAGGTAAAAATGAGATAAATCCTGGTCGTGTTCTACGGAGCACAAACCGATCGTTCATGCTTAGACATATTGTGTCGTCACAGCCGAAGCGTTTATGTGGATTTGTCTGGATGCATGTTTTTTTGTAACTCCATAGATTTGTTACCTTGCCATGCTTTATAGGACTGAGGAATGCACGGTGTAATTAAAAATCTCATATGTTTACTCCAAATCACCCACAAACAAAGTCACCTACATCTTTGATGCTCTGGGGGTAAGCAGATAAACCTCAAATTTTCATTTTTGGGTGAACTATCCCTTAAAACGTGTGATCAGAATCAGAATCGAATCTAATCAGAATGAGCTTTATTGCCAGGTGTGTTTACACATACGAGGAATTTGTTTTTCGTGACAGAAGCTTCCACAGTGTACAGAATGACAGTGACAGAACAAAAATCACAGATAATAAAAATAAAAATAGAAAAAGTAGATAAGGAATAGAAACATATAATTGACAATTGTGTGTGCAGGTATTTAACAAGGTATATATATATATAATATTATATATATATTTTTTTTTGTACAGGTACTGTATATTAAGTGCAAATTTGAGGTGTAGACTAAGTATGAGTGTTAGACAAATAAGTGTATGAGTGAATAAATAGTGTGGGTTCCACAGTTATTGTCAAGTGTTCATGAGCTGGATGGCCTGAGGGAAACTGTTCCTGTGTCTGGTCGTTCTGGTGCTCCGAGCTCTGTAGCGTCGACCAGATGGCAACAGTTCAAGAGGGAGTGTGCTGGATGTGAGGGGTCTAGAGTGATTTTGTTAGCCCTTTTGCTCACTCTGGATAAGTTCAGTTCTTGGAGAGAAGGTAGGGTTGTACCAATGATTCGCTCAGCCGTCCGGACTACCCTCTGTAGTCTTCTGATGTCAGATTTGGTAGCTGAGCTGAACCAGACAGTTATCGAAGTGCAGAGGACAGATTCAATAATAGCGGAGTAGAACTGTTTCAGCAGCTCATGTGTTAGGTTAAACTTCCTCCTCCTCAAGCTGGCGAAGATACAACTCTGCTGGGTTCTGTCCCGTTTTTTTCACCATGGGAGTCAATGTGATGCCCACTTCAGTTCCGGAGAGATTGGGTGCCCAGGAACCGAATGACCCCGCAGTCACAGTGCTGTCATGATGGTAGTGGGGGATGCGTGGGGAGCTCGCTGATTCCCGTCCATCTCCACTGTTTTGAGCGTATTGAGCTCCAGGTTGTTAAGTCTGCATCAGACAGACAGCTCTTTTACCTCCTGTCTGTAGGCAGACTCGTCTCCGTCCTGAATGAGGCCGATCAGTGTGGTGTCATCTGCAAACTTCAGGAGCGGGACAGAGGGGTCTTTAGAGGTTCAGTCGTTGGTGTACAGGGAGAAGAGCCGTGGAGAGAGAACACAACCCTGAGGAGCACCAGTGCTGATCGTACGGGTGCTGGATGTGTATTTTCCCAGCCTCAATAGCTGTTGCCTGTCTGTCAGGAAGCTGTTGATTCACTGACAGACGGAGGTGGGCACGGATAGCTGAGATAGTTTGGGCAGGAGGAGGTTTGGGGATGATGGTGTTAAAGGCCGAGCTGAAGTCCACGAACAGGATCATAAGTCCCTGGTCTGTCTAGATGTCTGGTCTGTCCCATGTTTACTGCATCGTCCACAGACTGTTTGCTCTGTAGGCAAACTGAAGAGGATACAGCAAGGGTCCAGTGATGTCCTTCAGTTGGGCCAGCACCAGTTTTTCAAAAGAATTCATGACCACAGACGTTAAAGCAACAAGTCTGTAGTCATTAAGTCCTCTTACCTTGGGTTTCTTTGGGACGGGGATGATGGTGGCGGATCAACTTGCGGCCGACCATAAAACCTGATAATGAGACTTATAGTGAAGCAGGACCCGAGCCATATGTTTACGACCAGAATACCAAGGGAAGTGGGCTTTGTTTTATTACTTGGGCCAGTAAGGAATCATCTAGCAACCTCAGAACCCCATACATATGGGATATCCACATTTTTATGCTACGCACCCACATATAATCAAATTGTGTAAAATCGCTCCTGAACTATAAAGCCTATATTTTCAGTGAAGAAAGTGTCATTTATCAAGCAACTGTTTTTACAAAAAAATATAAATATTGGCATTATGTTGGCAGTGTCGAATGCAAATAAATTCTGAAAATCCATGACAGTAATAATTTACATGGTAATTATATCACCTTTGAACTTTAAACAAACATTTTGGTCGAATTTATATACTATAGTTTTTTTGTAATTAACCCTTTTTCTTTTTTTTTTTTTATTTGTTTAGTTGTATAGTTTTCCAGTTTTTTGGTTAAGTGCTTGTTTGCCATTTTTATTAGTTGTAGATTAAATCTGTTTATATTTCTATATAGATTTAATTAATTTCAGTTTAATAATTTGACTACTTAAAATTAAATGGTTAGTTGCCAAGGCACCACTTCTAATAATTTAAATGTATTTATATAGCACCTTTAACCATATTGTACATATTGAGCTAAAGCCTCTTTTTTTATTTTCAGACTTTTTTTTTTTCCTTTGAAATTTTTTACAGACGCCACTATTATGCCGTTTGAAAAACCTGCCCCAGAAAATCATATAACACAAAAAAAAACTCAAGAAAAACTCTTACTTGCATTCAGTTGCATTTTAGTAAAGCCTCACAATTGGAGCATAAAGATGTGATCGAACAGACTTTCACTGCATGTTTATTTTTTTATCTGTACCTTTTTAAGGTTATTTTTTGTGATTTCTAGTGTATCCAAACGAATCTTCAAATGTTTTGATGAGGATTTCCTTGCTGACATGTTAGCGAGAGCCTGTGACCCAGATTGGAGAAATCCAGTCCAGCTTTTCGCCACAGCTCTCCTGTCTATGGAGCCAGTGCCCTCTCATGGGCTGGTGTATGATGTCGCGTTAAGCACGAGAAGAATGTCATTGACGTCAGTGCAGTCTCTTTCAGAGAAAGTGGCACCCCAGCCCTGTGTACTTCACCACACATGCAGAAAGAGAGAGAGACACACACAGACAGGCAATGAATAAGATCATGTATGCTTTGTTAAAGGAGTGTACATGTGGCACATGCAATCTGTCTGGCTTTGTTTTCATAGTTGCTTCCAGTAAGCAACATGTCTAGCATAGCTGCACTGACGTCTGTTTTTCAAGTCTTTTGTTATTTTGTTTCACTTATTTTTATGCCCTCATATGGTCATAATAACTATTTTTTTTAAATGCACATGCAACAGATGTTTTGCATGTCATAAATGGTACCATCTCAGCAAACTTGAAATGCTGATCACAATTTCATTACTAAATTATTTTCAATCTTTATAAACCTAAATCATAAAGCATCCTCTCCAAGAACAAAAAAAACACACACACATTGGACACCTCTAACCTTTCTCAGACTGTCAGCTGTGAAGGACCTGAGCTCCTCAGCTCCAAATCCTGTATAGTTCATGTCAGGTTTTAGCTGAAGTCCTCTCTCTCCTGCATGCAGCGGCACTGGCAGGCTTTAGGCTTCTGTTTCAAGAGGAAGCTCGGCTCACGTTCGGCTAGCGACGCTCCACGGCTGCCCCGTGTTCGTGCAGGGCATCCACCGCTCTGAGAAAAGGGGGCAGGCAGATGCGAGCACCTTTGTTCTCTTTTGCGGCAGACTGGAAACAGGGACAAGTCACTCATCTATTGGCATCAAGCCTCTGTATGCTTTGCATTTGTGCTCGTATGCGTGTATTAGCGAGTATATGTGTGTGTTATTGTTATGACACTATGCCTGTATGCTTTGTTATGGGTCGGATCGCATGCTCATAGGGGCCACCACACGCTCCTCGTCTTCTTGGATATAGACCGGCATCTGTCACGCAGAGATGGGCCTGCCCACAGCAATGACATTCTCCCTGTCCCAAGATGAGAGGTTTGATTCCGGGCTCCTCGACATGTAGGACTATAGATTCTGCAGTGACTGTCGTTTTGTTTGTGAGCGGAGTGAGTGTTGGTTTATGTGACCCCTTTGTATGTTTTCGTAAGGGATATAGTGTTCCCCGCTTCTCACGAGATCTGACTCCCACTCCTGGTCGTTACGGTGCCTCATTTGGATTACGGTGTTTTTGGAAACCTTGTTTTTTGGCTCAATTTGGGGCCCCATCATTCACTGTGGAGGGCTTCAGCACAGCATGAAGAATCACCCATGCGTTCTGTCGGGATATCCCAACATGGCGGTCTACAGCAGTTTGGGCCCTCTGCTGGGAGCCTCAGCTAGACCCCTAAAGCATCTGAGATCTGACTCCTTGCCTCCTTCTCTTCCTCCAGAGGAGGCCTACCAGAAACTGGCCACAGAGACCCTGGAGGAGCTGGACTGGTGCCTCGACCAGCTTGAGACCCTCCAAACCAGGCATTCGGTCAGCGAGATGGCATCCAACAAGGTGAGAAGATCTAGGCGTCTTGGGTTATTTTTTGCTTTTTAGGATTCCCTAGGATAGTTCTGCAAGTTGATGAAGTGTTTCAGGTTTTCAGTTTCCACTCATAGTCACAAATGGGTCTCATATTGTGGACTTATTCATAACATTTTTTATTTTATTTTATGCTGAATTATTTTGCTCTTGTGCACAATATACAGTATGATATAGTGCCTTTAGATCAAATGACTATTTTAAGACTTAGGATATTGCAAATGTTTTTTTGTTGTTTGTTGACTTCTGGTAGACCTGATCATACTGTGATTGTAGACTTGTCAGTATTGTACATTCATTTAAAAATGAGCTTGAGATGATTGACATTCTAAAGCGGCAGTCTGCTCAAATAATAAACGACTAAACTGTTTAGTTGTTTTTAGAAAAATACGCTTATTTAGATCATTGAGTGTCATGCTTTGGTGTCTTTTAAGCAGTGCACTGTTTGCAATAACAGCAGCAGAATCGTCATTCAGGCTGCACTGAGCATGCTCACAGTCTCCAGCAAGGCCCCAGTACACATACAGCATGCTAATCAGCCTGTAGTGTGTATCCGGTCTAGTCCACTCAGCCACAACACCTTATAAAAAACCAAGATTTGAGAAGCTTCTAATATTTCTTAGACAACCGGGCTAAAGGTCTGACAGAGGTGACCAGACGTAAGTAACAGAAGCGTCAAATACTCACATTTTCATACGTCTCACTCGACCGAACCCCCCCTCCTCCCTTTCCCTCCTCAATACCCAGTATCCATGGAAACGCACAAGGCCTGTCAGTTTGCTTTGTTGCTTTAGCTCAATAGCAATAGTGGCATATCCCGTATAAAACTGCCTCACACTCGCCACGCAAGTGTTATATCCTACTTGACTGTTATAAATAACACTGTTTTCGTGTTGTTTCAGAACAGAAATAGCTAGACTTTTATGAAAAACATTTTTAGCGGTTGTGTGGAGATGTCCAGCTGCCATTGTTTTTATGATTTATTAGCAGTCAGTGTTCATAAATAGCCTGGGTGCTTGAATACATCTTCCATTTCAATGACAGAAAAACATATCTATTTCACCATAAGAATTCAATTTAGATCTGTTTTATAACTCTAAAATGTAATTTTTTAGCTATAGGGATATATAGTCTGTAAGACTTTTTTTGATCAAGCAGTGATATCTGGGTAGCAAATCAGTCCAGGTACATCATTTATATTAGATATTTCAAGGCTACATATTTTCATGAGACTAAAACATTAGTCTCATGTGACCTTATGCTATACTGAATATGATGTTCAATTATAATAATTATATATTAATATAATATATTTTAATTATAATAAAATATATTATTTTTAACAAATATAATTTTTATATTTTTATATTATATGTACAATATTTTTAAGAAATCTTAATTATATTATATATGTTCTCTGTCTATTTTTATGTAAAATATTTATTCTATTGATAGTATGTTATATCTGTTATATTAAACACTATTATATTAACGATATACTACTACAACCGAGTCAGTTCAAAGTCAAACTAATTCTTCAGTAAAAATCATGTTATATACTACTTTGTTTTTAATTTTATTATTATTCTCTTTTCATTTCATGCAGTTTTTTGGTTAGTTCAGATATTATTATTAATAGTCATTTTTTGGATGATTTTGTGTTTCAAGTAATTTTACTGTAAGTTCATTTTGATTACTTTTGATTTAATTTAACTTGCTTTCATGTAACTGTTGGACAGTGTCACTTTAGGAAAATGTACAGTTTGCATGCTATCTGATCTGCTATTTTGTAATATTGAATTTGTTTTATTTTTGTGTTGTTGATTATTTGCTCATCTGAATTGCATCAGAGAAATGCCCTTTTACAAAGCTGTATGCGCGTTATAGATATTTTATGCATCATTGTAATTCATCAAAGATTGCTCAATGGGTATATTGTTACTGTTTAGTCTGCTGGAATAGTATATGTGCAGTTTATATTAGAATAATAATGATGTTATTTTGAGCTCACAATTTATAGACGTTATCAAATCCCTTGCAAGTTCAGAAGAAATAATGAATGAACGTTGCTTTTGATCTACAAGGCATATTATTAAACTAGAGGGATGGATTCAGGAACAAATCATTATTTAGGCCTCTGTCCCAGAAAACACATTTTCAAGGAGTCACAGCTACAAATTGTGTGATATCTTTCCATTTTTTGCTGGGAGACGTGTTTTAACACCCTCTAGATGTTCCAACAATAGAAACACAGTCACCTCTGTCCGCACGGACCCGCAACAGGCTATTACCGTCGGCTCATCTGCTCCAGTAAAGCTGCAAATTACTCCGCATCCCACTAGAGGTACACAGGGACCAGAAGTGTGAAATAATCCCTGACCATGTTCTGTCAGCTCCACTGCCTCGGCTCTTTATTTGCTGCTGTGCAGTACGTATTTCTGCCACTGGCTCTGTCCAGCTCAGTGTAAAGACACAGGTTTTGGTACAATACTTCAGTGACATGTTTCTAAAAATGTCCGAGGCCTACAGGTAATTTTTTAGTCACTTGCTCTCTGGGTACAGTGTGGTTTTGGATAGTAGGCCATTGGAAGTCTATTACACAGTTATCATACATTTGGCTAAATACGTCAGGCCCTGACCATATATTTATGTTATAATGCATATAGATTGCTGTTTTTTTATGACTTGAAAATTTTTGTATTTTGCTAATTTGACTGAATTTTTGCAAATTTGGCTGAATTCTGCTGATAGAAATATGCAAGAAGAAGCATTATTACGTATATAGCCATCATAAATATTTGCATTTTTGTATTTTTATATTCATAATGTATATATTTAAAATGCATATTTTAGCATAATTACAGTGCATAAAAGACATACATTTTAGTTTTTAGGGGATTTTTGTAGCAAAAATAAGTGCATTTTTGCCAATTTGACAGAATTCTGCTGATAAATATGCAAGAATAGGTAGATGCATTTATTATGTTTATAGCAGTCATGGAGCAAATTAAAAACTTGTACATTTGTAAATGTTTATATGTGTATACACATTTTTCATTTGCTCCATGACAGCTATAAATGAATTAAATCAATTAAATTTAATATAATTTTATTATTTACATATATATTATTTTATTTTTTCTTACATTTTAATATACAGTGTCACTTTTAATGGTCTTGCCGTAGGGCAGGTCTAGTAAAAAGTCTAAACTTACTGGGCCAGTGGAAAAAATTTATTATTTTTTTTTCCAGTTACAATCAGTAAAAGAATAAAATGGCACATTTCCCGGGATAGTTTTTGCTTTATTCAAGGGCTCATTAACAATTTACCAGGACAAATCTAGCACGGCGTCATCGGTTTGTTTTGTTTTTGTTCATATGACATATGTTCTCCATTGACTCCCCTCTGTGGATTTATGTGAATGAACTTCACTGAATATTTTATGAGTCTGGCTGACACAATGTCCACTTCCAAACCTCACATCATGTCATGAAGATTACCTCACCACTCCACACATACACCCGCATCTGTCCACACACATATGCGCATATTCAAACGTGACGTGAACACGTATTAATCCAAACCACACATAATGACTGTGTGCCTTTTTGGGGAGCTATCTGCTGTATTAAAGAGCTCTTGTACAAAGAAACACATCCTCCAACTGAGCTGCAAACATCTAGAGGGTGAAGTGGGAGGGGTCCTGAGGAGGAAAGCACTCCCAGAGTATTTACATGCGAGCTTGGCTCGGCCAATCGGCTGTAGCGATGAGCTCATTCTAATCTGGAGGAGCCGCCTGATTGGCAGGGCTGCAGTCAGAGACTCTCACCTGAATGATTGTGTGAAACGCAGCCTTATTTGGAAGCTGTTAACTGGGCATATTTTCCTTCCAAAGCGCAGACATTTTTCAGTCTATTTGGTTTGAGTGCGCAGCTCACGAATAGATGCTATCAGACAATGCCGTGGCTTCTTCACGCCCTCCTCTGTCTTAGATGGAATCTTGCCAGGTTTCTTAACAATGGAGTCAGCCATCGCAAGGAATGCCTTGGAATTTCTGGAGTTTTCAGATGGGGTTTAGTGTAATATCATAACCTTAGTTCAGGTGGATTACAAAATAAATAGAGCTTTGAGATCCTCTCGCTGAGCAGTTTGTGTTCCTCTTACCTATCAGCCAGTGTTTTCTAATTTCATCTGCTATCTGGACTTACTCATTCAAAATGCCTGAGGCAAATTATTTGCTGTCAGTTTCTTGGGGATACATTAAGGTAAGCTAATCAATCATGAAATACTGTATTCTTATATTGGAATGAGGTTGGATGGGCTGCTGTTGTTTATTACTGGTGTTCAGTATGTGGTTACATAAGGAACAAAGGTTGCATAAAGAAACATGATATCTAATGACAGGAATCTAAATGAATGAATTTGTTAATTAATGGCATTTTTGTATTTTTATGTTTAGATTATGCATATTTAAAATCTGCATTTCATCATAATTACAGTACTTAAAAACCTAAATTTTCTTTTTTTATTTCTATTCTATGCCTTGTTAGTTTTTACTTTCCTATTTCCGTTTAGGCTGTATCACTATTTGAACCAAACTACTATAAAAAGGACCAGCACATCATGTGCTTAGTTGTTTGTTTGCGCACATTAGCAAGTTTATTTTTGAGCATGCGGTGGTTTTCATCTCTAGCTGGTGTCTGCAAATCTTGTTTGGGGAAACGGGGAAAAAGGTTTTGTTTTGTGGCGTCTATCTGGTGTGACCTGACATTCTCAACAGTGTGAGAGGATTCATATGTTTTGGGTTGTTTGGAGGACTCAGCCTTGATATCATGGTGTATCTGCTAACAGATAGCGACATAGCTGACAACGGAAAATCCATTAAATGATTAAAAAAGGTAAAATGCTTTCTAGAGCAGTGAATAAAAGAGGGGGTGTTTGGAAAATGGTGCTAAAATGTTACACAACACCTCCACACTAGATATTTTTACTTCTTTTTTTTTTTTCAGTTTTTCCGTAAATAATTATGGATACTCAAAAAACATACTTTTTTTCACACAAAATGTCTAAATCTAAAAAAAAAAATAATAATAATTTTCCTTGTTTGTTTATCTCTCAACAGTTCAAGAGGATGTTGAATAGAGAATTGACTCACCTCTCTGAGATGAGCCGATCTGGTAACCAGGTGTCTGAGTTCATCTCCAGTACATTCTTAGGTGAGTGTCCCACGAAAACATAATAAAGATCAAACATGGATGTTTACATACATTGAGTGTAGAATACAACTATAATGTTATGTGGCAACATGCACAGCATTTTTAAATGAACAAATGAGTCAAAGCATTTTGACTGGAGGAGGGCGGCTGTGTGAAATCGTGTGTGAATGACGGTCATGTAGCTAAATAATCAGCCGCAAGTGAGACCATTAAATGACCATAGCCCACTATTCTTTTACAAAAATTTCTAGAATCTTCTCTGAGCGATTTCTGTTTCTCTAGACAAGCAACACGAGGTGGAAATGCCATCGCCCCAGTCCCAGAAAGACAAGGAGAAGAAGAAAAGGCCGATGTCCCAGATTAGTGGTGTAAAAAAGTTAACGCACAGTTCCAGCCTTACCAACTCTAACATCCCTCGGTTTGGAGTCAAAACTGAAACAGAAGATGAGCTTGCCAGGTAATCTTAAAGATATATTACTACTAATTAAATACATATCTTTATCTAATAAGCCTTAATTAAAAAATACCCTGCCAGTCGAAGTTTGGAATTTTTTTTTTTCAAGGACATGTTAATAGATAAGACGTTATGATGTTTCTATTTTAAAATAAATTCTGTTCAGATCAAAGCCTTTAAGCAAGTCATGTCACTCGGCGCCATCCTTTGAAACACCTCCGGAGCATGCAAGTGCAGCTCCTAGTCTCTTGAATGGGAATCATCAAATTCTCCAAAACTGATCGCAAAGCTATGGATTAAATAGCATTTAAAAGATTATTCTCAGGGCCAGTGCATGCGCGGTACCTAGGCGCACGTCTCCGGCGTTGACTGTTTCTATAGCCACAGCGATTTCTAAGCACTGACTTTACCGCTTATCGGTTGGCCCTTTTTTTTCCTCAAGGCGGTGCATCTTCGATCGATCGACCATTTTGAGCGTTGCATTTTTCCCCATTCAAACTATACGAGTGACACGTCTTGGGTAATCTATAGTCTTTGCTATATGACTTTCTATTCTTCAGAGATCCAAAAGAAAATGTCTCACTGTTTACCCCAAAAATATTAAGCAACTGTTTTCAAAATTGATAATAATTAGAATTGTTTCTTGAGCAGCAAATAAGCATATGAGAATGATTTCTGAAGGGTCTCGTGGCACTGAAGACTGGAGTAATGGCTCTGAAAATCAGCTTGGCCATCACAGGAATAAATTACATTTTAATATAAAAATAACCAAATAAAAAACATAACTTTTTTTAAATTGTAATATCAATGTTTTACTGTATTCTTGATATAATAAACGTAGCTTTGGTGAGCATAAGAAACTTCTTTCAAAAACATTTAAAAAATCTTGCCGACCTCAAACTTTTTAACGGTAGTGTATAAAATAAAATGGCTATAAATTAGAGATGTACAGAAAACTTCAATATAGGAAATCAAACTATATGTTTCACTTTGTGTCATTTCAGGAGCTTGAAGATGTAAATAAATGGGGCCTTAATGTCTTCAAAGTGTCAGAATTTTCTGGGAACAGACCTTTAACGGTTATGATGCACACAATATTCCAGGTACATTTTTACAGTATTTGTTCCCTCAAGCTCAAGTTTGCTTTAATGTCTTTTCCTGCTAACAAGGGCTAACCATATGGGTTGTCTTTCTGTAGGAGAGGGACTTGTTAAAGACGTTTAAAATTCCCCTCGACACGTTTATCACCTATCTGATGACTTTAGAGGACCATTACCATGCTGACGTTGCCTATCACAACAACATCCACGCTGCTGATGTCACACAGTCCACTCACGTCCTGTTATCGACCCCTGCCCTTGAGGTATGATACTGCTGTCCCAGTATGCAATGCTGTTTCTTCTGATTGTTGGGTATTAAAAAAGTGGGCTACTATGTGAGATTTAAGAAAATCTTTCTGTGTCTGTTATTTTCAGGCTGTGTTTACAGACCTCGAAATACTCGCTGCCATATTTGCCAGTGCAATACATGATGTTGACCATCCTGGCGTCTCCAACCAGTTTCTCATCAACACTAGTAAGTCTCTAGCTCTAAGAACATGACACTTTACTATTAAACTTTCTTTTGCTGCTTCTATGTGCATGTAAACCGGATATATATCTTCATCTACACATAACGCTTCAACTCTGCTGAAAATGTACTCACCCTCAGGCCATCCAACATCAGTTTGTTTCCTCATCAGAACAGATTTGGAGAAATTTAGCATAACATCACTTGCTTACCAATGGATCCTCTGTAGTGAATGGGTGCCGTCAAAATGAGAGTCCAAACAGCTGATAAAAGCATCACAGTAATCCACAAGTAATCCATATGTCTCCAGTTCATCAATCAGCGTCTTGTAAAGTGAAAATCTGCATGTTTGTAAGAAACAAAGACTTTTAAATTTAAACTGTTGCTTCTGGCTGTTTTTTTCTTGTGAATGGTGCTTGGTCTGTTCATATTTCTCTCCTGATTCAGACGGATATGACTTTTTCATACACCCTGCAGTGAGTTCACTATCTCATGTGACTAGAACTATCTCATCGCGTCATTTTATCAACATGGTATTTATGTGAATTGATGTGACTTAGGAGTCTGTGTGACTTTATTTGTGACTTGTCTTCTATTATTCACTAGTTTTCTCCCCTGATTTGACCGACCGCTCTTCTGACGGCGACCTTACTGCAGAGGATCCTTGTGACTCAATGATGTAATATGGTTTAAATTCTCCGAATTCTGTTTTGATAAAGAAAATCTCTTGGATGGCCTGAGGTTGAGTCACCATTTTTGCCAGCAAATCTTTCCTTTTTGCGTGCAGCTATTCTTTGGAAGACCTCTGTTTAGACGTTAAAATGCAAGTGGCTATACATTGGCCAGTTTACTGGGAAAAGCTACATACTTGCGATCCACCTCAATCAAAAACCTACAGGCCTATTCTCGGTTGGATTCCGTAAGAGGCTCTCATCACGTTGCTTCCTACAATTTACATGTGTGCAATGTTTTTCACAGCTGTCAGAACCACTTTTAGCTTAATCACGGTTGTTCAAAGTAGCAGACCCACACAAAGAGGAATCAATACGTTTAAGCTGTTATCACGTGCAGCAAGTGGTCAATCGGGCGATTTTCACATGCTATGGATGCATGTGCTAGGTGGGCTACATGTGTCGGTGAATCACAAAACTCACGTGTCCCACCCGCACAGCTGGTAAAATCCCGTCAATGACTAATGGAGGGACAAGTGGTGCTTGTCACAAGCTCAGCAGGAACTTGAACACAAGAGGAGGATGCATGTTGTTCCATACCTATATGCTGCTGTTTTTAGCCGTGGAATGAGACATTTTGATGAAAGGTCAAGCTCCAAAAAAAGCACCATGAAAGTGGTTCATATGACTTATGCACCCTTTTAAAGCATAAAAGTATAGAATTAATTGTGCTTCCTCTTTTTTTCTCTCCCATCTCAGACTCTGAGCTGGCCCTCATGTATAATGATTCGTCTGTGTTGGAGAATCATCATCTGGCTGTAGGTTTTAAACTGCTGCAGGAAGAGAACTGTGACATCTTCCAGAACCTGACCAAGAAACAGAGACAGTCACTCCGCAAGATGGTCATTGACATTGTGAGTCACGATGTTAAATGTGTCGTCGGTCTATAGTTTAGCTATAATTTATCACACTGGACTGTTTTTGCAGTTTAATTGCACTGATACTTGTAATATGGAACTAAACTTTATTTGATGTGAAAATAGGTTCTCTTCAGCTAAAACTGATGATCACCATCCTATTTTGCAGGTTCTGGCCACAGACATGTCTAAGCACATGAATTTGTTGGCGGATCTGAAAACCATGGTGGAGACCAAAAAGGTGACCAGTTCTGGGGTATTACTGCTGGATAACTACTCTGACAGGATACAGGTTGGTCCTTTTATTAAAACTCATTTTGTATTTTAGATATGACAATAAAGATGAGGATTTGATCTTGTTAAAAGTAGTGTTTCTCTTTTTTTGTAATTAATTTATAAAATTTGTTAATTGACAAGTAATATTTGTATTAATGTAGAATTGTTTTACATAAAATATATGAATACATAAAAAAAAAAAACAGCCTCCGCTCTTAGAATTCAGCACCCAAATTTGAATATGATAATATACTTCTGAATATGTAAATGTATGTAAATATTCATTTGAATGCGTAACTGACAGCTTTTGGCTGTGTCTCAGGTCTTGCAGAACATGGTGCACTGTGCAGACCTCAGTAACCCCACCAAGCCGCTGCAGTTGTACAAGCAGTGGACGGACCGCATCATGGAGGAGTTCTTCAGTCAGGGGGACAGAGAGCGGGAGCGCGGCATGGAGATCAGCCCCATGTGCGACAAGCACAACGCTTCAGTCGAGAAGTCCCAGGTAAGCCAGCTCAGGGTAGATAAAGATGAATGAAATAATGGAACACAAAATAATCAAGCTTATATATTTCATATATATTTAACTCTATATTATGTTCCTAAATGTTGAATGTTCTCAGTCGACATCTGGAAAATAGTGGAGCTTTTGCGCGGCTTTTGTTTGTGGACTTTTCGTCTGCATTTAATTTTTTGCAACCTATTATTTTAGGGCAAAAACGTATTAGTCAGTTTAATTTTAACCATGGTTTAGTTTTATGGATTGTGAGTTAATGGGGTCTTATCGGACATGTTAAATATTTCTATAGGTTCACCACAAGGCTGTGTACTTTCTCCTGTTATTTTCATTTTATATACAAATGATTGTCAGAGTTTGTACAATAATAGTTATTTGGACAAATATGCAGATGATACTGTGCTTCTGTCTTTGCTGTCATATCCAGATCAGGAATATGGTCCGGTTTTGGATGATTTTATTTTATGGTGTAATAGGATGAAATTAGATTTGAATGTGTCAAAAACGAAAGAGATGATCATCAATTTTAGTAAGAAAACACTTGCACCTCAAAGGGTGGTCATTAATGACACACAGGTTCATGTAGTGGAAGAATACAAGTATTTAGGAACGATTATTGATAATAGGCTGAAGTTTGATCAAAACACAGATGCAATCATTAAAACGTCACATCTAAGATTGTATGTGTTGTGGAAGCTGAATTCTTTTAATGTACAGAGAGTCATTCTCAGGACTTTCTATAATTAATTTGTTGAAAGTATCCTGTTCTTTTCCTTTATTTGTTGGTTTTCCTTATTGTCTACAAAGAACAAAAACGAGTTATTGTTATTGTTAATATGTGCTCAAAAATGTTAGGTTCCCTTGCGAAGTCTTACGTTTTATTATGAACAGTCATGAGTTCTTATGAGCGGTGGCACGATAATCTTATACATGGAGACTGCACACACCCTTTGAATGATTATTTTAAGTGGATACCCCTTGAGAGACGTTTAAGGTCAATTAGATGTTCCACAAATCGGTACAAATTTACTTTTGTGCCTGAAGCAATACGTTTATGTGATAAATTTAGTTTATTTATTATTTTTTTCCCTTCTCTTATGTATTTGGTGTATTTTGAGTATTTGTATGTGTGTGTTAAGTGTTGTATTTGTGAAGCACTACGAAAGTCTGAATGAATTGCCCCAAGGGGATTTTATTTGTAACCGTTATGCATGGAGTCAGATGTTTAAAGCAATTGTAACCATTCAGAGTGGGATGTTACATCCAAACTACCATGTGATGACCTTCTGAGCCTTACCCATAAGTCTATATGGCTGTCCTCTTTGTTATTGTTATTTTTGTGTATTATAATTTATTACAGCATAAATCCCATGGAGTTGGTGTTCTTATATAAAATATATTGTTGAAAAAATAAACAGATTATGAATTATTTTATTTTAAAGAAAAAGTAAAGAGGTTATTTTTTCCTCATGATTTAATTCATGCATCAAATGGTTAACATTTTTGCGAATGATGTTTTGGTTGGGTTTGGTAAGGCTTTACCAAGACTGCATTTATTTGATCAAAAACACTGTAAAAACCAAAATATTTTGAAATATTATTACTATTGAAAATAACTGTTTTCTGTTTTAATATATTTAAAAACATTATGCCCTGTATGGCCGAACGAATCTTTCAGCAGTCATTATACTCCATCTTTCGGTATCACATGATCATTCAGAAATAATTTTTATAATTTTTTTGCTGCTCAAGAAACGTTTCTTATTATTATCAATGTTGAAGACAGTTGTGCTGCTTAATATTTGAAAGTTGCAAAAGAACAGCATTTGTTTGAAATAGAAATATTTCATATAAATGTCTTCCTTTTATCATTAACGATCGTCCTTCATCAGACAAGTATTAAATTACTGACCCCAAACATTTGAATGGTAGTGTATATGCCAGATATTTTATAAATCCTTTTAAATACCTCGGTAGATATTATGTAAAAACTGATAACTCAATATATTGTGTATACTAATAAATATTTTACGACAGTATGCAAACCTTCTTTCAAAGGAATTTTTTTTCTCTCTTTCTCTTTTGTTCTAGGTGGGCTTCATCGATTACATTGTACACCCACTGTGGGAGACGTGGGCAGACTTGGTGCACCCAGACGCCCAGGACATCTTGGACACGCTGGAGGACAACAGGGAGTGGTACCAGAGCACCATCCCCCAGAGCCCCTCTCCAGCGCTGGACACCAGCAGCGAGGGCCGACGCACCGCCGGCCAGGATAAGTTCCAGTTTGAACTGACTCTGGAGGAGGACGGAGAATCCGACACGGAGAAGGACAGTGGCAGCCCTCCTGATGAAGAGGAGGAGGAGGAAGAGGAGGAAAACAGCTGCAGTGACTCTAAAACCCTTTGCACACAGGACTCAGAATGTACAGAGATCCCCCTGGACGAGCAGGTGGGGGACGCACAGGAGGACGAGGACGAAGAGGATGAGCAGGAGGAGGAAAGGGAAATATCAGAACCCTGTGTTTTAGAGGAGGAAGAGGAGGAGGAAGAGGAAGATGAAGAGGACACTGCCAACACATAACACAGTATGACACGGCACCTGAACTTTTTTATATTAGAGAGGAGAAACACTTATTTATGGTTAAGATATTAGTGTTTTTCATTGTCTATTTTGCATACGTCGTTCAGAAGTGCTTTTTAAATGTCCGCCTTTAACCTGTTTTTTTATTTTACTTTTTAGCCATTTAGTTTTAGCCATTTTTACACTCAGGAATATCTTTTCCACTTCCACCTGTCATTCATACAGACAAACTAAACAAATGAAAGGTTAAAAAGCTCGACTTGTATTCCTGATTGTGAGGTACTTTATCTATTCTTTATTTTTTTGACTGAAACAGTATTTCAGAAACATTTAACTCCGAAAGCAGCTGTTTTTCACCAACGAGACACTATTTGTTCCTGTTTATCTGAAGGAAAGTGGCAACTCGAAGTATTTTAGCAGACAAACACTTTAGAAGTGAATACTCCATGCTTTGAACTTCACGTCTTCCTGATGCCTTGAATGTGTTATTGATCTGGATTTAGCTGTCTGTTGTGTTTGTGTATCAGTCATTATTTGAAGTCAATGAACATGGTACCAAAGTGAAAAGAACTTGTGAGACACCATCTTCACACTGAAAATACTCATTTTCATTTAAATTACCATATTTGGGGTAAATATGTAAATGTGGTCATTTCATACCTTTATTTGTTGCATTCAATCCAGATCTGAAAATAATTTTAAAATATAATTTTTTGAACAATAAGTTGCTCTGTTTAATAATACCTGATTATGACCATATTTCAACTGTTTTTTTTTTTAAATGTATTCGCCCAAGAACAAGAACTCTGTTATAAATCGGTTATGAAATAATAGCTTGAATAAGCCTTAAATGTTTTTGTTGCCTATCATTGTTGTCTATCTTGCTAGCAATGGAGTAAAATGAATCCTGGTTATCACTTTATAAATAACTATGAATTATTATTATAATTAAATAATACTATTTGTATTATTATTATTATTATTATTATTATGGCCCTGCGCATTTGTTTCTCAGAAATGTTTGCCAGCTGTTTGGTGCCATATGTCCCTGGCCAGTTAAACAGAAAACAGCTGACATAAATGATCAAGCTCAATTTAGTGCTTTCTGTTGTCACATGATCATGGGACAGTCAGCTTCTAGTTGCACTGTACCTTTTCGTTATTCCCCTTTTTTTGTTTTTGGTAATTCGTAATTTTATTGTGGTTTTTTTTGACATTGCCAAACATTACCAGGCGCAATGTTTTTAATTGCTGCTTTACTCATCTCTGTCAAGTGTCCTACTGTACAAACATCCTCTTCGTTTTGTTACGTTTATGCTAGCATTATTTATTAATGCTCTTTGATGTGCTTGTAGCGCAGTTTTAATTGAACTGTAGCATCGGCGATGCAGGCTTATGAGTCAGTTTTCCTTAATATATTATTTTAATTATACATATGCAGTAAATATACCTAATCAAATGTACAAAATTCTGTATATCGAAGCCTTTTGAAACGACCCCTTTCTCGTTGCTGTCTTTACTCTATTTAAAACTCATTCAGTTGCCAAGTTAGCTTTTTTATTAGTAGTTCATATTTTTTTAATTGTCTCCATTCTCTACATTGTTTTAATTTCTCTCTGTTTACATACATGTATTTATTGTGCTGTACAGTACATATTGTTGCTCTTATCATGTGGTTGTAAATGATTATATCATCCCTTTTGGTGATGGTGTTGTATTATGGAACTCTTACTGAGAGAATGTTTGTTATTCTTAGTATGTCATGATCCCATTGATATGTGTCTCTAGAGAGATTGCGTAGAGAAAGGGAAAGCCAAATTATAGTAATTACTGTGTTTATTTTTCATTCTTTCTTTCTTTTTAAAAGAAAGTGGTTCCGTGGCCTGAGGGTTGTGCCTTACAGATAGCTCTTTAGATTTTATCCTCTTGCTGCACTAAAGAAACTACTGGCTGGACATTGACCTAGATGTGTTTGTTGTGTTCCTCCTGTTTATGTGGCATAAATGCTCCCAGCATAAAACAAACAAACAGACAAAAAAATAGACAAAAGTTGTCAGACCTCATCGGACAGGGTAAAAGCAGGCCAGTGTCATGGGTTTGCGACCAGCTGTAAGAACCTCCATCCTATTTCCGTCTATGCTGTGTTCGTCTGATGAGACATTCGAAGACATTTGCGTTTCATGCAATATGAGGGAAACCATCTTTCTGTTTGGGGGAAAACAGGGCATTTTGATTTCCAGATCCTTCACAAAAAGCCCAAACGCTCAATTTGGGACTCATTTTGACACGTATACTGTAGATTCTTATTGACCCTAAATGAATGAAGTCAGTGCGTCCTTCTCGACTCTTTTTAAATCATGAGAACAATACACAAACAGAATTTGACAAATGATATTTAGGGATAACTATTTTTTTGTTATGTGACTTGAATGACAAAACTTGTCTGGAGGTTTCACAAGACCGTGTAGTTGTTTATTGGACTCCTTGTTTATCGCAGTCTATTGGATAGAACTGTAGAAATAAAAATGTACGTATGAAAAAGTTTTTTTATATGCACCAAAATAAAAGCATGGGTTGACTCTATGATGCTGTCTCTTGTTTCCTCTGAAAATATCCTGCAATCTTTCTATAACCAAATCTATGATTTGTTTAGTTTTATTTTATTCTTAAATGACATTTTTTTTAGATGGACTGTTCAAGTTACGTTGGCCTATGGATTGTGTGTGTATTGCGTTGTGTGTGTGTGTTTATTAAATATATAATTTTCTAATAATATAATTTATTTGTATATACAGTTTTTATTAATTTTTATTCCAGTTTTAGTTATTTTAGTACATCAAAATAAACTAAATGAAAATGAAAAATGTTTTCTTGGCAACTAGCTGAAATAAAATAAGGTTTAAGTATTTAGTATTTATTTATTTCAGTTGCACGATTATGTTATTAAAGTAACCTTTTATGGTGTTAGTTTACTATAATAACCCTGGTTCAGAGTGATTTTTTATTTGATTTTATTTAAAATAAAAGAATGAAGATACAGATTTAGTAGCAGCTGTCTGTACGGGACCATGTGAAAGAATGGATCTAGACAAGAGAACCACTTCAAGGCCACATTTATTTTTTCTCATACTTTTAGCTTTCGCAGTCATTTTCCGTACACGCGGTCACACACAAACATATCCAACTGACTCACCAGCAAAATGCAAGTACAACATCCTCTCAATCTATTACACATAAGTTAGACAAGTAGGTAGAATTTATAAATTTGCAGAAGTTTATAATTCCCCTGAGAGACATGGGAATGATCGCGGAGCATCTTTGCTAAAATGACTAATAGGAGAGATATTGCAGTGCAGGGAATACAGGTACACTAACAACCCCTGAAAAAAGACCTGTATAATGGCATAAAGGAAGGACAAGGTTTGACACTTGTGTTTGGCACAATCTTGCTAGTTTGCTATGTCATTAACACCAAAAACTAGGAGTTAAAGCCAGGTCAAAGATTTGAGGTTCAGTAACTTATTCTGTGTCAAAGACAGAAGCTTGGCAACAGCACTCGAGCCACAGAAGCAGACGGCCTGGACGGTGGACGGTGAACTCTAGCAGCTACAGTCAGACTGCTGCGGGGGCGTCAGGTTGTCCGTCAGTCTGGTAGTGGGCGTTCCTGTGGTGACGGCGGGGTCGGCCTCAAGTGTGTCTGACATCTTGTCGCAAATGACGTCCACCAAGCGTTCAAAAGTCTGCGTGACGTTGATGTTGTCCTTTGCGCTTGTCTCAAAAAACTCAAATCCTTTTCGGAAAGAGAGATTGGTAAGTATGACATGTAAAGGGAATACACACCAGCTTTCAAAAGTTTGGGGTCGGTAAGCTTTGTACGTTTTTAAAGTCTCTTATGCTCATCAAGACTTCTATTATGTGATCAAAAATTTGTACATTTGTAATTTATTCATGTGATGGAAAATCTGATTTTTAAGCTGCCATTACTCCAGTCTTCAGTGTCACATGATTCTTCAGAAATTATTCTAATACGTCAATTTGATGCTCAAGACAACAGCATTATTATCAATGTTGAAAACAGTTGTGTTTCTTAATGTGTTTGGGGAAACCGTGATGCATTTGATGAATAGAAAGTTCAAAAGAACATAATTTATTTGAAATACAAATCTTTTGTAATGTTTAAATGTCTTTCTTTCCAGTTTGATCAATTTACTGTGTTCCTTTCAGAATAAAAGTCTTGATTTCTCTAAAATCTTTCTAACCCCAAACAATATATTTGCTCAAAACTAACCAAATTTAAAAATATATATCATATATAAATACATATACACATATATCGGTATCGGCATTGGATATCGGCCTAAAATGAGTTTTTTTAAACTCAGGGCATAGTATTATATATATATATTATAAATCAAATATAAATATATATTTTTATCCCAGCTGTTAGCTAGCAGTCTCCGCTGTCCACAGACACTATCCTCTCCTCCTCCATGTCGCATTTGTTTCCTGCGAGGATCACCTGGGCATTGTCCCAAGAGTATGTCTTAATCTGGGTCGCCCTGACACAAGACGAGACAAAAGCGAGCAGACATGCTTGTCATCAGGACAAATGCCACTGATACATCCTCCAGCACAAGATGTGCCAGACTCATACCAAAACTTTTGACAGTTTTATCGTATGAATATGTCATCATGCCACACAGAATCAATGGAAACGTCGTGTTGAAACACACTTCTTCAGACTGTGTCCCTCTCTGTTCCTGTTTCTCATCTCTACAGCAGCATGTTCCTTGCGTTTTCTAATCCAGAAATGTAATGGCACTTTATTACTACAGTGTATTTTGGGGGTATTTGTACTCAAGTGATGCAATTTCCTTCAAAACCACTTTAAGTATTATGTTATGTTTCGCAGGTCATTATGACTTAAATCTTTTTCTCTTGTACAAAAAGTATTTTTCATCTTACTAAACTAACAAGGTAAATCAAGCTCACGTGTAATTTAGAGGAACAGTAAAATATTTTTCACACATTGCTATTGTGTGACTTCAGAAGACTTTGAAATACAGTCCACAATTTCCTTTCTAGAAAGTTACTGGAATGACAGAATAGGAGTAAACGATGACAGAATTTGCATTTCATTTGTAATAAAACTAAAATTATTATTATATTATAAATTATACTTTTAAACAATATTTGTTTTCCTAAAATAACTTTGACCATTTTGAGCACTGAACCATTCATTCTAAACTAAAAAAATGTATTTTATAAAGTTACTTTAATAAAATAATTTCTTTAAAGTATGGTTCACTCAAAAATGAAAACACCCTCATGTCGTTCCATGCGATTTCCATGCGTTTCTTTTTTTCTTCTTCTGTGAAACACAAAAGCAGCTTTTTAGGAAAAGTGGGTCCATACATAGAACATCTTACCAATGTTCTTCAAAATAGCTTCGTTTAAGTTCTTATACAAGTTTAGAATGACATGAGGGTGAGTTAATAATTGCATAATTTTCATTTTTGCATTACTATCCCTTTAAGTTTGGTTTTGCTAAATTAAGAAAAAAAAATTATTTTGTACTACTAAAACTTAATAAAATCACTATGATATGTTCCTGATATGATTCCTGATGTTCATTTATAGATTTTGACTCCAGGATCGACAGGCATGAATGTCACGCTTTCAGGCAGACGGAAACACACAGTGAAAAGCTCATGAATACTTCTTTTGAAAGCAGAAGCTCTGGCTGTCATAATGCAAGATGTAAGCTTTAAATCCACTTACCAGTCCTGCACAGCAGCAAAAGACTCCTCGTTAGTAATGTCATACATTAGGATGAAGCCCATGGCCCCTCTGTAGTAGGCAGTGGTGATAGTCCTGTACCTTTCCTGCCCAGCTGTGTCCTAAAAAATAACAAGACCAGCATTATTATATGTAAGAAAGTAGTCTAAAAAAGGAGTATGCCTAGATGTTTTATGAAGTCAAGATTTAGAAATACTTCATGCAAAAAATTTAATTTGCTTAAAATTTACTCAACCACAGGCCATCCAAGATGTAGATGAGTTTGTTTCTTCATCGGAACAGATTTGGAGAAATTTAACATTATATCACTTGCTCACCAATGGATCCTCTGCAGCGAATGGGTGCCGTCAGAATGAGAGTCCAAACAGCTGATAAAAGCATCAGAATAATTCACAGGTAATCCACATGACTCTAGTCCATCAATTAACATCTTGTGAAGTGAAAAGCTGTGTGTTTATAATAAACAAATCCATCATTAAGAGGTTTTTAACTTTAAATTAATGCTTCCAGCTAAAATACGAGTCCTCCATTCATTATATTGTTTTCTCCTATGGAAAAGGTTAATTGATGGACTGGAGTCGTGCAGATTATTGTAATGTTTTACAGATGTTTGGCTCCATTCTGACCCGGACAACCATCATGGGCAGAGGATCCACTGGTGAGCAAGTGATATAATGTTAAATTTCTCCAAATTACTGTTCAACTGAAAACTCATCTACATCTTGGATGGCCTGACGGTGAGTACATATTTTTTTTTAAAAAGTGAGTGGTTTGTCACCTCTAAAAGTAGCAGCGCTTTCACTGAAAGACTAAAATAGAAAGGTGTGCCACGATCTGATGAACAGATCAGTTTTGCTGATGCTGACTTAAAGGCCTAGATAAGGTGACAATGGCTTATGTTCTCTTTCCATAAGCCAGTGTTAATCATCAGCCCATGTGATATTGACATTGCACCATATGTGATTATCCAACCCTTCAAAGCTTTACCAACCATGAAACATTGATGCTGAGTTAAAGAAGATTGAAAGTCTGTGTGGTTTTTGCAGGCGATGTGACAGAAATTACCCAGATCTGAAGCTTGATCCTTTTGTCGTTCTTATAGACAGTTTTGACCTTAAAGTCGATGCCCACCGTACTGACAAAGGCAGATGTGAAAGTATCATCAGCATAGCGGAAGAGGAAGGATGTTTTTCCAACGCTGCTGTTCCCAATGATCAACAACTTGAACATGTAATCAAAGTTTTGATCAGAGTTCTCCTTTTGTTTGTTGTCTTGCGTAGCAGCCATCTGTGAGAACAAAAAACACTCACAATGAATAGATCAAAGGTTTACAGCCTAACAATATTGTGTAAACTCTTAATATGGAAATGTAATTATAGTATGTCATATGTAGTTACATGATATTATAAACAGAGAGAGAGAGAGAGAGAGAGAGAGAGAGAGAGAGAGAGGCCTTCTGAATTTCATTAAAGACTCAGTTCTCTCTATGTGTTTTTAAGCAGGCTCCGTATGTCAATCTGTGAAAGTCAGCACCAGGAGCTGTCCATGACTGTGTCTTGAAGCCATAGTGAGTGTCCTACAGCATTTTTTTATATAACCCATTAAACCCATCTTTAACATTTGTAACTAAAATGTAATGTGTAAGTTTAAATGTTAATGTATTTTGCACAAGTTCTGAACTATAAATGAATGTATATATATACATAAACACACACACACACACACACACACAGGTTTGTTTTTGTGAAAAGTGGGGACATATCATAGGCGTAATGGTTTTTATACTGTACAGACCATATATTCTATTGCCCTACACCAACCCTACCCCTAAACCTACCCCTCACAGGAAACTTTGTGCTATTTCAGATTTTCAATACACTCCATTCTGTGTGATTTATAAGCGTTTTAGAAAAGTCACCTTCTACTTGTAATACCTATGTCATACCTTTGTCATTATACAAATTTATGTCCTCATTTGCACAAAAACGCGCGCACACACACACACATAAATAAAAACAATTTTGACTCTTATTTTTTACTCTAAAATTGTGACCTAAAAAATCATAACATCATGTTTTAGAAACTTTATGTGCTCACATTTAGCTGGGAAAATTGCGATTAAATTGTTTAAAGGGATAGTTCTCCCAAAAATGAAAATTCTGTCATCATTTACTCACCCTCATGTCGTTCCAAACCTGTATGAGTAGAAGATATTTTGAAGATTGCTGGTAATCAAACAGTTGGTGGTTGCCATTGACTTCCATAGTAAATACTATGGAAGTCAATGGCAACCACCAACTGTTTAATTACCAGCAATCTTCAAAATATCTTCTTTTATGTTCAACATAAGAAAGCAACGACATGAGGGTGAGTAAATGATGACAGAATTTTCATTTTTGGGTGAACTATCCCTTTAAGAGGCGCGTGCGAACGCGGAAGGCGCCTATGATACACCAAAAATGTTGTCTAGGTAGGCAGCTCAGAAGCTTTTGAGACGCAGCCTGTGTGTCGTTCCGGGCTGAGCGACTGTCTCTTTTCAGTCAAGCCCTGGATATTAAACGCTAATAGTCTTCAAACACCCAATGCTTATAATCGATAAAAACTATATTTGAAGTGGAGACATTTGAGCTGTAAATGAGAGCATAACCAGCATGCTTACATTCACAATATCCCTATAATATAAATAAACAAGAATGTTTGAATTAGCAGCCCCTGTGAATAAATTAGCTTTTTCGGCTGATTGCTTTTGTCGTCACTGATGTTGCGTTTCATAAATTTCATAAACCTTTCATGACCGGTCAGTATGCACGCTGTCAAATGACAAATCTCTTGTTTATCACTTATGTTTATACAGTATGACTAAATTAGCCATTTATTTTTATTTTTGCGTGGTGGCTCCATTACGAACAAACAAAATTGATATATATATATTATATATATATATATATATATATATATATATTAAACGCCGTTCGGTACGTACCGTTCCGTATAACTCCATTGTTTTAACTAATATAAAAAGAATACATAAACGGAGCGTTGATTCTATTTAATCCTAATAAACGATAGGTTTTTTTTCCGTTGGAGAGGGGAGTCGGTATGGTGGATAAATGTTGATGCGTGCATGCTAGCAATGGACGGTAGCAGACACTAGCACCTCCAACCAGTCATTCATCCCACATCCGCCCAGACAGAGTGTGAGTGCGGTCTGCAGACAGCAGGGGGCGGGGCCGTGCTGCTTCTCTTCACAGATCAAAACAACGCATCTCATAATATATCAAAACATTCACTACATTCTACATTTGTGGATTTCATAAAATAATAAACAGATTGTGTTTACAATATATAATAAATAATATGATAAACGAACAAAATGAACAAAACGACTGAACAAAATGGGGAAAAAGTAAACAAAAACATTACTTGTATAGGAAACTTCTGAAGAACATATTGTGAAATTCAAAAATATTAGATTTAATTTTAATAATATAATAATATCCTTTAATAATGTCCGTTATTGTAATGTAATCTTGTAGGGTGTTCGCTTGATCCTACTTTTTCAAACAAAATTGTTGTGTGTGAACATTTTGTTTTGTAGCTGTGGGTGCAACTCTATGTGCTGCGTCTTGACCAGTTGACTATGGAGAACGAAACCTGCAAAAACAATAAATAAATGTGTGCATAAATACACGTATTCTTGTTTAAATACATAAATAAATAATTATACATGTGATGAAAGTAGGCAAATAAATAAAATAAATTGGTGGGCAAATGGAAAATGTTTAAGGAAATGCTAAACTCATCCTATTTATTTTCCTTTGATCACTCATTTATTTCTGAATGTAGTTCCACATTTTTTTCCCTCTGCGCAACATGCTAATAAGAGGGTGTCAATTATGCAAGAGTAGATCGTGTGTGACGCGCTTGAGCGTTTGCCTGCGCATGCGTATTAACTTCATCAGTCAAGGGGACTGATTATTATCTTTAGTTTTGTAGTTATAATCATGAGAGAGCTAAATCATAAAAGATTTTAAGTGGCCAATGTAAAATATTAATGCTTACATAGCTCTTAATTGCAATACTGAACCGTTATTTGCTTAATAAACATACTTTTGTCGCCTGTATTTTCTGTTCTGATAACTAATGGGAAAAATCTGTCTGTTCCTCGATTAAACCACTTCATACCAGTCATCTCACGATGACCATGGGATACTGATATTACAGTTGTCTATAGCTGGAGACTCAATCGGGTTACAAAAAAATTACGTCAGGAAACGACACTGGCCATTTCTTTGGGTCGTTTGTAAAGTCACAGATACTGTACGGACAATACAGCTCACTTTTTTATGTATCTTGCTCTGTTAAA
Organism: Sinocyclocheilus anophthalmus; assembly: GCA_018155175.1. Classification (NCBI taxonomy): domain Eukaryota; kingdom Metazoa; phylum Chordata; class Actinopteri; order Cypriniformes; family Cyprinidae; genus Sinocyclocheilus; species Sinocyclocheilus anophthalmus. The sequence goes on from JADLZN010010725.1 coordinate 670,783, forward strand.
CGGAAAAAGTGACTTTACGTAGGCCATACTGGATTAACACCATGCATCTCCTGTCAGCGGGAAAGCCGCGCCCCCAGCTATGACATGACCCCAACCAAGTCCATGTTGACACCCTCTCATTAGCATGTTGTGCAGAGGAGAAATAAATGTGGAACTACATTCAGAAATAAATGAGTGATCAAAGGAAAATAAATAGGATGAGTTTAGCATTTCCTTAAACATTTTCCATTTGTCCACTAATTTATTTAATTTATTTGCCTACTTTAATCACACGTTTAATTATTTATATATGTATTTAAACAAGAATTTGTGTATTTATACAGGACATTTTTTTTTTTTATTTATTTATTTATTTCTTTATTGTTTTTGCAGGTTTCGTTCTCCATACAAATGCACTCATCCGCGCAACATTGTTATACAGCATGTTAAATATGAATTGGCTAATTTTATCCTCTTGTGAGCATTTTCCGTATTTCGCCATTACTTGCTGATTTAGAGATCTCCACAAAAAAAAATAAGTTTATGAATCTTACTATTATAACGCACTTTTTAATATTCATGAGCTGAGCTAACGCTATAGGGGCGGTTACAAAAAAAACGTCATCATGTAATTAATATTCCTCGCCAAAGGATGTCAGTATGATGTAATTAATATTAATGAGCTAGGCCTTCGCCATAGTAGAACTAGTGCCCATCCCACTCTCGCATGCGTATGTGTTGTTTACAGGAATGTCACGTATTCCTCGTACTAAAAACACACAGTAAATGCACTGGCATGCAAAAGGTAAACCGATTTTTAGTTGTTTAATTTGTTGTTGGTAAATTGTGCAGGGGTTGGTTGTTTGTCCTGTAAACTTGAAGTAAACGCATTCGCGCTTTTGTGGACAAGGCTTTTAAAGTAAATTGAATCTCTGATATACGCGTTCAGGTGGTAAAACATAGTACATACGCCTATATACTCTGTTCATGACTGTGCTATATAATAATCTCTTCTGGTAAACAAACGTTTTAAAGCAGAACTATGTAACTTTTTCTGTGTTCAAAATTTGCAAAATGTATACAATGAGCGAGTACATCATGAATTCATCTTCCAAACCGCGTTTTTGTCTTATTCCGAATCACTACGGTACACTTATAATAAATACTTATATTGGGACTATTGTAGCCTGGTCGGGTCGTCGCCGCTGCGGAGTAACACATACCTGCGTGAATCGCCATAGATATAAATTTAGAGAAGTAGCTCCGGTTGGAATGTTCTTCCGCGGGATGTGTGCAGTTCTGTTTATTAACAGCTAGAGCGCCAAAAGTGACATAGTGCTGCTTTAAACGTTGTTTCCACTGTGGATTGGTAGCGCTATCTAGTGGCTGAAGAACTCTACAAAGTACTTTGTACTTGAGCTACACTGTAAAAAAATAAGTGTAATTTTAACTGTAAAATTGTGTAAAAACGCTACTGAAAAAACCTGTTAATAGGTTAACATTAAGTTCCCGTACAGGGAAAAACTGTAAAATATCTAACCAGACATTTCATGTAATTTTACAGTAAAATGCTGTTAATTTTACAGTTTTTAGAAGTGAACATAACAAATCAATGTATAATTTACAGTCAAAAAATGTAAACTGATATTCCCAGAATATTCCCTGCGTGACACTCCACATTTGAAAATATTTTGTTTAAATAATCAAGTTTTTTTATAGTTTTTGTTATCAGTTATGTACATTTGGGCTTTATGTTACATCTTCTGTTGTTTAAGGAAAGTTGAATGCATTATTTAAGTATCATGTGTGTTACCATGTTGGTGTTTTGTGTTTGCGTGAATGACCTTCTGTATATTATTATATACTTGTGGAAAAGCTACTTGTGGTGAACTTTGATTCTTCATGTGTTTTTCTTTTACCACATGCATTATTATGGTGGTTGTCAGTATTTTAAAGGTACAAAACAGATTTTAATAGCAGTGTGCATTGTTGAATTTACTGCTTTACATTAAAATTTTCTTGTTTGTAAATTAGTTTTATACTGTAAAATGTACAGTTTTTCTGTATTTTTTACAAAATTATTCTGACAACCACAGCTGCCAAAATTATTTTGTAAAAACTACAGATTTTTTTTTACAGTGTATGACCTGCATGCATGTGGAGGGGAAGACATTTCATATAAAATGTGACTTATGACGTGCATGTCAGCATTGATCAGATTTATTTTTCACATGAGTCATGTACATTACACTGTTTGCTTTTTCCCTCTAGTGTTATGGAGGATTCAGTGGAGGTCATCCTTCAGCATAAAAGTTGCAAGCTCTCCGATCATACTCAGGAAAAGCCACTTGTCACAGCAGCATCTGGCGCTTTGCTTGTGGGAGTTTATGGCCTCTGGTCATTATTTGCACTTCCTGGTTTTCGGAAAGTGCCCATATGTCTCAAGGTACTGGAAGTCATATACCATATATTGGCAGCTATTTATAGCTTTGCTCAGCTATTCGTTCAATACCCTGGTGATCCCTTTAAATGGCAATGATCTGCACTTTACCATGTTTAGATTTATAGTCCTACAGAGAGAAAGTCAATCAATCAATTAATCACTGATGTAAGTGAAATTAATATTGCCCAGGTGCCTTATTCGCCCTCCTGTAGAACACAGACACAGAATGTAATGAAACTCCTGCATGGGAGAGCAGGGTGTCTGGCAGATCTGGGATCTGGTGATGGGCGACTGGTGAGTCTTTAACATTGACAATGTTAAATGATAATGAACTGAATATATGACATGTATTTCCAAATACTGTGCTTACTACCAATCATTCTGCATAATACCAATGCATATATTTTAATCCTAAGCCTAACATGGACATCTAACAAAAATCCTAATAATGTATATAGTATTTAACATTTTTTAATCATGTAAATCTCTAAGTGTTATAACAGATTTACAGATGAAGTTTTGTGCTTCTAAGCACTTTCTGTTTCAGATGCTTCTGATGGCTTTCTGCAGATGACTACTTTCTCACCACAATACATGGTGAGATGCTTAGCATCTGAGTGGGAGATAATATATGGGAAATGTAAAACAAAAAAGAAATATTGGCAAACAGGCTATTTATAATTTTGCATGACTTCGCTGTTAGATGTTGTTCATTTTTAAGCTCTTGGGGCTTGGCTTTCTAAAATGAAATGACTAATCTGTGGGTAATGTAATCTGTATTTATACAGTCATTTCTCACCAAGATAATGGCCACTGGGCAGCCTACCTGGGGCTGCCTCTTTTGTATTCAAAAATAGATCTCATTAACTCTCAAATTTGGATGGAAAAATCTTTTTCCCCTGTACACATATATAATAGAAAGAATCATTGGTCTTACAGTTAAAAATATTCTTCTTGGTTTCTTTTATACATGGAAAGCAAACAATATGAGCCACAGGCAGTCTGCTTTATGTCCAGTTATAACTGACATAAATATCACAGACCCTGGTTCTCAAATAGGTTTGGCCTGGATGTGTTTTGTAGGTATTTACTGCCACTGTAGAGGGTTTCCAGTGCACTGGCTTTGAAATTAATTCTATCCTAACTGGATATGCCAGAGTCAAAGCAAAGTGGAAGGGAATACCATCCAGCACTGCGACTTTTATAAACCAGGACTTTTGGAAGGTAAGGTAAAGGTGTTAAAGGTGAAGTGTGTAATTCCTGTGCCACAGGCGGCACTCATTGGAATTATAAAAATAATGGTTTTCAGACAGATTTTCAGCTTCTCTTCCATTGGCCAGTAAAATAAATAGCTCCGCCCCCAGCTAATTCCATTGGTTAGGTAAATGTTGGCATGTAGGGATACTAAAACAAACATTAAAGGGGGCATTAAAGCAATGTGCACAAGCACCAGGTGGGATTTCACACAAACATTTGCCTCAATAATATCTGTTGTTTTTATTTATCTTTCGTCAATTTATTGTACTTATATCAACACTCCAAATTTCTGTTAATAATATAGTTGATGATCATAACAGTCAATAACCATGTCAGCTTGGCCGCTTAATGTTATGTGTTTTCTGTTATAAAATTATTTTTAGCAGTAAACTGTGTGTTTTTTAAAAAGTATTTATTTTACTTCAGCGTTTATTTGTATTCCTCAAGTATCTTTTATTCATCATTAAAAATTTCTACTAAGGGCCAATTTTAATTGGTATTAATATTCAATTATAATAATTATTAAAGTACACATACAATATTATAATATTTGTTATACAATACATTTATATATACATATTGGTGATATTTGGCCTTTGCATCAAAACGGTTGAGAAGCACTGCTGTAGGTAAACAGTTTCAGCACAACACCTGTACTAGTTCTACAACTGTGTGGAAAAACACCTATTGAAAAATTACACATATACCACGTGCATATTTTATTTCTGATTTAATTTCACATGTCCAAGTGTTGATGATTCAGTTTTTATCACTTCCTTCCACAGACCGATTTGTCCAAATATAACAATGTGACTGTTTTCTTGGCACCCGGAGTGGTAAGTATGCACAGATGTCCTTTCTTCATTTAGACTGAGCTGAGTATTAAGATAGTATCTTTAGAAATCAGTGCAACAACAAATTACATCATCTAGATATATTCTTAATAGTGCTATGATTTACTCTGGAGAATATATTAGGCTAGGCTACTGTGGAGAATTTACGTAATTTTAAACTATATGTTGTACAAGATGTCATGCTTCTTAATGCAAAACACTAATGCAGAAAATACCTGTCTGTCTTGCCAATGATTACCTTGGTCAATACAATGTGCGTTGTGGTCTACAGATGGAGGTGTTGGGTAGGAAACTGGAGAAGGAGTTACCAGATGAGGCTCGTGTGATTGCCTGTCGCTTCCCATTTCCTGACTGGACTCCCACAGCCACTGAGGGCGAAGGACAAGACCAGACTTGGGCATATGATATGAATGCTATACGGAAGCTTTCAACACAAGCTACCATGAGATGAAAAAGTTCTTGTGTCCCTTGTGTCAAAAAGCTTTCTGTTTTGGGTTTTAGCACTGCCTGAACGGTACCAGTCACTTTTAGAAGACATATGCACGCATGATAAAGCATAGAATAATTACTTATTTTTAATTTCTCCTTTTTCTGTTACTGCAGGTAGGTTTGATGACATGTTGTGAAATAAAGAGCCAAAATTTATTTGCTGCCAACAAACTGCTCATGTCTTTTAATATCTCCTAGAATAGCAAAGCCCAAAAAAATTATGAAGATAACATGGCTCTCTTTTACATGTGGGTCAGGCTTGCATTATACTTCCCAAAAATTAAGAAAATATTTTATTTTTTCAATTAATTTCACTTTATTGTAATAAATATATATATACAGTATTTTTTTATGTGTGGGTAACAGGGATGAATGGTTGAGCGTAATGAATGCAGTCAAAACAAAATGTTTATACATGTTAAGGAAAAAGAATGACATTTTTCTTGTTTTCCTGTTATGCCCTCGTTATTACTTGGGTGTCACATTTGACATTTTTAAACGATATTACACTTTTAAGTAAAAGGTTATTGCACACAAAATATGCAGCTAAATATGTTTTGATAAGTACAATTAAATAATAAATAATAGTACTTAAAGCTACTTTGATCTTAACGAAAATTAACATCAAAATTATAACATTCTTGTATGATATTAATTTTTACATAGTTGAGAAGCTCAAGACCTGATGTTGGACAGGCCAAAATACCCATTTAAAGGGGGAATACTGATATTTGAAATGTTTTAAGCTATCTACATTTGATTTTATCTGGAGTAATAGTGTTCATCTAGCAGGTTTAGTAGTTATTTATTTAAAAAAAAAAACTATAATAAGTAGTTATTATATTTAAAAAAAAACTTATAATAATGCTTTAAAATGGAACATGCAAGATGTTGTGTGTCATTTTGGCCACATAGTGATGCTCTGACACTCTTCTGTGAATCAGACGGTTTCAAACGTACAAATGTCACGCGCACATCGGTGGAGTATTAGCCTATTTCACAACACCACGTAGATTGGCATCCCACACGCGTAAATGTGCGCACCTAGACATCGGTATTTGTACTCAAGAGGTGACTAGTGTAGAAATATAGTAGCGGCACTTTACGAAGGCAAGATGTGTCATCACTATGCGAGAGTAGTGCCAGTGTGGATAGGGATCATTGCTACAGCAGAAAAGAAGTGACGTATTTATGAGACACTTTTGTTTCCCCTTTGCCTAGTAGGTGTCTATGAAGTGTCTAGGATGTTTAATAATGGATACAGTGAGGTAGTTCACAGATGACAGAGCTAATACGCCAGATCTCACATGCCATATATGGTCTTCCCGTCTCGTGACGCAGTTCGTCTAGAGCAGAGGCGCGCGGTGCTGCGGTATAAAAGCGAGGAGACACACCGGTCCAGCAGCACTGTGACAGCACACACAGTAACACACAGAGCCATGGAGACACTGACAAATACCTCTTACCCAACTATAACGACACACAACGAACAGATGTGTGAGCTCAATAAAATAAGTGAGCAAGGATGGAAAAAGCCAGAGGATAACAGTCGGACCGGAACAGAGTATTCCAGAATTATTACAGACCCCAATACTGGGAAATGTTACTGCCGGGGAAAAGTTCTAGGAAAGGTAATGGACTCCATGTTAATGCTGATATTGTTTAAAATATTTTATTTATTCAAAAGTATTTTATTATTTGATGTGAACATTATTATTCTATTAGAAAAAGTATAGCTATTTATTGTGTTTGTGCATGATTGCATTACTTTTGCCTAATGTGTCTATCTGTCGATGTATGCATTGGTTATGATTACATTGCTTTTTGAAAATCTCTTTATCTTGGTTAACATTATACTTGTCTTATACTTTCTCTATGTCATAGGGAGGCTTTGCAAAGTGCTATGAAATGACCGACCTATCTTCAAGTAAAGTCTATGCAGCCAAAATCATCCCGCATTCACGTGTGTCAAAACCGCACCAGAGAGAGAAGGTAGGATAGACACATGGTGTAGGTGTAGGATATTGTATTAAATTGCACTGATGCACTAAGGATCAGTTGACTGTCAAAACATCACACTTAGTTCTGTATTCTGCGAGCGAGCTTCAGCATAACACCCGTATTCAGAGAGTTGACCTGTAAGAGTCCAAAGAGCTCTCAGCCACAAACACATAGTGCATTTCTACCACCACTTTGAAGACAAAGACAACATCTATATTCTGTTGGAGTACTGCAGTAGAAGAGTAAGTTTAAAAGTCTAAGTGTATTAATGTGTAATATGTAATGCAAATGACTGTTTGTGCCCCCTGACTGACTCCTGGTAATCTTTTTTAGTCACTGGCCCATATACTGAAGGCACGTAAAGTCCTAACAGAACCTGAAGTGAGGTATTACTTGAAACAGACAGTGTCTGCTTTAAAATACCTTCACGATTTAGAGATCCTGCATCGTGATTTGAAACTTGGTATGTATGCATATACTCACTGTATGTGCATGATGTTTATTAACATTCCATCAGTATATAAGTAGTTACAAATCTTCCGTTTTATCATTCAAAGGCAACCTGTTTGTGAATGACTCAATGGAGCTGAAAGTGGGAGATTTTGGGCTGGCTGCCAAACTGGAGCCAGTCAGCAACAGACGCAAAACGATCTGTGGTACACCCAACTACCTGTCCCCGGAAGTGCTGAACAAACAGGGCCACGGCTGGGAGTCTGACGTGTGGGCTTTGGGCTGCGTCATGTAAGTTTGTCACCCTCAGATTTGAGGGTTTCCTCTATACTCTATATTTATAAATTGCTCGTTGTGAATAGGCAATGATTGCCGATTCATACTCGCTCTATCAATGAATGTCTACTTTTCCATTCTAGTTGTGTATGCCATTGTATTCAGTGATTATGCTTCAGCTCTAATGCTTGAATGACATATAATAGCAGCATGTGGTTTACAGTTTGTCACCAGTGATGACCTATTTTGGGATCATTTACTCAACCTCATGTCATTTCTAACCTAAATGACCTTCTTTCATCCAATGAACACAAACAAAATTAGTTTTTGAAGAACGTGCTGGTTGCTCTTGTCAAAATAATGAATGTAATGCTGTCTGTCAAGCATACGTGATAAAGAGCCTGAGCCAAGATAAACTGGTCGCCGAAGTGGGTGTCTGCACTTATATTTCAGTTGTGTTTTACATGTTTGTTCACTCAGATGGTAAGGCTTTAAATAGTGACCGTAGGTCAATCACTTAATAAATATAATTACTTTTAAGACTGTATTGATGGTTGTTTTTTAATTCTTATGATAACTCTTGACTAGCAGTCGCAGATCCTGTGTTAATCATGTTCTGCACATAGTGTACGACTCGGTGTCGGCTACGCTCTCTTTTTCGCCCTCCTGACACTCGCACCCACTAAATTAGTATATAACTTGGGACCAAAAGAACAAAGACGAGATTGAGGGGTAACCCCGGAGAGTTTTGTTTTGGTGGAGTGTCGCATTAAAGAGCCAGGAAATATTAATGAACATGAGTACACAATATGCGTCCTCTTCAGGTACACCATGCTTCTGGGTAAACCTCCATTCGAGACCACTAACCTGAAGGAGACATACCGCTGTATCCGAGAGGCCCGTTACACCATCCCGGCCTCGCTCTCTCTCCCCGCTAAACAGCTCATTTCTGGCATGCTCGCACAGAACCCTGTGGACCGCCCGCACCTGGATGACATCATTCGGCATGAATTTTTCACCCAGGTAAGTTTATTTGTTGCACCGCAGTAGATTCAGTATATCCATCCAAGCAGTTGGACTTTTTCGTCAATGTTTGTGTCATGATTTCGCCACAGGGCTTCATGCCAGAAACTCTGCCTGTCAGCTGCTGCCATTCTGCCCCAGACTTCCACATTTCCAGTCCAGCCAAGAGCTTCTTCAAAAAGGCAGCTGCTGCTCTCTTCGGTGGCAAGAAGGACAAAGCCAAGTACTATGAAAATATAAGTAAGTTCTCGCTTTAGTTAACTAGTGCTCTACTCATTTCAGATGACCCCATGAATAACTGTTTTTCTTCCGACAGATCGCTTAGCCAAAGAAGAGGAAGACATATTCAAGCTCCGTCAAGATTTCAGAAAGACTGCCATCAGTAATCAGATTACTACACACTCATCTGAGGTGAGCATTGTTCCCTTTACAGTAGGTTATAATAAGGAATTCATCGCCAACTCTGAGCTATTAATGAAGGTTAGGTGTTAGGTCATTCATGACACACATATGCTGCGATTTTTCCTCTTTAGGAAGGAGGAAATCCGTCAGCACCTACAAGAAAGCCTGTTACCCAGGCAACTGCCGGAAGGCCGCAGACAAGAGATACCATTCACTTGATTGTTAGAGGCAGCTTGGGCAGCTGCAGCAGCAGCAGTGAATGTAAGTGTGTGTTATACGTGTGTGTGTGTGTTTCACCTGTTCGGTCTGACTCCAGCTCATTAGTTTCACAAGCTGACGCAGTGTATCCTGCTGTCTCTCTGTAGGTCTTGAAGACAGCACCACTGGCACTGTGGCAGAGGCTGTTATTAGTGTTCTGAGAGGCTGTCTTGAACACATGCCTAAAGGTGAATAAGACCTATTACACTTTACACTTCACACCCAGGGTTTTCTATACTGAATCCATTCTATAGAGTAAAGAAACTATACGATCTATGCATTTAACAGTGCCCTTTTTCCCACAGCGGACAGCCTTCCCAGAGGAAATGGTTGTAATAGCTTGAAGTGGGTGACTAAGTGGGTGTCCGAACCGACCCAACACCCAATAGATGGAGTGAGGCATGTGAACATACGGTGTCTGACAGTACAGGTTGTGCGTCTTTCAACCACGCGGAAAACGCACATGGAGTCGGCCCACTTGATGACAAGAGGATAGGTGGCGTGGAAAGTATGACTGTAGAGCTAAACGCGAGTGTGCCAGGCTACGTGTTTGTACATGACATGGTATCACAATCCCCAAAGTCACAAATGTTTATATGTAATTCCAATTTGATTCTTTTTTGAAGTAGGCAAACGTTACACAACACATATTCATTAAGCAGTTGCCAATCATGAAATTAGTACCAGTATTCAAATTCTGACCTATAATTGGTTTTATATTTGACTTTTTATAAATTTTTAAATTATGTACTATATTTTATCCGAGTGAATTAAAAATAAATGCTACCAGTGAATTTAGACATTACAATTATAATGTTCAGCGTGAAAATTTTGGCCATTTTTAAAGATTACATATAATAGTAACTTACTAAATTATTAGTGTTTTAAGGATTAATTGTAAATGAGTGTTAGATGATGACAAATGTAGTCTAAATTAAAAATATGAGAAATTGGTATCCACAACTAAATATACAATATCATCCAAGATGCGCTACCATTCAAAAGTTTGGGGTCAGTAAGATTGGTTTTAAAGAAATTAAACCTTTTAGAAATGCAAAGAATCTTTTAATGCGCGACTAAATGATCAAAGTGGCAATGAAGAACGTGATATTATCATGCATCGCAGATGAGAATCCTGAAAAACGAACAACTTCAGCACTGTGCGAGGAAAAATTAAGCAACTGTTTTCAAAATGATAGATTGTATAATGGCTGATGAAAATGCAGCTTTACCATCATAGGAATAAATTACATTTTTAAATATATTACAATATTTCACAATATCATCGTTTTTTACTGTATTTTTGATCAAATAAATGTAGCCTTGACGAGAATAAGAGACTGTTTTAAAAATTGGACTGATCATTGAACTGTACATATGTAAAATATGCTTATGGTCCCATCCCTAGTTTCTAGCGTAGCTTCAGCTGATCTTCAGAAAGAAAGAAAAAATGCACCAATAACCTAGAAATGTTAGTTGAATGACAAATGGCATTACACATGAAATATTATAAAAGAGCAAGCATTAGTCATAGACCTCATATATATGTAAGGCTGCAGAAACAAACCGTGAGCACTGTGTTGCATTGACTGTGTAGTTGATAAATCGATGTTGTCTTTGTTTTTTATAGGACTGTTCATCAGTATGCTGCCCTCAGCCAGAGGTCTGTTTTCTCTGTTATTGAGGTTCCTGAGTATGCTGTGGCCCAGGTCACCATCCTCAAGTACTTTGCCCACTACATGGAGGAGAATTTGATGGATGTGAGTGTGCTCTTTGTTTCAACCCTTATGTTTGTATTCAGTTTTAAAATTGTTACAGGTCTAGAAGTCAAAGACTTAATATTCTGGTCTAGACTTCAGGTTGTACAAGACGTTGTTGTGTTAATATATTGTTTATCCTTGTTTTTCATGCAGGGAGGGGATATGATAAGTGAACAAGATACCCAGAAGACCAGAATATATCTTCTGCAGTGGCTGAAATCAGACAGAGCTTTATTGATGCTTTTCAACGATGGCACATTCCAGGTAAATTCTTTATTCATTACAAAGCAGCTCTTAAACTGATAGTTCACCAAACATTCTGTCATCTCAGAACATGTATAACTTACTGTCATCTCTGAAGTATAAACTGAGATGTTAAGATAGATGTTTATGTTGGTCACTTCCATAAAATGAAAGGGACTTGTGAAAAGAGACAAAAAGCATCATAACATTTAGCTTTTTTGTCATTGTTGGAGCTTGGCAGACCCATTCACTTTCATTGTATGGAAAATACATATTTTTTTGGTCTATGAAAGATAGAAATGACAGAATTTTCATTTTTGTGAGAACTGTTCCTTTAATGCAGCAGTTGGTAGAACTATTCCTCATGTAAAAAGTGTACAGTCTAGTGCTCTCTACGCCCATCAGACCCCTGGGTAGTTATCAGTCAGGTCTGCCTTTGTTCAGATAAAAAGCTGTGTATACTATAGCACTGTGGGAAGAAGAAGGTCACAAACCCTGCTGTAATAACATCCTGCATCCTCTGAGAGTGTTTCACGTCTGTTCTAGAATAACAAAACCTTTTTCTGCATCTTCCAACAGGTGAACTTCTACCACGACCACACCAAGCTCATCCTGTGCACACAGCAGGACGAATATCTGCTGACGTACATCAACGAAGAGCGAACCTCCACCACCTTCCAACTGAGCACGCTGCTCAGCGCGGGCTGCACTGCGGACCTGCGGAGACGTCTGGAGTATGCCTTGAACATGCTGCTGCAGAGATGCAACTGAGACTGACAGATGAGGAGAACAGTTGGCCACTGACTCAGCAAGATCTGATGACTTATTTCGGTGCAAGAGCACAGAGGACGGCTTGTTGAACAGGATGTCCACTGGATGTGAACCGGATGGAGCTATGGAAAGGTTTATACCCAAGACAGACTCTGTACATTTACAAATGCTGAAATTCAGAGACTGGAGTGAAGAGGAATGATGTGATCAAAAACATTATAGAGAGGAAAGAAAATCTGGGCTGGGACCAGGCATCGTTTGACAAGAAACAGACTTCTTGTGTGTATGTGTGGTAAAATGTTGATGGATCGCACATGCATGTCCTAATCTGCAAACATAATTATTGTTTGTTTCTTGTTTTTTCCCTCTGTCCTTACCAAATATTTATTGTGTACATAATTCCTTATTTATTTATTTAATGAATAAAATCCCAAAATTCTAACAACGTTTAACCAATGAATATTCTGTTATACTATATACTAGTATGTCTTTTTCTAAATATACGAATATATCATGTGTGTGTGTGGGTGTATACATACGTTTGGCATACCATATGTGACCATGAACACACAAACCAGTATAAGGGTAAATTGTTGAAATTGAGATTTATACATCATTTGAAAGTTGAGTAAATAAGCTTTCCATTGATGTATGGTGTGTTAGGATAGGACAATATTTGGCTGAGATACAAAGAAAAGCTGGAATCTGAGGGTGCAAAAAAATCGAAATACTCAGAAAATCGCCTTTAAAGTTGTCCAAAAAAAAGTCCTAGCAATGCATATTACTAATCAAAAAATAAGTTTTGATATGTGATTTACAGTAGGAAATGTACTAAATATTTTCATGGAACATGATCTTTATTTATTATCCTAATGATTTTTGGCATTAAAAGAAAAATCAATAATTTTGACCCAGACAATGTATTTTTGGCTATTGCCTGTGAAAAAACCCCAGCGAAGTCTACAGCGACTTAAGACTGGTTTTGTGGTCCGGACTCCAGGGTCATACTAGATTTAGGAGGGGAGGGTTGGTACTCAAGTGGGTGTGGTCAAGTTGAGTGGCACATGTAGACATCCAATACTTGAACAAATACATTATACTAAAATCAGCGTCACATTGGCTTCACTTAGTCGGAAAATAAGCATGGGTTCTGACTGCTGGGGCTTTTGAGGTAAACCAGTTTTTTTTATTATTTATAAAACTAAGTGCAAAATGAAAATGAACTCATGACTCATGAGTAACCATGTCAACATACAAGCAGGGTCAAGGTGTACAAAGCAACACCAAGATGTTGTGGAATTTATTTAGCTAACAAAGCAATACTGAATTTGTAAAACTGAAACGATAGCAGTTTGTCTTTAGTAGCGTGTATTGACTCAATTCAGTACACAAAAAGTAGAAACAGTAAGAATTGTATGCTATTCCGAATTTAAGTTGAATGACACACAAGCGGTTTACGTTTGCACGCAACCGCTTGCTCTGTAATAAATAGTTTTTGTGCTCATGGACCTGAAAGCGTGCGTCTTGCTGTTAGGAACATACTATTAGGGGAATTGTAAGTGCTTTTGTTCAGAATGCTTACAGTGATATTAATTAGTGAATGTAAAAAGACGGGACACAATTCTAATGTAAAATACATCTCTGCAGGTCTTTCAATTGAGATGCAGCCGACTGTCGACAAGGTAACGTAAATAACTCACTGCTTGTCTTAATTACTTTACTAACTTTAATAATCTCTCTGAAGATGTACACACACACATAAAGGAAGTGAATTCAATTAACTGCTGGCTATCAACTTGTATTCTGAATTTGTATGTAGCTAATTGAAAAGTACATGAAGACTATTGTCCATTGTTTCCATTGTTTTAATTGATTATGTATTCATCATTTTCAATTTGCAGTAGTATTTAATATTGCAGATAGCTTGTTCAATTGCTTTAAGTAACACAACCAGACAGTTTACAGAGTGACAAAGAGGGCAAGGCCCATCATCAAAAAGCCTATGTAAAGTTACTTAAGCATATGATAAACAACTATGATGTCAACTTTCTAGAATCTGGATAGTCATCAGATGGATAATAGGAGAAGGAAACATTACACTATTATTTGGGAAGGGAACAAGTCAAAGGAGTGACACATACGTGTAGCATTACATCTCAAATAAACTACTTCCATCTTACAATTAAAGGAAACTTTTGAGGCAAACTCCCAGGAAACGAATTACGAATATTACTGGCACATGGTATTATGTAAGTGGAATATATTTAGCACATTTTATCTTGGGATCAAAAACCCCACAGTCAAGCAATTGTCTAAAAGACAACCCAAAAGCTCACTGTGTTTTGATGCCAGTGTTCCTTGGATTTTTGTAAAACCATTTGACAGGTTGTCTTGAAAGAAAATGAATTAGCTATTAAAGCTAAATTTAAATTTAAAACTAAACAAATTATTAAAAACAGGCTAAATCTAAGTGTTTTCTAAGTGTTTGTCCTCACCATACTCCCAGTGGGTGTTTGTACAAAATTAAATACAGTACAAGAATAGTGGAATTATTGTTCACTGCATCTCTCAATAGTAGCACACTGACATAATCAGAATTCTAGAAATCTTTTATGAAGTTATTTAGGAAAGAATTACTTGTCACCATGCTGTTTTAAAAGACATCGTGTTACTCCCTGACCTTTGAAAAAAATTAATCTGGCAGATTTTTAACAAGCCAAATCTTCAGCAAGGATGACTCAAATACTCCTTTAGAAAATGATCTGCCAACTCTGGAGCCAAGCAAACGTCTCCATGGATGTTGATGTGTGCGTGTGTATGCATATGTGTTCCAGTGTTTGTTCTGGCATGTGTTTATGCGTATGTGCATGTGTGCGACGCACCTTCTGAAGTAATGTCACAAAGCTGTGCTGGTTGCGCACGTGTTGCGCTGATGTGTGGGCTTCACAGTTTCATCGCAGGCTTGAGAATTAGATGAAACGTTTGTTTAGTTCAAGCGCTATATCATTTCTCAAACTGATCCATCCCTCAGATTTCACATTTGACTCTGTAAGGGTGGAATAGATCTTGAAAGGAAAGCAGAAGGGGAAATAAATCAATAATCAGAAAAGTTCAGGCATTTGAACTTCAACCGAAAATAATTTTCATAAGCCCACTCTCTACCACACTGTGAGTTTGCTTAGGGAGAAATACAATGTGGTTGGAAGTTAAAGAAAGAGTTAATGGTGTATGGAGGGTACATTGAAGCGATTTGATGTAGGAAGATGAAACATTTTCAAATGAATTTGGACAAGGCATTGCAATCACTCGAGTAATCAAATCCACAGCCTACTTGACATTTCGATCAAAGGAAAATGCTCTCAGATACCAGGGAAAGAGGTTTGTACCAACAGTGCTGTGAAACTCAAAAAGGGATGTTTCACATTGCTTCCTTGCCTTCAGTCTTGGGAGAAGAATTCCTTTGGGCCCAAAATCACATGTATTCCATGTGGAACCAACCCAATTGGCAACATTGTCTTACTATGAATAACTTTCTTGTTTCTGAAAATGCCAAAGCTTCCCACATACACTCGCACAGTGGCTTCCCATTTGCCTTACAAGCCCAATCTAGTTGCTGACGTCAGAAATCATATCTTGAACAGAACAAAGTAACTTATTTATAAAATGGAGCACCGTTTTTATATCATTCCTTTTTCAACACATTGTCAGAGATGTTCAATGCAAGGCATGTCTGAACAGTTTTTGAAATGGTAAAACATGATGTCACGTCTCACTTTAGCCTATAAACTGATGAATAAGATCTCATTGTATCAGATGGTGACGGTCCATATACAATGTCACTGACTGATTAGCAAGTTTGGAGTCGGTAAGATTTTTAAAAA
Source organism: Sinocyclocheilus anophthalmus (assembly GCA_018155175.1). NCBI lineage: Eukaryota > Metazoa > Chordata > Actinopteri > Cypriniformes > Cyprinidae > Sinocyclocheilus > Sinocyclocheilus anophthalmus. The sequence goes on from JADLZN010010725.1 coordinate 686,870, forward strand.
ATGTTTCTGAAAGAGTTCTCTGATCACCAAGGATACAGTAGTGCTAATACTGTAAAAAATTAATATTGGAGATATTATTACAAGTTAAAATAATGGTAATTTAAGTATTTTAAAATGTCCTGGATGGAAAGCGGAATTTTCAAGCAGCGTTATTCCAGTCTTCAGTTCACAGATCCCTCAGAAATCATTCTGATATGGCGATTTGGTGTTCAATAAACATTTCTTATTAACTGTTGATAACAGTTTTATAAATAAATATTATAAATACTATAAATACTTGAAAATACATATAAAAACCTTTGAAACATTAAATCTAACTGTCTACTGTCAATATTATATATCCTTACTGAATAATGTATAAGTATAATGATGGTGATGCCATGGTACATTAATGCATACCTACTAAGTGACTACCATATTATTTAGTACCAAGGTACTTTAAAGAATACCATGATGGTACCGTGCTACATGTACAAAAAACAACGTATTACCATGGCACCATGTCTGAAAACACATGGTATGTTTTTTGCTAGTGAAACTGGCACTAAACAATATTCCAATTATTTTTCTTCTATTCTAGTTTTCTCAGCCTTAAACATACCTGAGATTTCCAAATCCCTGAGGCATGCTGACTTTCTGAACCATATGAGTTCCGAGAAATAACATTTCAAATGTTATCAGTGAACAGAGTTTAATGTGTGTCTTTGGGGAAAAGCGATCCCCCTTAGGCCACAAGTGGTCTGAATGCATCTCGGAGGATTGCCATTTAATTACCAGAGAAGGTTCAGTGGTTGCTTACAGGAGAAAAGCTGCCACAAAATAACTATAACATACCACAAAAATGGGATGGCATCATGCTGCATATGGGCATGTGTGCTGATAACAGAGAAATGCAATTTGTTTGCACAATGATGCATAGTTTTATCTGAAACACTTTCTTAATGCTTTTGCTTCTGAAATGGGTTGTTCTTTTAAGAGTTAGGAATCGTTACATAGGACTGATCTTAGTTCTGAGCAACAAATTTGCTCTTGTTGTCAAACTATGTGTTAGCTTACAGAAGAAAATTCCTAACGACACATGCCAGCTCAGATAAAATTCTCACTGAAATACCAGAAAACATGCCTAATGTGAAGAATTTGTGCTCAGCTGCTCTCTTCTTAGGCCTGGATACACCCAAGACAAACATGCTAGTTGGAAAGTTTCTGTCAACAGTGGCAGAACTAACAATATTGGTGTGTATTTATTCTGTGAAATCCTGGACATGCATCCTAGTGGATATCCCATGTTTTGTCAATCGGATGAATGAACAATACTGCGTGTGTGTGTGTGTGTGGCAAGGAAGTTGTCATTAGTACATTTAGTTTGACAGCAATTTTGTATGGATTTGTTATCAACATGCATGAAGCAACTGGTATTCAAATTTCCCAATTTTACTGACATTTTGCTTTTGTTTCTCATTAGGTTTTACATTTTGTCCTGAGGGGGAAGTTTCTCATTACTGAAAGGTAGGTTGAGGGCACATTGACAGCTCGAATTTCGAATTCAAATCTCCTGCTGGCGATCTGCAGGGCTGATGCTCTGTAATTGAGCACAGATGATCCTCAGCCCACTCAGTGATTTGTGGACAACACAGTGCCCCTGGCAGGTTTGTGAAGCTTTTGAAGCTGTGACCTTTTGTTGCCCATGAATGACCCCAAATCTGGCCAATATTAATAGAAAACTGGACTTTGAAAAATGAAATGCTTATTATGCATCATTGCTTATAGCACATCGCTTTTACCCTGACGCAAGGGGGTGGGTGTGTGCGTGTGTGATTCATGCAGAGCTCTGTCTGTGGGCAGAAATTGATCATGTCTGCTTGAGCTTTAACGGAGGCAGACAGAATCCTGGATCTTCCTCATTAAGGTCTGAGAAGGATGTGTCAGGAACAGACATGTTCAAGCCCCCCCTCAAATGACACACAACCCAAACAGCAGCTGAAATACTGAAAAATCACCGGGAGTGCTTGCGCTGTGTCAGTGTGTCACATCTGGTTTGCGAGCTCAGAGACTGTGGCCAGAGGCTTTATCTTTCAATAAACTGATGTTCTAACAGCCGTGCTTATGAAATACTCTATGGCTGGCACTATGGCATGCCAGCCCAGGTGCTTGGAAACTGTGAAAAAAACAAACATACAGCACCGGGAGCAGGTTCAGCAGCTTTATATACTTCATAAACTTTATGTAAATAGTGAGACACTTGTGTAAGCACATTTATGAAATGTTTATCTTCTCTGCGTTTGGAGGGTTCAAGCAGTGGCTACACTCTTAGCATATATGGTTCGTTTGGCTTGGCTAACAAACCTAAACAAAGTGAATTCTGAAACTAGTTCAGGAAGCCAAAGGATGTTAACTTGTAACAGTGAAGATACACTTCCTCTCACAAAATGGCATTCATAGCAACAATACTCTTCAATTGTGTTTGTATATGAGATTATATTGTATATGCCATTACCTTTGCAACCATAGTTTTCAACAAAATAGTTACTGTTGTTGATATTTCTGTAAAACTTTGGAAACTGCTTTGCATTTGTCAAATTATGTGGCTTGGCATCCACATAACAATGCTCTAAAAACCACTCAGAGGTGCGTTTCCCATATAACAATATAACTCACTGCTTAACCACCATAGTATGATGCATTGTTTCAGAAACTAACCAGCTAGTCACAAATGTTTCCTGAACATGGTCGCACATCCATCATTTGAACCACATTGGTTCAACAACATATAGGATGGCCAGGTAAGACAGTCAGATGGATGGTGGTTGGTGAGCAGTAATAACTTCTACGAATTAAGTGATTCAGGGTTCTCAAAGATACTGCTAGTAATGAACACGGCACATGAGGAATACGTTTTTGAGGTGCCTTGTCCTTTGGCTCTTTGAGGTTTGACCATAACAGTTTCACTTTAAAGTATTACTGGTTACGAAGGCTTACGCTACCGCAAGAAGTGAGCCGTGCACACCCTTCAAAAATGGCACTTCAGCGGTGCTACGCAGCAACATGTAAAAAAAAAAAACTCAAAACCTTTACAATCACATACAGTAGAAATGTGCTAGGAACCACTCTGGCCAGCTGGTAAGAGCTGCACAGATAAACCTCACTTGCCTGATCTCAACTGTGTGGCGCACTATTCACTTCAACATGTAAAAAGCAGTTTGGAAACCTTTGCAACCACATAGCAATGTGCGAAAAACCACTCTGAATCACTCAGTCGATAGTGCACGTTTTGAGATCAGGGAAGTGAGGTTTACCTGCACAGCTCTTACCAGCTGGCCTCTGTTACATTAGCATCCACCAGTGTTGGGGGTAACGCATTAAAAAGTAACGCAAGTTATATAATCAGATTACTTTTTTTCAAGTAATTAGTAAAGTAACGCATTACTTTTTAAATTTACAATCAAATACAGAGTACATCAACCTTTTTCAAATAAGTAATGCAGGTTAGTTTATTTTCCCATTTATTCACTGAGAAATTGGGAGTGAGGTGCAGATGCACTTCCTTCAGCCTGAGGCTTATTCATTTCAGTTTTGGTGTGAAAAGCTTTAATATTTGCCAAAAATATAACTTTTTTATATTAAAAACAAAAAAGCAAGCCCAGCCCAGGTAACAAAGGGCATGTTTACACCTGGTCACTTCATGCGTTTTCTCTGATCAGATCTATCTATCTGATTTGTTAAAACGTTTCCATTTACACTTGGCCAAATATAAATCCGATCTTCAATTCCCGCGCTATATTTTAAATTTAACGGAGTTCACGTCAATGAAAGCAACAGATATGCGCTGCATTTTACTCATCATTAGCTAATTTCAAGATCAAAGACAGCAACAGGAGAGAGCGTGTCATCAGCACTGTAAAGATAAGTTAGTCTCACTACTTTTTAATGAAGAAGTTTCATTTGCAGCAGTTTGTGTGTCGGCTTGCTGAAGAGACTCATCCGCAGCAATGCGTGTTGTATTAGCGGTGCCATATCTGACTATAACACATCTCACACGTTTATTATTTTAAAATTTTTGGAGGAGTAAAATTGATATATGTGGTTTCAATAATCAGATGCATTTACTTGCCCAGTTTCATCTGGAATGCATCCCAGAACACCTCCTGAAGTGGTTGAGCACTGGATTTAGACTTTTGAATCACGCCGTGAAAGCATTGCAGGGCAAAAGAAACGCAGAGTGACCAAGTGTAAACAGGTACAGAAAGTAAGGCAAAAGTAATGTAATGCATTACTTAGAAAGTGGAATAGTGTGATAATGCATTGCTTTTAAAAGTAACTTTCCCCCACACTGGCTACCACATGGAATGCAACAAAAACCACCCTGAACGGCAACATATTAAAAACCACTCAGAAAACCTTTACTATTGTGTCACAATGCCCTAGTAACCACTGAATACCTTAACAACCACATAGCAACACAGTGGCAACCACTGCCAACTTCTTAGCATTAATTAATTTGCAGGGTACTCATATCTCCTTGTGAAAATAAAAAAGTCTAGGTATGGTTTTACAGGAGACAATAAATGTTGTATTTTTTTTTATCCTGAAATGTTTTTCCATGGTACATTTTTGTAACTGGGTTTGAATGAAATGACAAAAAAATAAACGAGTACATTGATGTCAGTGTAGCAATGTGCCAGTCATGTGTGAAAAGAGTAGCTGCCAGCAATCATCCTCTCAGGAACACATTTCCTTTTATGTGTGATTCTAATTAAGCCGTGATTGACTATGTCAATTTCTCCATAATCACAGCTCATTTTCATTCTGCTAAACTACACGTTTCTGTCCTCGTTTCCGTAAGCTCAGAAGCGCAATATGCAGCAGAAATGTGTCTCCCACTGCAGACCGTGAGTCAGTGAGCCTCAGCGTGAAGCACAGCAGTGCAGGGCGGCAGGAGAGTTATGGTTTGCAGTGGGTGGATAAGGGTCATACAGAAGTGTGGCAGGGGCAGGAAACAGGTGTCAGAAATGACGCAGAGAGAGAGAGTGAGTGAGAGTACTTCAGATGAGCACACGCTCACTCACACACACACACAAACAGCAATCAACGCTCAACGCAGCAATCTTCAAGCTGTCTAGTATTTACAAATAAGGTAAACACTAACATTAGTCAATCCCCCTCCCCCACATGCACATAAACATTTTTTTCATTATTATTTACAAAGCGTGGTCACCGAATTATATACAATGTTCCTTGCTTTGTAATATATTAGTGGTGATTGCCAAGGCAAGCATCACTATTGCTCTTACATAGGGTTAGCGATTTGAAAAAAAAAAAATTTTTTAAACTTGTCCTTTTGTTCTGTGGACATGAATTATATCTCAATTCGTACTACTTTTCTGAGCAAACAGATTTGCAATATTTGGATGTTAAAATGGGCAGCACTCACAGAATATCGTAGAGATTTGAAAATGGGTAGGCAAACACATGAGATTGCTAAGGTAGGCAACCTTAGCAATCTCAACCTTAGCAATGACCCAGAAGTCCCTATAGCAACTGTATAGAAATGGGCTTAAAACAGCACAGAACACTTAGCAACCAATTAGCATCATATCATTGGCTGTGACTGGAATGGGCATTCACTCATATTTGTACTCATATCTGGTTACTGTAAAAATCTAGTTAATGTAAACAGATCTGTGATGACATCATTTTGTTGGTCAACCTGGTCTTTTGCTACTTCTGGTTTCTTCAGGAATTCATATAAAATTTATAATAAAAATTGGTATTATAATAAAATACAGCCTGTGGTTAACATTACTTGAATCTACAACAAAAAAACTACTTTGTTTTAATTTTTTTTGAACGAAATTTGCTAACATGTTGCTAACAACCATCATTTTAAAAACCCATAGGATATTTTTGAAGGAACTTATGGCTCAAAAATTCCACTTACATCTAGGATAACTATAACTACACTGTAAAAAATGCTTTTTCAAAGTTAACAACTAAAGCAAAGATTGTTGGAATACATTTTACAAGAAAATATTATTCTCGGCTTCATAAATTCAAATTTAATTTAATGTGCTACTTTGTTTCTTTATGAAATTTACTCAGTGCAATTTGTTTCTACACATGATACTACAAATACATTTACATATATGCTAAATTAAACACCCTGCAATTGTACTTGTAGTATACTTAAAGTCTGCTAAATTGGACAAAATTCTTTGACTAATGCACTTTAATGGTGGAAGTAGTGCTGAAATCCATCTAAAGATATACTGAAGTATATTTGACTGTGCTAAAGTGGACCTATTGCAAGTATACTTCAGGTACACTTTAACTATCTTAAAGAATACCTGATATTATTCAGAAATCATACAATCCTCATCAGTAGTGACATTAAAACACATTTTATGCTTAATATTAAGAAATGTGCATTGTGCACAAGTAGTACCCCAAATCAAGTTTAATTATCATTTTTAAATCAGTAAGTCTTGAGCGATATATTAGTAAATATGTTAATAGATTTGAACTATACTTAGTATGAAATAAAAGTATTTTATATATATTACTTTTTTACTAGGGAACTATTTATAATAAAACATCATCATCCATGAGTGTGGATGCTAATATAGTTATCGTTCTTGGTGTGAACAGGCCTTAATTCTTTTAGTGACTTCATATCTTGTGGTTGTGACTCATGTCTCATAACAGTCTCATAAATTTATATCCCACAATGTGACTTTATTTCATTTCATTTTCTCTCTCTTCTTTGCTATTCTGAGGTGGAAACAGGCGTCCATAGTCCCTACATGGGCTTCATTAATTGAGGATATTACGGTTATTCTGTGTTATTGAATACATGTGATATTCACAGCAGCAAACAATTCAATTAAGCACACAGGATTGTTCTAGCAGCAATCTGTGGATAAAAGGACTCTTCTTGTTATTGTCTGTTGATTCAGGTATATATGCTTCTCCACTCACGCTGTCATTATCGGTCGACTTCCGATTTTCCTGTTCGTGTGGGCTGGCCAGGATATTTTCCTTCTGTGCGTATAACAGGAAGAGAGTCGACTGGGGGTGGTGCTTTCTCTCTCCCTCTTCTCGTGACTCATCAGAGCAACCCGCATCCACTCAAAAGCACACTGTGCTGTTCTACTTCAATAGGACTCACGATCACTCTCTCTCGCTTTTTCTCTCGCTCTGGCCTTTATCCCTCCCTGTGTTTTTCACAAAGACGTACACATTGTCTAATCGTTTTTTTTTATGAGACGGATAAGCAAAAAACAGCTCCTCATGCCAGAACATAGTACGTGGAATAATGTGTATAAGAATTATGCAAAGTCGGGCTGCTTTTGAAGTTCACAACATGACGCAACCCCTTTGAGTGCATGGGTTTTTAAACATAAAACTAAATGGTGCAGTTCAGCAGAGGATTCTGGGAAGACGGATAATTGTGTTGCTAGGAGAGCATAGGGAGATTGTGTTTGTGCATACTGGTTCAACAAGAATAAACACATTCAATTTATTGCTCTGCCATTGTGTGTCTGTGTGTTGTCAGAACCAGCAGTCCTGCTGGACTTGGCATTGTTTGGACCTCAGGTAGAGCTAGACGAAAGCAGGGAAGCATTTTCATCATAATGAAGCCTGTTTCTTGATTCATGTCTCACCCAGAATCCCAAATAACCTGTTAATTATTCAGACGTGAATGAAACCACCTGGCCCAACCATTATGGAGCTAGAAAAGAACAAAGAGATTGGAATTTTGTAAATATGAATTTGAGACATTTGTCATTTATCAGAATACATTTTGTGTGGAGTGTTTTATTATTTATAAATTATTTCTTAGTTTTGAATTTTGTGAATTTAAATAGGAATTTCAAACTGAATTGTTTTAATGATAGATGTATACCGAACTGACAGATATATATATCATATATATTATATATATACACACAATGTAGGATTATCCATCCTAACTCAGATATATACTATATATATTAATATATATCTTATATATATATTAGACATTTAATGTCTAAAAAAAAGACAACATTTAATTGGATTTCTATAATCGAAAGTATAATATAATGAAATATATATATATAATGCTTTTAATATAACAAAAAAATATATTTTTGTTAAATATATCAAAATTACAGCTTAAAGTGTTGAAGATGAATTTTCATTTTTCTATCTCCATAAAACCGGATGCACAGCTCTGGTCCACGCAGAAAAGCGAGATGAGGAGGAGGAATGAGAGAAGAGGAGATTTACGTAGAGGTCTGAGGATCAGACGGTGACTGAACGAGCAGAATACTAATGCGATCGCGTGAGGAGAGCAGATCTCTCTGAGCATTTTTTTTTTACACAGATGTTATTTTTTTTGGTTCGTCATCCTCGCTAATACTGATTCAGTGTCCTCTTCCTGCAGTCATCCACCACATCACAACGACGGCAGGCTCCACGGCAACCAGCAATTTTAAGCGACTGAGAAAGTCACAGAGGGAACATAGAAACATAATTAGAATAAATTTTCAGCCACTTCTGTCTTACTCTAGTGTCAGAAAATAGGTTGTATTGATGTAACGCTCGCAGGTGTTATGCTCTTAGTACTCTCACTCTAAACAAGACATGAAAGGAAGTAAACTGACATACAGGAAGTAGAGAGAATGAGGACTGGACTGTTTGTTCCTTAGACATTTGATTCTGTAACTGTTACCGAAATCTCTCCACTCCATTTGTTGGTCTGTCACACTGAGGCTTAGAACTGAAAGAGAGGGGTAGGGGATTTGCATTTTCTGAAGGAAATACCAGTTGTTCAAGACAGCAACAGAATAGCATGAAAATCTAATAGAAGTTTAGGTTTTAGGCTGTGGTTCTGCGAAAATGAGTTTGCATCAGAGCGTTGTCATGACACTCAGTGCACGTCTTTGCTGTCTACTGCACGTAAGAATCAAAACATGATCACAGTGCAGCGTAAAGGCAGCTATAAATGGTTGAAAATGCGCAAGACGAGACCAATCACAGCTCTGTATGCAAATCGATGTAAATTATGATGCTTTCATGCTGACCCCAGTCCATTTGTCTTCAGAGTTCGTGTTTGGTTGATGTGAAAGTGTTTTGTACTACATCAGGTCTGCTTGAAATGTTGGTATAGGTCGCAGTTTGAATGCAATCTGAAAGTGATCCGCAGTTGTTGACATACAGTATCATATGCTACAAGTAATGTTAAATTGTACAATACATTTCTCATTGCAGATTGTCTTCAAAATGTAAGCAAAGTTTACATGGCACATTTAATACATAAAAAAATTACTTGGCTACAGACAAGAGTATTTTTTAAACATTTGTCTAGATCCATGTGAAATAAAGTTTTTTTAAATATATTATGCCATAATTTTATTTTCGTGTATTGTGTACAGCATTGTGAAGTATATAGCACCATATTCTGTTAATACATTATTCCTCTAGCCCATTTCTGCAGTACATGATTAGCAGAAAAAAAATTGCTTAATTTGCTAATTTTGCTTATTTGCAAATCTGAAGTGACAAAAAACAGAGATAAAACAGTATGGAATCTTCTCATGCTGAGATGTTACCAAGAGACAACGGCGAACAGCTGCCACTAATGATAGTGATGAGGTTCAGAGACAAAAGTACAATGTGAAAAGATGAAGGCAGGGAGGGTGACGGAATTTTTAAAAATGTTACCTACACTATAAAAAATGCTGGGTTAAAAATAACCCAGCGCTAGATGAAATATGGACAAACTTAGCGATTGGGTTGTTTTGACTCAGTGGTTGGGTTAAATGTGCTATTTTTTTTTTGCTTAAAATGAATGCAAAATAGGTTGGAAATGAACATTTATTAATATGTTCAATAGATGAACATTTATTAATAAGTTGAATAAATAATAATCAAATAAAAAAAAACATTAATAAATGTTCACCTGCGGATGCCTATAGTAATTATGTCAGATTTTTAATTGACGTATTTTGGGTTCATTTTAAGCCAGCCATATAGTCAGTTTTAAACAATAGTTGAGTTAAGTAAAACTAGCCAAAATGTTGGTTTAAACATTTAACCCAACCGCTGGGTCAAAACAACCCAGTTGCTGGGTTTGTCCATATTTCACCCAGCACTGGGTTATATTTAATTTAATTAGTCATTTAGAAGATGCTTTTATCCAAAGCGACTAACAAATAGGGACAATGGAAGCAATCAAAATCAACAAAAGAACAATGATATACAAGTGCTATAAAAAGTCTCAGTTAGCTTAACGCAGTACACGTGGCAAGGGTTTTTTAAATAATATAATAAATAAAAAGAAAATAGATAGAATAGAAAGAGAATAGAGCAAGCTAGTGTTAGAGGTATTTTTGCTTTTGTTAATTGTATAATAAATGAATAGAAAACAGATAGAATACAAAAAGATTAGAAAGCAAGTGTTAGTTTTTTTTTTTAAAGAAAACAAGCAGCAAATGAATGGAGTGCAAGTCTAAAAGGGACAAGTGTTTTTTTTAAAGAATAGAATTAGAATAGAGAGTGCTAGAGAGAGAGAGACTGTACTGATCAGCCACAAGATGAGCTCCTGAAAATTCATAAAAGATTAAACCAAAAAGCGAGACGGAGAGTGAGATAATGACAACAAACAAGTACAAACAACAGAGGAACAACTTGGATCCATGGAAAGACTGAGTTTTCTTCTTGAAAAACATTTTTAAAACAAGAAAGAAGATTGGAACTGTGGATTAGCATCTGACTGCTGGATCACCACTCTATCAGCTAACTGCAGAGTACCCTCCAAAACTCTAAAGGATTTTTTTAAAGGAACTCCAACTGAAAAACTTCTCACAATTGTTGATCTTCAGATACTAAACAGAGAGGTGAGCGCTCTCTGGCACAAAACTTTAACAAAAATTTTATATATTCTTTTACTTCTAGTAAAATCTCTCATTATTACAAGCTAAAGGCTAAAGCTAGCTGCAGCTTTGGCTCAGTGCCCAGTCTGATCACCATGGCAACCCTGGCGCAAACAGTGTACAGGCCAGAAAAAAACACAAAGAGAAAACTCTCAGGGTGCGTCCGAAATCGCATACTGCTTAGTAGGTACTACATTTGAATTTGAACGTACTACTCGACCGTTAAAAAAGTACGTTCTATATAGTATGAATGCGAGTAGTATGAATGGAATTCGGACGTACTACATCCGCCATGCTGACGTTGTCACGTGACATGCGTCTCCACAACAGCGCCTAACTTTAAAGAGCCCTCACTACTGCGAACATCAGCAGTGTTTCACGTAATTCTTACCACTTTCATCGGCGATTAAACATCTTTTTACAGCCGACTCACGAAATCATCTCATCGACTTACAATGTTTAAACTTTCAATAAGTCAGCCGTTCACTTAGATCATGTTAAACAAGTGCAATTTAACCACAGTGAACAACGTTTTTCCCTGAGGTACTTGCACTTGAAGAGAGCCGCGTCGCCGTTCTGCCGGTTCTCGAATATGGGCGCCTCTCCCTTGGCCTCATGGGATAGTAAAGTGTCCATCGTATGCATGCTACGGAACTCAGGCGGAAGTAGTAGGTCATCCGGGTACTTCTCACCTACTGTTTTTCAAATACTATGAATTCAGACATACTACTCATCTCGCATACTGTTTTTCGCCTACTATATAGTATGGAAGTATGCGATTTCGGACGCAGCTTCAGAGACAATCCTGATGTTTTGTATGCTGACTACATTCAACTCAATGGGAAGAGAACAACGTGTGAACAACCTCATCTTCTACACCACTCTACAGGTGCATCTCAATAAATTAGAATCGTGGAAAAGTTCATTTATTTCAGCAATTCAAATCAAATTGTGAAACTCGTTTATTAAATAAATTCAATGCACACAGATGAAGTAGTTTAAGTCTTTTGGTTCTTTTAATTGTGATGATTGGCTCACATTTAACAAAAACCCACAAATTCATCTCAACAAATTAGAATATGGTGACATGCAATCAGCTAATCAATTCAAAACACCTGCAAAGGTTTCCTGAGCCCTCAAAATGATCTCTCAGTTTGTTCACTAGGCTACACAATCATGGGGAAGACTGCTGATCTGACAGTTGTCCAGAAGACAATCATTGACACCCTTCACAAGGAGGGTAAGCCACACACATTCATTGCCAAAGAAGCTGTCTGCTCACAGAGTGCTGTTTCCAAGCATGTTAACAAAGTTGAGTGAAAAGAAAAAGTGTGGAAGAAAAAGATGCACAACCAACCGAGAGAACCGCAGCCTTATGAGGATGGTCAAGCAAAATCGATTCAAGAATTTGATTGAACTTCACAAGAAATGGACTGAGGCTAGGGTCAAGTCATCAAGAGCCACTACACACAGACGTGTCAAAGAATTTGGCTACACTTGTCGTATTCCTCTTGTTAAGCCATCCTGAACCACAGACAACGTCAAAGGCATTTTACCTGGGCTAAAGAGAAGAAGAACCGGACTGTTGCCCATGGTGGTCCAAAGTCCTCTTTTCAGATTTTTTTTGTATTTCATTTGGAAACCAAGGTCCCTAGAGTCTGGAGGAAGGGTGGCGACGATCATAGCCCAAGTTGCGTGAAGTCCAGTGTTAAGTTTCCACAGTCTGTGATGAATTGGGTTGCAATGTCATCTGCTAGTGTTGGTCCATTGTGTTTTTTGAAAAACCAACGTCACTGCACCCGTTTAAAAAAGAAATTTTGGAGGACTTCATGCTTCCTTCTGCTTGACCAGCTTTTGATGATGCTGATTTAATTTTCCAGCAGGATTTGGCAGCTGCCCACACTGCCAAAAGCACAAAAGTTGGTTAAATGACCATGGTGACCATGCTTGACTGGCCAGCAAACTCACCAGACCTGAACCCCATAGAGTATATATGGGGTATTGTCAAGAGGAAAATGAGAAACAAGAGACCGAAAAAGGCAGATGAGCTGAAGGCCACTGTCAAAGAAACATGGGCTTCCATACCACCTCAGCAGTGCCACAAACTGATCACCTCCATGCGTGAGCCAAAATCCTCACAATTAAAAGAACCAAAGACTTAAACTACTTCAGTCTGTGTGCATTGAATTTATTTAATACACGAGTTTCACAATTTGAGTTGAATTACTTTACGACATTATAATTTATTGAGATGCACCTGTAATTAGTACATGGAAATTGGCCATCTGTGAGGAATACAAGCACATTTTTAAAGAAGGAATTGGTCGAGGTGGAAGATTAACTATATGTAAAGATGAAATGCTGGATACAGACAACCCCATTCTCACCATAACCTACTATACTAAAGGCATCTTCCTTCTGCAAGGCAATGAAGCAAGCCTGAACTCATTTGAGGAGATTTTTTCCTCTGCTGAAGGCCAGAGTCGAGGAAGAGAGAAACGAGCTTCAAGAAGACTGCACAGACTCTGAGGAGGAAGGCCCAGTGAAACATTCACCTTCACCACCTGATCATCGACTGAGTGACAGTTTAGCTTTGCTGGAACTGGACTTCACTGAATTCAGAGAATGCACTCAAGCCAAACTCTCAGACACACACAACACAAATCTTTACATCCAAGAGCTCGAAAACGAACTTCAACTGCTGAAGAAAAACCCTAACTCCTCCATCACTGAACTCACAAGATTTCTCAGAGAACTGCAAGAAGTAAACCGAACTCTCCGTGTACAGATAGGTAAGCTAGAAGAGGACAAATAGAGAAAAGAAGAGAACTTCTCCAGACAGCTGCAAGAAATGAGAGAGCAGTTACAAAATAACACAAAAGACAACACACTTTGCTACAGTACAGCTCCTACTACAGACAAATCAGAACACGCATATCCAGAAAACAAGCCTGCCACAAACACACAGACACCCACAGAAACACAAACCTCACCTGCCCACCATCCTGAACCTGATCCAGATGTTCTCCACCTCATGGACTATACTGATCCAGATGTTCTCCACCTCATGGACTATAATGGAAAGTTCTTGGACCCACAGAGACTTTTCCCACATCAAAAATCATCCCTGCAAAACGATGCAGGACAACAGGCCATGCCCACCAGATCATCAAAGACTTCACAGGACATCCCTCACGTGTTATTTTACGCACTGGGACTAATGACCTTCACTCACTGCGCAACAATACTGCTGATGCTGTCAGAAAAATAGCAGAAATCGCCAGCAAAAAGTTCCCAGAGTCCCGAATCATCATTTCCACACGTCTCCTACGATGCGACACACCACCACACATCATCTACAGCATTAATGCTGAAATTTTCCATGGATGTTCTTCGCTCCTTAATGTACACCTGGCCCACCACCACCACATCGGCCTCCAATATCTGTATGATGGACTACACCTCCATAAAGATGCAGTACGTGTTTTTGCAAAAACCCTAAAGGATGCAGCCCTAGGCCGCAGACTATCATCATCAAGGCACCTGTTACCGACTCCAGAACCCTACCAGCCCATTCACCCCTACATGCCCAGACACACCCCTCTGACCCTGGTGAGGAAAGACATGGACTGGACAAGGATCCCACATCATCCACCACACCCACCTATACAGTAGCTCCCCACAGTGCTGTAAACCTACAGTCACCAACTTCACAACCACCTGCAGACAATCAATCCTCCATAAGAAAGAAGAAACCAAAAGCCACCCCACACCAAGAGAAGCCCCCACAGCTGAGAGCACAGAGCTATGCTGAAGCTGCAGCCCGGCCCCTGTAATGCTTTGACTCGGATAACTTGTTAAACCCATGAAATGAAAGAGATGGAAAACGAACAGTTGGGGTCCCACACATTTAATGGCTGGTACACGGCAACGCGCTCCTCTCATACATTAGAGATTAACTCTTTCTTGGCGTTACAAATAAAAGTAAAGACAAAGTAATAACAAGAAGGCAGAGCGAACTTATCATCCATAGTGGTTCTCATTACACAGTCACGTAGTCCTTCTACGTCATCACCACATAGCGCGCGTTATAAGATAAGTGATCAGTTTCTTAAAGGGCACACCGCACTATAATGTGATGCATGCAAAAACATAGTTTTGGCCGTTACACCCCCTGCTGCACCCAGCACCTCCACACCTGCCAGCAAACTGAGTCGGATCAGAGAGATGCTGCAGACACTGTGCAACCAGCTCCTTAACAGATAAGGACAATATCCACAAACACAGTGCTAAAAAATAAATAAATAAATATAATTAAAATAAAAAATAAAAAATCCAACAACAAAAATAAAAAATAATAATGTAAATAGTTTGTCATGCACGTTTTCATAAGTACACTAGCTTCACGTTATTTTCTCTCTGTCTTACCAACCAGGTTTATCTTTAAAAATCGTATGCGTTCATTTCATATAAGTTGTTGAAATATTCAGGGTCTTCACTCTTCAACATTTGGTTCTAAAGCACAGACCCAGAATTTCTTAAAAATATCAAAGATGCTGATATTATCATTCTCACCGAGACCTGGTGTAGAAATGATGCGCTTACCTACTGTCCCTCAAGCTACTATGAAGTAATTGTGCCCTCAGTTAAATTAAGTACAGTGCATCGTGGACTAGACTCAGGAGGAATTCTGGTGTGCTACAGGGAAGCTCTGGCCAAACACATTTCTATTATTACATTTGGAAAATTTCACTGCTGGTTAAAACTAAACAACCAAATTGGCATTTCAACTACTGCCATATATCTCTGTGCCATCTATATTCCCCCAACAGAATCCCCTTACCATGATGAGGAATACCTGAACAAAATCCATACAGAGATCAGCCGTTTCCAGGCCCAGGGAAATGTGGTGCTGTGTGGAGACTTTAATGCAAGAACTGGATCTGAACCCGATAACATAGATCCAAAGGGCAATAAATATATCTTTGGCCAAAACTCCCCAAGTCTCACAAGAAAACTTCCACCGAGAAAAAATCTTGACCAAACTGTAAATAAAAATGGTTCAGAGTTAGTGCACCTCTGCCGAGCTTTAGGCCTGTACATACTTAATGGCAGGATCAGAGGGGACTCTTTAGGGAGGTTCACGTGTTGTTCAGGTCTTGGAGCTAGTGTAGTTGACTATGTCATCACTGACATGGACCCGTCCTCCTTCAGTGCATTCACTGTCAAACAGTGAACTCCACTTTCTGACCATAACCAAACTAACATTTATATTAAAACAAATCACACAGCAGAACAAAACAAGCTGGAAACCTGCAAAATGTATCAGGTCCAGCAGAGATACAAATTGACTCCAGACAGTGTATAAAAATGTATCCAAGCCCTGAATTCTGAAGAACTGAAGAATCGAATCACTATATTTATGAATAAAAAACTTTTCATAAAAGGTCCCTCAAATTCTGGATGCATCTTAAATAATGCATCATCAAAATAAATCAAATTAACAAACAATCTAAAAGTACCAAGTACAGGCTCAGTGAGCACAGTCTAGCCAGCGAGACCGGCAGACACAGAAAGAGCTGGTTACCCAGAGAGCAAAGAGTGTGTGCTCACTATGAGACAGGAGAGATCGAGACAGAGTTGCACTTCCTCCTTCACTGTCATAAATACATATCCATAAGAAACCTCTACTTCAACAAATTCACCAACTTAATAAAGAACTTTACAGCCATTAGTGAAACAGAACAAATAAAGATAGTATTAGGAGAGGGACAGACAGCAGCACTTGCTGCGAGATACGTGTGGATGTGCCACAGCCTGAGAGACAGCAGATGAATGTGTGTGTGTGTGTGTTGTGTGTGAGAGAGAGAGAAAGACAGCAGCTGAATGTGAATTGTGTCTGACCTCAGTGTGTTACCCTACTGTCCACCACAGTGATCCTTAGTATGTATGTGTGTTTCTATGTAAGTTAAAGACTGTGGTATCAAATGTTCACACGTTATAATCTGTTACAGTTTAATACTTCTAAGATGTAATAATATTCCATTATATTACTGTGATGTTCATTTAATTATTATTATTGTTATCATAGTATTATTTTTTATCTTTTTGTACATGTATACTAAGCTTTGGCAATACTGTATCATTTACAGTCATGCCAATAAAGCAATTTTTGAATTGAATTGAATTGAATTGAATTGAGTTAGAGGGTCAAATAAAAATGGAAGAGATATGTTTTTAGCCTTTTCTTGAAGATGGCGAAGGACTCAGCTGCTCGGATTGAGTTGGGCAGGCCATTCCACCAGGAAGGAACATTTAATTTAAAAGTCCGTAAAAGTGATTTTGTGCTGCTTTGGGATGTATTTAACCCAGCATTTTTTAGAGTGTAGAAATTGATTTATATATTTCATAAACAATTTGTGGACCAAAGTGTAAAAGCACTTAATTTCCCAGAACACATTTCTTATTTTTATTTTCAATGAATTAAATGTGGTGACTATACATCCTCATTATCCTGGACGTGTCTTGGCTGGGTTTTCTATTGTCTAAAATGTCCAGGTTTTGACTTTGTTTTCATATTAACATGCTCACTACATTCCTCATATATGTATGTGTATTTGCATTTTTTGACTGTTCTCTGTAGATCCCACCTTCTCGCATTCCACGACTGGTCAATTCTGTACAATGCATGCATGATATTGGTCAAAGTGCTTTTCAGTCAGAGTGTGAAAACAGTAGGGAAACAAAGCCAAAAATACAATTTAGGCAATCAAATTGAAACTCTTGAAACTTTTCTGTTACAGGAAAGACAGAAAGTCAAACAGATTTGTAACAACATTCTTTCTCTTCCTTTCCTGAGTGAACTGTATCATCATACCTTTAATAGTAACATATCAAATTAGTTTCATATACATTTTTCTTGGTCAAAATAAGAACCAAATGTAGGCCTACTTTCAGAACAAAACTTCTACTAATGATCCTTCAGACAAACAGATCTACAATAAAAGAGTCTCCAAGAGTTACTCCAAATTGAATAAATTTTTCCTGCACTCATAGCAATTATATTCTTTGTCTTTTTCTTTGCCTTTACCCTCATTAAATTAATAATCAAACTTGAAAGGAAAGGGTGAAGGGATGATATTGCAGTCCCTTCCAATCGTCTCTCCCTTCCTTCCACCCTTATGTAAGGACACAATGTCTGTAACCTGGCTGCAATCTGTTAAATAAGAGGCAGGAAGAATCATGTTAAATATGGAGAGGTTTGTTTTGAGATGAAGACATTAGGGCCTCTGCACTTCAACTCTCCAAGTATGTTCCATATTAGAGAGGACTCCTTTGAACCGCCCGATGCGATTACCTGTGCATTAAATGGTTTTTATGCATGCCAGCCAATCAGAATCGAGTGTTCTGACAGACCATGGCATAAGATATACAGTATATTGCAGTGCATATATATATATCTATATATAATATATATATAATAAATATGGCATTCAAATAAACACCCACACACACACACACACATTTGGACCACATTACTATTTGCGTAATAATCTGATGTGACCCATTTGCTCTTTCGGCTTCTTTAATTATAGGATCAGCTTGGACTTTTCATCCAGATCCATTAATCACTGGCCTGCAATAAAATTACTCCTTTATATTGTGTTCTTGCAAAGAATGCTTCACATGAATACAAATGTGATGTTTTCACAAGAAGGAGAAAAAAGCAAAGCTGAGCCCAGAGATACAAGAACAAGAGTATCTGTATCCTTAATGTTCCTCAGAACCAGCCAGCTGAACTGTGTCTCAAGTACTTGTACCAGCAACGAGTCCAGGGAACAGAATGTTCTGAGGTTTGTAATCGATGTTAAGGCAGCATGACTTGATGCTTTAGTTTAACATTATTGTCTTTGTAGGACCGTGATGGCACACTTAGTTTTTTAATTGGCCATGCATTTTTCAGAGTGTATGAGGACAGCTGATGCTGATCAGCTGATGCTGGTGATTTGTTCCTAGTTTGTTAATCATTACTGGCTTCATACAAGCTTTTATACATACAAAGCCTTGCTGAAATATTACATAAGAGCCTGTTTTATGTTTCTTTTTGTCTTGTTGACAGATGACAGACAGATTTTTTCAACAATGACATTGTCTTCCTCCCTTATGCATTACTGCAGCTGGTTCCTGTTTTTTCCTACTACTATTTAAACAGCTTTAAGTTCAAGTTCACATTAATTTTATTCATAGTTTTTTTTTTTTGTCATGTGACTGGCGCAGAGTGCTGGAGGGCAAAACATCCGCTGTAGAACTACAGCACAGGCCTGGCAATTTTCCATCTGAATATTTAGATCACCTCTAACAAGAAGAAAAAAGATATGTGAAATATACGTTGTATACATTGCCCGCCACAATTTTTAAATCACTAAAAATAGTGGTACATTCTAAAATGCTCAACGTAGCTTGATGTAGGATAGTAAGAGAGTGATTTTAAAAGATCAAATTCAGTACACCTTGTTGATGATGCAAACCCCGAATATGAATGCAAAGATTTAAAAATTGTTAAGCATTTAATTAATTAATGGATTTCTATGGGAAAACGCTTAGCGCGAAAATTTTTCATGTTGCGTTCATATTCTGGCGTCATGTAGCTGCACATAATATGTTTTATTACTAAGCTGTATACTAAATTTGTTCCTATAACATCACAATGCATTAAGCCAAATTAAGTGTTTTCTTTGTAATGGTTTTCTATGGGAAAATTTAGCATGCTGCATTCACATTCTAGGCACAAATCGCATTTTGCAACTGAATTACAAAACTATTTTTGACATTTTCAGCATGATTTTTTGTACCACCATGATGTATTTGACATGCGCTATGGTAATACTACGGCATTCATTGAATTACTTTGAGTACTGCAAGTAAATAGCATGGTATATGAATATGGTAATCATTCTGTATCATGGTGTATATATATGGTACTTTCTGTCACCATCACTATCAAAGTACCACCACAATACTTTTTTGTTAAATTAACCTTAACTATAACTTGCTTGGTTGGTGTTTACCATAGTGCACAGGCCAAGACAGACAGGGCGAGAAAAGTTTAGCTCAGTGCTGCTGACTCAGAGCTGAATTGCACATGGATCTTTGTGTGTCAGAGAGAAGTGCCAGTTTGAGAAGGAGGTGCCAATGAGGAAGTCGTGTGAACTACACATCGTCATGCATCATTTAGCACTCTTAACTTGAAGATTAATGTAGTGGAAACTTGAGAGTTTTATAGTTTTTATATCTTGTTGAAATCTCAATTTTCTGATCTACAAATCTTTGTATCTCAGACCATAAGTCTAAAAAATATTCTTTATTAATATTCTTTACAAAGTGCATGATGTAAACTTTTCAGTTGAAAGATTGGGGTAAATTTTATTTATTTTGTCTTCTGGTAATCGTGTATACAGTTGTGCTCATAAGTTTCCAGAATGTGCAAAATGTTAATAACTGAAACAAAATAAGAAGGATCATGAAAATTGCATGTTATTTTTTATTTAGCACTGTCCTGAATAAGCTATTTCACATAAGACGTGTATCATATAACTCCACAAGACATAATACTGAATTATAAAAATGACACCATTAAAAGTTCAATTAAAGGGGGCATATGATGTTGCTAAAAAGAACATTATTTGGGTATTTGGTGTAATGAAATGTCTTTATATGGTTTAAGGTTCAAAAAACAATATTTTCCACATACTGTACACTATTGTTTCTCCTCTATGCCCTGCCTTTCTGAAACGCGTCAATTTTTACAAAGCTCATTGTTCTGAAAAGCTAGGTGTGCTCTGATTGGCCAGATATCCATTGCGTTGTGATTGGCCGAATTCCTCAAACGTGTGATGTAAATGTTAAGCCCCTTACCATACTGTGATGCACTGTCCGGCCGGAGCGACGAGACAAAACACATTAAAACCCATTATAAACGAAGCATTCGTTCCATCCAGTGGGGACATAATTACAGATCATAATTACTTATACTGTCTTTTTACACATTGCATTGCATCGCGCCACGTAAACATTAAACCATATCTGCATTTGTGATCGGAAAAACAACAAACGCTACTCTACACTGCTCAAACTCACGTTTGAATCATCATTGGCAAATCCTTTAAATATGAAAACGTAACATTACTTACAGTCTGTGAGTCAGAAAAGCCAGCATTGTAGTCTACTCTACCAGAATCAAGAAACAGTCCTCCATAAAATGCACTGCACACATCTGACTATTGGGTTGAACTGTTCTGGAATAGTGTTGTAAATACTACTTAACCACTGATTTGTAGTTGTGCCCTCTTTTGGAAGGCCAAACAAAGTATTTCGCTTTCACAACGAAACACACATCATCTCCACAACATGGCGCCGGCGGTGGTGGCACCAGCAACAATAAAGTTACTCCTTCTTTCTTTGCGTGAACATTTAGATGGCGTTATGCAAATCTTCCCACACAGTGACGTTAACGTGGGGGCATGTTTAAACGAGGCGTTTTAAGAGGGCATTGACGTGTCTTAACTTTTATAAAGAATTGTTTTGCAACTCCTTAGGTCTTATCTATTCACGAACAGTTTGTAACACTCCAAAGAGAAAGGAGAATTTGAAATCGCATCATATGACCCCTTTAATACTATGTGTGGTTACCTGGATGATCTACGAATGTTTTTTTTTGTTTTGTGATGGTTGTTCTTGAGTTCCTTGTTTGTCCTGAACAGTTAAACCGCCTGCTGTTCTTCAGAAAAATCCTCCAGCACCTGCACATTCTTTGGTTTTCCAGAATCTTCTGCATATCTGAACCCTTTCCAAAAGTGACTATGATTTTGATATCCATCTTTTCACACTGAGGACAATTGCGGCAAAAAACTTTTCCCATACATAACAATTACAAAAGGTGAAAACATGTACTGGTGCTCAAGAAGGCAACACAATGCATTAAGACCCGGGGGATTTTTGAACAGGATGGTCATGTGTAGACAGAATTTTTTTTTAAACTTTTGAACAGGATGGTCATGTATAAATTCTTCTAATTTGTGTCATCTGGAAGCTGAATAAATAGGCTTTCAATTGATGTATGGTTTGTTAAGATAGGAAAATATTTGGCCGAGATACAACTATTTGAAAATCTGGCATCTGAGGGTACAAAAAAAATCAAAATATTGAGAAAAATTGCTCCTTAAGTTGTCCAAAGTACATTTATTAGCAATGCAAAAATTAGGTTAATATATTTACAGTAGGAAATTTCAAAATATCTTCATGGAACAAGATCTACTTAATATCCTGATGATTTTTGGCATAAAAGAAAAATGGATAATTATGACCCATACAATGTATTTTTGGCTATTGCTACAAATATACCCGTGCTACTTATGGGATGGTTTTGTTGCTCCATGGTCAGCATTTTGTTTAACGATCATATTTTTCATTTAGTGCTGCACTTCAGAAGCTATATAAATACATACATGTTTCCCAGAAGACAAAATAAGTACAATTTACCCTGATCATCCAATTTAAAAAGTTTACACCCCCGTCTCTTAATGCATTGTGTTGCCTTCTTGAGCATCAGTAAATGTTTTCACCTTTTGTAATAGTTATACAAGAGTCCCAAAAAGGGGTATCTCAAAAATCATATAGTCAATGTTGGAAAGGGTTTTTCAAATATGCAGAGAGGCTGGAAACACAACGAAAGTGCCGGAGCTGGAGTTTTTTTTCTGGTAAAAAACAGGAAGGCAGTTGGAAATGCTCAGGAAAACCAATGGATCATGAACAACTTTCACAAAATATAAAAACAGTCGTGGATCATCCAGGAAATGACACATAGTATTGAGATGGGTCTGTAAACTTTTGAATGGGGTCATTTTTATAAATTCAGTGGAGTATATGTAAACATCAGTAATGTGAAATAGCTTATTCAGGACAGTACTAAATAAAAAAAATAACATGCAATTTTAATGATCTTATTTTGTTTCAATTATTAACATTTTGCACATTCTGTATGTAAACTTATGAGCACAACTGTATATTTTATATAGCTTCTGAGGGGCAGTACTAAATGGAAAAAAACAAGAAACATTTACATATCATCATCATCCTGTTCAAAAGTTTACACCCCTTCCATTTAGTGCACTGTGTTGCCTTCATCAGTGAATGTTTTTTTAACTTTTCTAATAGTTTTTTATTTTTGGAAAGCGTACTAATATGCAGAAAATGCTAGAAAATCAAAGAATGTGCAGGGCCTGGAGGAATTTTCTGAAGAGTAGGTTCTTGAAAATAAGAAACAGTCGTTGATCATCCAGGTAACAACACACAGAATTAAGATTCCATTTACACATTTGAACTGGTTGATTTTTGTAAATTCAGTTACGCTGTTTTGTGGACTTGTCTTATGCAAGGGGTATGTAAACTTGTGAGCAGAGCAGTGTGTGTACAGTATATATATTATATATAATATATTAGAGATATATATATCCACAAATAATTTTTAAATATTTAAAAGCTGTGTGTATTGACCTGGCATAAACCCATGATAAACCTGCTGTGATCTGGTGTCATTGTTTTTTTCCCACCGAAGGTCTCTAACCCAGATAACCGTGTTGTAATTGCAGGCAAAGGGAGTTCCCAAACTCTGGATCCTGTTTTCTCCTTTTCCATTTCACATCATTGTTTGCTGAAGCAGCCGGTCATGCTGGATGGTCAGGAGGTCTCACCACGGCCTGCCCTTCTTTTCCCAGCACACAGAACATTGCCTCGAAAGAGTGACCTCACCTATTGTTCGACCTCACATTGAAACGCATTGAATGCTTGAGACAAAGGTGACGTCCTAGTTTGCCTTACTTTGCACAACAGCCGAAAGAAAGCTGCAGGAATTTGGGTTTTAATGGGTAATATAAAAATCAGACATGCACAGTAATGTAGAAGTCTACAAAATACAATGTTCTGCACTCAATATACTTATAGCATTATAAAATACACTAATGGGATTTAACAAGATCTACTTTACATTCCTGCTGCACAACACATCAAACTTAAATTTTTGGTATTTCAGCTGAAACGGAAGCGGACAGAACAGAAAGAGTTTACCAGATACCTCTGTCAAACAGAAAATGAATGGAATCGCAATGATCTGAAGAATGAAAAATACACATGCTAGTTTCTGTCCGCATAGCTGGTACTTATAAATCAGCTGTATCACTGCATTGTTTGAGGTTACAGTAAACTCATCTGATGGATTGCAAACTACTCTTAATCAAGTTAAGTTACATTCCATGTACTGGCTCGTCAGAAGAGTTATTGTAATTCACGGCTGTGCCTGGAAGAACATACCTTTGATGCCATAGATTGTGGCATATCATTTCCCATTTTGGGCATCAGCTTAACTGCAGAACTGCTGATCAAAGGAAAGAGAAACTTTGTGTGCTCTTTCCTGTGATCTTCAGTCAATTAATTGGAAAACTTCAGCGGTTATTAAACGTTCGTCATAAACATCTCAGCTAGACATGTTTTCTTCTCATTTCAACACAAGCCAGTAAATATATGCAAGACAACAAGCTCGCATGATGAGATGACATCAGCGCATTAACGGCTTCCCCGTTTGCGCTTGGAAAGTGATGATGACTAACCAGTGTGCGCACAGTTTCATTTCAGTCACACGTTCCTGCATGGTGCTTTCTCAGGACATTCCCACATAAGTGAGGTCACACCAGGAACACAGATGGCTGATCTTTAGAAATGTTTTTGAACTTAAGAAGCAAGTTATAATTCTTGCAACAAATGAATCTGTCGTCTGTCTGTCTGTATGTCTGTCTGTACTATTATCTATCTATATTTAAAGTTTTATTATTCTGTCTGCCGTTCCGTTCTAGTTACGATTCTGTTCAATCCATCCTTTATTCTATCATTCTATTTGTGTTGATTTTTTTCTCTGTCTATCCATCCATCACTGCAAAAAATGATTTTCTAAGTATTTTGGTCTTGTTTTCTAAAAATTACTGAATCAAGAAGCATTATTTTACAAGTAAAATGACTTAAGATATCATGTCTTGTTTTCTGAAAAAAAATATCAATTTTTTTTTAGTTTTTGCTTCAAACAAGCCAATGGGGTAAGAAAAATAATCTTGTAGCTTTGAATTAAGATAATTTTTCCTGCTCCATTGGCAGATACTGTATCTTCGTTTGTTTTAAGCAAAAACTAACAAAATGTTGATACTTTTTTTAAACAAGACTTACTGTAATATCTTAAGTCACTTTACTTGTCAAGTAATGCATCTTGATTCAAGAATGTTTAGATATTTTGACTAGAAACAAGACAAAAAATACTAAGTAATATTTTTGTAGTGTCATTGATCTATTGTGTTGTTCTGTCTGAGTTCCATCTATAGTATCGATCCATCCATCCTCCCTCAGTATTGTTCTATCTATAATTTCTGTCCTGTCTATCTGTAGCTACCTATTTTGTCCTAGTGACATATTCTTCAAATATAAAAGAAGGTTGGATGTGAACTAGTTCTTAATCAGGCTACCTTGAATGAACCTTGCCTTAATTGAGATAGATGGGGATCAACATTCTTACTCTCACAGTATAAGATTACTTAAACTGGCAAAACACATACAAATAGGCATTCCTAATCTACACTGGCAGGCAAATTACTAAATAGTCATCAAGATATGAATTTACCCAGCTATAGCTCGCCATGAGTGGTAGGGATTCATAAAGGCCTGGCTGAGCGACGAGGCGTGTGGACACAGGAGACGCGGCCAGAATCGTACACTTGGGCTTTATGAGGGATTACGATCTCTATGGATACAGCAGGGGATGCACCCGCCACCATTATCTTGCTGTTAGCCCTGCATCAGACGAGAAAACCCGGAAACCCTTCACGGGTCTGTCACTCTATCCCCGATTTACTAGACTTATTCCAAATGACTAAATGCCCCATTGACTCCCTCTGCCAATGCATTGATGAAATAAACAGTAGGATGTGCCAAACCTTTCTTCAGTTAAACAAGGAAAAAAAAAAAAACTGAAGTCATGGCATTTGGAAAAAAAGATGAAGTTCTCAAGGTGAATGCAAACCTTGACTCTAGGGGTCAAACAACTAAAAACAAGTCAAGAATCTTGGTGTAATTCTGGAAACAGACCTTAGTTTCAGTAGTCATGTAAAAGCAGTAACTAAATCAGCATACTACCATCTCAAAAACATTGCAAGAATTAGATGTTTTGTTTCCAGTCAAGACTTGGGAGAAACTTATTCATGCCTTTATCACAAGCAGGATGGACTATTGTAATGGTCTCCTCACCGGACTTCCCAAGAAGACCATTAGACAGTTGCAGCTCATCCAGAACACTGCTGCCAGGATTCTTACTAGAACCAGAAAATCTGAGCATATGACACCAGTCCTCAGGTCCTTTACACTTGCTTCCAGTTATATTTAGGATTGATTTTAAAGTACTTTTACTCGTTTATAAATCACTCAATGGACTAGGACCTAAATATATAGCAGATATACTCACTGAATATAAACCTAACAGACCACTCAGAACATTAGGATCGAGTCAGTTAGAAATACCGAGGGTTCACACAAAACAAGGGGAATGTGCTTTTAGTTATCATGCCACACGCAGTTGGAATCAGCTTCCAGAAGAAATCAGATGTCCTAAAACATTAGCCACATTTAAATCCAAACTCAAAACTCTTTTAGCTGTGCATTTAGTGAATGAGCACTGCACTACGTCCTAACTGATTGCACTGTATTTTATGTATAATCGTTTTTTAAAATTCATTTTAAACCTCTTAAATCATTTTTTTTAAAAATAATTTTCAAAGTTTTAAAATTCCTTGTTGATTGGCTGGTGGATATTTTTTTTTTTCTTTTATGTAAAGCACTTTGAATTCCCATTGTGTATGAAATGTGCTATACAAATAAATCTTGCCTTGCCTTGCCTTCCTCAAAATCTTCATGTAGTCTCCACTACTTTTGCACATTATAAATCACCAGGGAATTATAGGAGAATTAGGGAGGCTAACCCACTCAGGTAAAGGGTCATTGATGCGATTTCAAGTTTCCGTTATCTTGGGTGGTACAAGTGCTTTTCATAGATAAGATCACCTGAAGTTGCAAAGACTAAAGTCTCAAAAACCAAAGAGATATTATTTATCAAAGACTCTGCCACGCCCCCCTAAAACAACTCGTTCTAACACGCCCCACATATCTACTTCACTATGTGGAAATATTAGCATAATGTGCCCAAATGTGGACGCAAAGAAAGAAGGTTTGGTTTCAGTAACCGCAGTTAGTGTTTGAAGCAGCCATGTCAGGGAGCGCTGTGTGTTTCTAGGCGAAAAGCAAAAGCACTTTATTTGGCCTTACGAAAGTAGATGCATTTAGGAATCTTTAAGATACTTACAACAGAACAGCAATGCATTATATGGACGACCATTTCGTGAACCTAGAAGAGAAGGTAATTCTGACTTTGCTATGACAAACTGGCGATTCTGAATCAGCTACTGTTTTGTTATTAGTGTAAGTAGTGGGGGGGGGGGGGGGGCGGGGGGCACTCACCGTGGAGTCAGCTGTCTTCTACCGTGGCTGTGTGGACTGCAAACACATACAGCTTCCTCCACTGGTCTGTCACGTGACTCTGTCCCCTTTGGGGCTCTGTCTTACATTTTATTTTGAAAGCTGGCGATTATTGCGTAAGGGGCGTTACATGTCCGATGAGTGCTTCTTGCGGTGTTAGGCCAATCAAAATGCACTGGGTTCAGTGGCCAATAGAGCGACTTGAGCTTGTCGGAAGGCGGGGGACTTTGTAAAAATCGATGCGTTTCAGAAAGGCGTGGCATAGAGGAGTAACAATAATGTACAGTTTTTGGAAAATAATGTGTTTTTTGAACATAAAGCATGTCAACATATTCTGTTACCAAATACACAAAATAATGATCTTTAAAAAAAAAGCATCATATGACCTTTAACTTGTTTCAAGCCATTGGTTTCCTCCTAAATGTTTTAATAGTTTTTTTTTAAATGAGTTAAATTGGTTAAAATCAATTTTAACATAAATTACAGTCATACTTAAAGCTGATGTAGATTTTTTTTATTCAGCAAGGATGCACTGAATTGATCAAAAGATTTGTAATGTTTTTAAGCGCGGTTTTTTTTATGAATAAGTGGTTTCATTTGAACTTCCTGTTAATCAAAGAATGGTTAATGTGGGGAAAAATGGATCATAGTTTCCACAAAGACATAATAACAGTACAGCTGTTTAGAATATTGATAATAATAAGACATGTTTTTGAGCACTGAATCAGCAAATTAGAATGATTTCTGAAAAATCATGCGACACTGAAGACTGCTGAAAATTCAGATTTGCCATCACTAATATAAATTACATTTTAAAATATATTAAAATAGAAAATAGTTGCATTAAATATTATAAAATTGTAATACTTTAAAATAATATTTCACCATATATCTGTATCTTGACCAAATAAACGCTGTGTTGGTGAGCATAATTCAGA
Organism: Sinocyclocheilus anophthalmus; assembly: GCA_018155175.1. Classification (NCBI taxonomy): domain Eukaryota; kingdom Metazoa; phylum Chordata; class Actinopteri; order Cypriniformes; family Cyprinidae; genus Sinocyclocheilus; species Sinocyclocheilus anophthalmus. The sequence continues at coordinate 715,341 of JADLZN010010725.1, forward strand.
AACATTTAAAAATTTGAAGAATTTCTAAGAAAACAACATTTTCATCATGCTAAATTAACCGCACATCTTATTTTATAAGTAAACCCAAATGCTATTCTAAAACGCATTAGCAATTCTGGGGAAGCCATGGTGAATTATCCTACTTGGTGGGCTACAAATTGACATCAAGACTTAATAGCTCTACATCACTGAATTATATGAATTACCACATGCCTTTTAAAAAGAACATGTAGGTAATGCTAAATGGAGAAGGGATACAGTTAATAGTCTTTTACAATTGAATATCTAAATTTTCCTAATTGGATTCTGGAAAATGCATAAGGCTGCCTTTGTGTTGTAGGCCTTGTTTGTGCATTGATAACAGGAAGTGGGAGTTGCATACAAATGCATACACTAAACTCTCAATTGGGCTTAGGGAATAAAAGAAGCTGGAAGCATCTGCAGAGGATATGTGTGGCATCCTTTCTCAGTGGTCCTGGAAACAGAGGAACGGAAACCTGGAGGAAGTTCCCCATGTGACAAGTCCAAAGGAGTCCAAACAGAGGACGTCAATGCAAATTAGCAAATGTAAAGCAAAAAAGAGGCTCAAAACCAATCTATCTATCTATCTATCTAAATATTCTTTTGTACCTGGAATGCATTTTTCATTGTTAATGAGATATTTTTGGGGTTGCATGGGACTATGTAAGCGTTATCTAGGGGCAAAATGGTCACACAAAAGCTCTATCTGGGCCACTGTCGCATTTATCAACACAATGAATTTAGACAGCTTTGGGAAGATAATAGATGGGAAACTGTCAAAATGACAATCTGTTGATGTTTTCTTGCTGTGAGGTTTTAAGCTCAGACCGCTGAGTGTTAGGACTACAAATCATCATTGCGTCATCTTGTCACTAGAAAGTGCAGTAAAATTGTGCAATTGAAACCTCACTTCCTTTCACCTGCCGCTTATATTATACCACAGGAATGGATATGCATGACTGAAAACATATTGAACTAGATTACATTGCCACCATGATTTCTGGATGATGTAGATGCTAACTCTTGTTGGGCAAAGTCAAAAAGTATTTATGTTTTGGTAGCCTATATAAAGATCTGGTAGCCAACATATAGATCTTGCAGTCTATGTGATGTATTCCGTTTTATCTATTGCCATCTGAAAATCTAAGTTTGATTAATTGCTTAGAATAGTAATAGAACATATGCAAAAAAATCTGATTGAGATATGATTCATGCCAGTGGTGTGCACAGGGGGGATGAGGGGGTCAGCGAACCCTCTGCCCCTGAAGGCGGCGCTAAAGTGCCCTTTCGGTCTGGTCTATGTGCCCACGTACCGCGTTTCTAAAGAGGAGGACTCCAGATATATATAGATGATAGATATATACTATATATTATATTATATATATATATATATACAGGGGGTACGGAAAGTATTCAGACCCCCTAAAAATTTTCACTCTTTGTTATATTGCAGCCATTTGCTAAAATCATTAAGTTAATTTTTTTCCTCATTAATAATGTACACACAGCACCCCATATTGAAAAAAAAACACAGAATTGTTGACATTTTTTGCAGATTTATTAAAAAAGAAAAACCTGAAATATCACATGGTCCTACGTATTCAGACCCTTTGCCCAGTATTTAGTAGAAGCACCCTTTTGATCTAATACAGCATGAGGTCTTTTTGGGAAAGAGGCAACAAGTTTCACCCCTGGATTTGGGGATCCTCTGCCATTACTCATTGCAGATCCTCTCCAGTTCTGTCAGATTGGATGGTAAACGTTGGTGGACAGCCATTTAGGTCTCTCCAGAGATGCTCAATAGGGTTTAAGTCAGGGCTCTGGCTGGGCCATTCAGAGTTGTTGTGAAGCCATCTTCGTATTTAGCTGTGTGCTTGGGGTTATTGTCTTGTTGGAAGGTAAACCTTCGGCCTAGTCTGAGGTCATGAGCACTCTGGAGAAGGTTTTCGTCTAGGATATCCCTGTACTTAGCCGCATTAATTTTTCCCTCGATTGCAACCAGTCGTCCTGGCCCTGCAGCTGAAAAACACCCCCACAGCATGATTCTGCCACCACCATGCTTCACTTTTGGGACTGTATTGGACAGGTGATGAGCCGTGCCTGGTTTTCTCCACACATACCGCTTAGAATTCAGGCCAAAAAGTTCTATCTTGGTCTCATCAGACCAGAGATCTTATTTCTCACCATCTTGGATCTCTTCAGGTGTTTTTTAGCAAACTCCAATGCAGGCTTTCATGTGTCTTGCACTAAGGAGAAGCTTCCATCGGGCCACTCTGCCATAAAACCCAGACTGGTGGAGGGCTGCAGTGATGGCTGACTTTCTACAAATTTCTCCCATCTCCCGACTGCATCTCTGGAGTTCAGCCACAGTGATCTTTGGGTTCTTTTTTTACCTCTCTCACCAAGGCTCTTCTCCCAGGATAGCTCAGTTTGGCCGGCGGCCAGCTCTAGGAAGGGTTCTGGTAGTCCCAAACGTCTTCCATTTAAGGATATGGAGGCCACTGTGCTCTTAGGAAATTAAGTGCAAGCAGAAATTTTTTTGAACCTTGGCCGATCTGTGCCTTGCCACAATTTGTTCGAGCTCGCAGGCAGTTCCTTTGCCATGGTCTCATTTGCTCTGACAAGCACTGTGGCTGTAAGGTCTTCTATATAGACAGGTATGGGGCTTTCTAAGCAGTACATCAGTATAATCACTACACAGTGGATTCAAATGAAGTGGTAGCCCCTTCTCCACAAGGATGATCAGAAGAAATGACAGCACCTGAGTTAAATATATGAGTGTCACAGCAAAGGGTCTGAATACTTAGGGACCATGTGATATTTCAGTTTTTATTTTAATAAATCTGCAAAAATGTCAATAATTCTGTGTTTTTCTGTTAATATGGGGTGCTTTGTGTACATTAATGAGGAAAAAAAAAACTTAAATGATTTAGCAAATGGCTGCAATATAACAAAGAGTGAAAAATTTAAGGGGTCTGAATACTTTCCATACCCACTATATATATATATATATATAAATAAAAGAGATATAAATTATCTATTAATAGAATTTGTGAACAAACAGATTTTTTCTTAAAACATTAAAACTAGGAGGGACTGGTGTGGCCTTACCGGAGAGCCTGACAGAACAGATGTGACACTTTGACATGTGTGATGATAACCTCAGCTGAGGCGGGGGTCTTTCTGCATTTCCTTGCTCCGGGGGTCATCAAAAGCAGGACAAGGTGTCCTGAGACAGCTGGGTCCAAGCTCAGGTCAGTGTGAAACATTGCAGCAGGACTTCCTAGCTTCCGCAAGGAACAGAGTCTAGCACAATGGTGTGAAATGTAACCAACACCCAGCTCAGAATGCTTATATATTTTTAAGTCATCAATGCACATTAAATTGAAAGATTTCTTCTGTTCATCAAAGAATCCATACTGTAAACTTCAGTAATGGCTGCAGAATGTCAAAGACAGATAACCAAATTGGTTGACCAAAGGAAGACAACGTGGCCATGTTGGTCCACCAGCTAGACCAAAACACCACTAACCCAAATAAAGTAGCCTAGACTGGCATGAAATTGATGCTGGTCTTTTCAACAGGGTAAAGATCTTTTATATTTTCTGCAGTGGTGCGTATGTGCCAGTGCACAATATAAACAAATACTGAGAGAGGAAATGTGCACAAAAACTAGCAATTAGTGTCTAAACCCGGTGAGAGGAACATGTTGCTAAAATAAAAACCTCCTGTTTCTCACGGATAAGGGAGGGCATGGTCTATATTTAGCATGTCTGAAGCAAAATCACATTGTTATATTTCAAGCTAAGATACCCTGCAAGGGGTTTGGGTATAATTTTCCTATCCTTGTCAGTTGTTTTATGTAGATACATGGGACACTTGGCAAGCATAAAAACTTTGGTACAGATGATTTGGTCATTTTAAGTTCCAAGGTTAACCTGTATAATCTGTATATAAGTATAATCTATATAAAATGCTCCAGTGAATGTTTTAAATAATATTCCGAAATGTACTGTAAAAATGAAAACATTTGAAAGCTTATTGCATTTAAATTTGAATAAAAAAAATAATGCTAAAAACGATATAGTATAATTACGACTGGGTTGAAACAGAAATCGGTCAAGATGGATCAATTTAAAGCAGGTCTAAACTACTTTACCTGCAATAATGCTTTCATTCACACTATTATAGGAATGTGATTTTAGTAGTCAATGTCATGCTCAACCAAACAGTAAATCTGTATTAAATATGCATGACCTTGTACTACTACAGTCTGGGACTGACGTCATTGCAGAACAGAAAAACATATCAAGTCAGTTCCTGTGAACTGAGGTCAGAGTAATCACAGACAGCCTGGCAGAAATGGCAGTGATTTAAAAAAAGTACTACAATGGTATAAGAAACAGAAGCTGTGCCTTTTTTAAACAGATGACAAACGTTTATCAAAATTTTTACTTGTCAACAGTTTGCTACCGTTTAGGTGGCTGAAGAAACTGGAAAAGAGTGAAGTGTCAAACAAATACATTAACTGCTTCTCTTCTGGTAGAATATATCAAATATAACATGAAAACTTGAAATAAGTGCCTTGGTACTAGATGTACAGAGTGTTGGCTACTACTGCCACCCTGTGGAATAATGCAACTGTGAGACTTAGAGAATTATATAGGCTCACTACTGTACAGTAGTGTTGTTTATGCATTGGCAACTAGCTAAAATAAAAATATATATTTTCACTTCAGTTACTGAATGGTCTCAGTTTTAATGAAAAAAAAAAGATTTATTAAGTCAAACTTGACAAAGCTTTGGCTGCAAGTTCAAAAACAGTCTTATGTGGTTGAATGCTGGAAAATAAATTTGAAGTTTTAAAGGGTTGTAGGCATTGCTAGGTTGCTAGGATATTTCTGGTGGTTGCTAGGGCATTGCTGGACAGCATATTCATGAGCATAATTCAATGTGGAGAACTGGCATCATATACTGTGAAATGTTCATTCATGTTAGATGGATGTCATCAGAGATCTATTAATATTAATTGTCAGTAGGCATATATACATAGATACAAATATATGATATGTACGATACGGTTGCCTTCTGCTTATAGCTGCTATGCACTTGTTTAATAATCAATGAACTTTGCACTGTAATCGATCTGAACTGAATAATACTGAACTGACTGGAGCCAAATAATTGTATGTTTGTTATATAACTGATGAACTGCAACATTGAAACAGTTATTGAACTAAAATGAAACTATTGTCCTCTGTAGAGCTTTAGGCTACATCTGAAATTGAATTTGTTTAACAATTTATGTATTTTGCAACACTGTTTATTACTGCAAAGCTTCTTTGAAACATCTTTATTATATAGAGCTCTAGCCAGCAAAACAAAACATCCTTCCAATGATGTTAATTCATTCAAAGTTGTGCTCAAAATATTCACAAAACGTTAACACAAAAAAGTTATTGAACATTTTTTTTTTACTGAAACGTTTCAGTCGGACATCAGTCTAATGTTTTTAAAATGTTACTAACGTAGTTTCAGGACCTTGAAAGAACATTCAAAAGTAACGTTTCCATAACATTTGCAAAAATAAAAAAAAGGTTATGAAAACGTTTACCTAACCAAGAGGAAAAAACTCATGTGTGTTTTTTTTAAACATTTAAAAACCTGGACGTTTTGAGCGTTCAGAGAATATTCAGAAACGTTTTCGTAATTTAATGGGAACATTCGCAAAACGTTCTCAGAACATATTTGTTAGCTGGGTGTATAGATTAAAGGTGCCATAGAATGCATTGATGCAATATTTTAAATTGTTCTCTGATATCTACATAGAAGGTATGTGGCTTAGGTAAGGGCAATACATCTCCAGAAACAGTTACATGTCCATTTACAACCCTAGGATTTTGCCCTAGAATGAAATGGGCTGTTTTTTAACCTTATTAGGAAGGGTCTGAATAATAATGTTGAGCTCTGCTCTGATTGGCTGTTTCACAGTGCGGCTTAATGTTGAGCTCTGCTCTGATTGGCTGTTTCACAGTGCGGCTCATTTCAGAACACAGCAGGAAGGAAACACAGGGAAATATATATATATTTCAATACTGTCTCTCGCAGTTATATCGTTGGGTAATTATACTGTATATAAAATGCACGATCGCTTTTTTTTACTTCCCTAGTGCTCATGGACAGTCTACCGCTAGCAAGCAGCTAACCATGTCCCTTTAGTGGCTCGCGTTATTTTATTAGAACGCGCGTTATTTGTTTTCCGTGCCTTTCTGAATACAGACACCAACCCATCCCTGCACATCACATCTGCTGCACAGACTGGAACATAACATTTACTTCCATGATCTGCCATTTTCGCTATTATCCTCGTTTGTTTCTTCACAATACCTGCAGAACTTCTGATGATTCGGCTGTGCAGGTCCGGCTAGCGTAGAGCAAGGGCGGGTATATGTAAATATTGGGGGCGTAACTATTAGTCGGTGTTATTTTTCAGTGGTCTTTTGCATCCACGAGATTTACACAAGAAGGAGGAAACAATGGTGTTTGAGGCTCACGGTATGTCGTTTCCATGTACAGAACTGTTATTATTCAGCTATGCCAAGGTAAATACAGTTTTCCATTCGATGGCACCTTTAGTGTGACTATTATTGCATAGAAACATATTGTAATGCTACATTGCAAGCATCATGACTTCTGTTTAAGTTGTTTACATCTTTATTAGTATGGTTATTTTTCTTCATAACTTATAGGCTATCGCCTAATTCATTTTATCCTTACCTAGGGTATTATTTATAATGCAATCTGGGGGGTTGAATAAAGTGAATGTGTATGACAAACTTGTATATAAATATACATATGTAAATCTCAAAGCTAATTATCAAGTGTAACCCATACAGACTACTGTGAGGTCAATGAACAGCCTAAATCTAAAACCCGGTTTGCTGTAAACCTGTTTGAAAAGTGTGCCAAAAGTACTGCGTTTGTCATTGGCTCCCTGTGCACATCCGGGTACTGCAGCACAGCCAACCTATGAGGCCAAAGACACCAATATGGCGGAGGTAAGCTGGATAGCTGGAAAAGTATTCGATTTTAAATCCATCTCTTTAACGATTTACTGTGATAGTGGTGGTTTTCGTTGATATATATGCGTAAAAATAGATCCTGATATATACACGCCGGGGTTTATAGCAATAATTGTGTGAAACCGACGATAGTAAACCGGTTTAAATGAAGAGTGATCTATCTGGATCGGAAAGGCCTTTGAATCTCATCCCCGTTAGCTCAGGAAAAAAACAAACAAACAAGAAATCTTCGCCTTTAATTGATACGTTATTCGACATAAATGTCGTTTTCATGACGCATCTGATTTTTTTAGGCTTCATCCTGTTTTAACATAATGCATGTTGTCTGTTAACTTGCTGGAAAGGTTTGTTTATGGTGCGAGTCGGTGGGTTTTTGCAGTGTTTAGAGAGGATGACAGCATTCGTATAGAGATGATGGCTGTTTGGTTTGTGGCATTAATGTAGCTCTGATGCATTAATAAGTAGTTAAGCGTTATTTTTATCAGGACAATATTTAAAAGGGACACAGGCTTCTATTGACATTGATGTACATTTACTGCCATGGGTTTTACTTCTAGTGTTATTTGAATATTCATTCGGTTTTATATGTTTTCTAATGCTCATCATTGCACTGTAATGTATTTTGCATAATGTGATAACCTATTTCTTCCCCTTTTTTTCTTTGTTCTTTTAATTTACATCTGTCTGCACAGGCTTCCTTTGGGAGTTCAAGCCCTGGTAGGCCTCATTTTTAATTTTATAAGTGTATTATTATTATTATCATCATCATCTTAGTAGTATTGCAAATAATAGTTGACCAAACTGTATTTTTTTTCAATAGCCAATACTGATTCATGTAAGGATATACAAAAAATCTAATTATATACAATACAATTAGCAAAATATTAGCATGAAGCGAACATTTATTTTACACAATATTTACTCAAAAATGTTTTGAAAAATACTTAAAAAAATTAACTAACCCAAGAGATTAGGTAATTATAATATTTTTGGTTGCTTGCCATTTTTTTTTTTTCATTTTCTGTCATGTTCCATTAAATGTTGTACTATAATAAGTCAATACATTTTTTCCCCCCAGTTGGCTCATTGTCCTCAGAGGATCACGACTTTGATCCAACAGCTGAGATGTTAATTCATGAGTATGACGATGAGAGAACTTTGGAGGAGGAAGAGCTTTTGGAGGGAGAGAAGAATTTCACTGCAGAATTGTCAGACCTGGAGAGGGTAACGTGCATTCATAACAATCCACTATTTCCTCATTAAAAACTGTATGATTCATGTTGCAATATCTGGATAATAAGGGCAATATTTCTGCTTTGACACATTTTTTATTTTTTTTTGGATAGGAGGGGAACATGCCGATCGAGGAGTTGTTGGCTATGTATCGTTATGAGGCGTCAGTCAGTACGGGGGCGGGATCTAGCATGGACAGTTCATCTGTTGAACTAGCTGATGATCTGCCTGACATGACCCTGGATAAGGTAATTGACATGATTTTGTTTCAGTGCCAGGGGAAATTGTCAACAAAAATTATAAGATAAAATCACTAATGGTGTTCTGTTGCAGGAGGAGATAGCGAAAGATCTCTTGTCAGGAGATTATGAGGAGGAGACCCAGTCCTCTGCTGATGACCTGACCCCTTCTGTTACCTCCCACGAGGCCACAGACTTCTTCCCTAGAACACTCAGATGTGAGGAGACTCATTACACTCTTTTACTAGTACAGTTTATGTGTCTTCATATAATACTAAACTGTCCATGTTTCCTCTGTCACTATTGGAGGTGTTTATAGTTTAATAATTTACATTTATTATAAACTTACTCAATATAGAAAACATATTTCCACATAGAAAGTGGTAAGTGGTCATAATTACGTTTACTTTTTTGCACAGTAAACTTTAACTTTATAGGCAGACTGCAGGGAAAAACGTGATATCTAAAGTAACTGTAATATGACCCCTTTAATGTTTTTGTCCTTTTTAAAGGTATCTGCAAATGTATTTAATGAACTGAATTTGTTTATTTCTTTTTCTAGCCAATGCAACATATGATGGTGATAAAGAATCTGAGGGGGAGGAGGACTGTGTAAGCAGTGAAGATTCTAGAAAGGTTAGTCTCATTATTCATACAGATAACTATTTCAATTAGGGCTGGTAAGTTAATGCGTTAATTAGATTAATTACGGTGAAAATAAAGGGTCTTGTTTTTGGCAATAATTGGGTGAACCATTTGGCGTGGATTTGAAGCAGCGCATGCACGGATCGATCGGTGTCTGCTCTCTACAGCTCTTGCGGTACTTTGATGTCACACAACGATCGGTCTGATGGTGATGATCCGCTTCAAGTCGAACAAGGCTAATGATTCAATGGACCATTCATAAAGAACCATTTAATTGAATGAATGAATCAGCCTTTTGAACGAATCAAATTAATGAATAAATGACTCTGACTTAATCGTTAAGACATTTACCACCATCTACTGGCAGTTTTAGTTTATTATTTAGAGTATCATTTCATTAAAGAAATAATTTCATATTTCCATAGTAATAAAATTAATGAAATAAATTATTAAAGGTATAGTTCACCCAACCAAAAAGGACTATTGGTGATCAATTACTCACCTCATGGTACACAAAAGATAATTAGTATTGATGCATTTTATCAAACAAAATATTTCTTGCTGAAGCTACTTTTTGTAATGTCTATTTGATGCTTTTCTCATTTAACACAATAATTACTTTAAATTATCTTTTGGGAGTAATGTTTAGCCAAATTTGATGTGCGATTAATTATATTAATTAATTGCCACATCATGTAATTAATTACATTAAAACTTTTTTTTATGATTTTCAGCAGTCGCAGTGTCACATGATCCTTCAGAAATGTTTCTAATATGCTGATTTGATGCTCAAAACATTTCTTTCTCTCTCTTTTGATACAGTTGCATCGAAAACAGTATTACATTAATTACGTCATTTTTATTTGAAATAGAAATATTTTGTTTATTATGAATGTTTTTTCTGTCAGTTTTGATCAACTTGATGTGTCCTTGCTGAATAAAAGTATTAACTAACATATATTTTTTGAAAAACAATAGAATTCTTAATTAAATAAATTAATATTAAAGTGAAATTATTGTTTTTTGCTCTAAAACACAGGAAATAATGGTTGGATCTCAGTATCAAGCAGAAGTTCCAGTGGGGCTTAGCCACTATAATGATGATGAAAAAGGTAAGTTGTATTTAAATTGCTTAGTGTGACTTTCAACTGAAATGATCTGTAATTAACTTTAAAATGATTGCAATAACTGTAAATGACCATTTTTAATGTGTTGTTTAAAGTGTACGAGGAGGAGGATCAGCTGCTGTGGTGTCCTGACGCGCTGTCAGAGTGTAAAGTGAAAGACTACCTCAGAGAAGTGCTGTCACAGTCTACAGACGACAGTACAGAAAATTCCACATCTGAAAACATACGAGATAACGAACAGGTCTGTGCTCTCTAAATACTCTCATTAATTAATATAATTAATGTGAAAATCTTTTGCCCATGTGAGAGATGCTGCTATGGTTTTAATTGCATTTTTTTTCTATGACCTCCTTTCTAGGCCTTGTTTGAGCTTTTGAAATGTAATTATGACACCCGTGAGGCACTGACGCGATCCCGCAGTAATGTGAAGACTTTGAAAGGTAGGCTGTTCAGTACATGACCAGCTTGAAATCTTTTGTACCTGTAATGGCATAAATGTTCACTTCTCTTTATCTTGTTTCGATAGAAGAATCCCCACCGTGGTCAGAGGATGAATGTAGAAACTTTGAACATGCGCTGCAGATTTACGAGAAAAGCTTCCATCTTATTCAGAAACACAAGGCAAGTAACGTTACACACTTCACCTTTATCTTATTTGTCTTGTGAATGTCTGTATTCTCATTGCTTTTTTTCTATTTTATTTATTTTCAGGTTCAGACCCGGACTGTAGCAGAATGTGTGGCTTTTTATTATATGTGGAAAAAGTCTGAACGTTTTGATTACTTTGCTCAACAAAACCGATTTGGCAAAAAGAAGTACAGTTGTTACCCGGGTGTGACGTAAGTACTGGGATGTGTAATTATTGTTCCTTGTGCCTGTGTGTAAATTTAAATTGTTGGGCTCAGCTGTGTTGGCTTCCTCTGCAGAGACCTGATGGACAGGCTGGTGGACGAGGCGGAGGGTCTGGCGGTGGACACTCGTCATCGGTGTTTTTGGGGGGGGGGGTTCGGCAGGACCTGTGGGACGGATGGAGGCATCGGCAAGAGCAACAGCTCGGAACTGCTTCAACTCATCACTGCCAGTGACCTCACAGTTAACTCAGCTACTGCACGGTATCTAGATTCACACGTAATGATTCTTATGAACCAGAGCTGCATCTCTTCATTTAAAGGGTTAGTTCACCCAAAAATGAAAATTAGCCCATGAATTACTCACCCTCAAGGCATCCTAGGTGTATATGACTTTCTTCTTTCAGATGAATCCAGTCGGAGTTATATTAAAAATGGTCTTTGATCTTCCAAGCTGTTTAATGGCAGTCAGCCCGTGTTGCAGTTGCATCAGTTCACCCCAAAAAAGAAGTGAAATTAAGCGCATCCTCCTATAAAAAGTGCCTCCACGGCTCTAAGGGGGGGGGGGACAAAGGCCTCCCTTTAGCGCAGCGATGCGTTTTTGGTAAGAAAAATAACCATATTTAAAACTTAATAATCAATTTAATCTAGCTTGCGCTCACTGTTGTACACTGAAGCAGTTCCAGGCGGATGATGTATGAGGGCGGCGTTGCGCATGTGCCGCTCAGAACTGACGAACGCAGAAGCGCAGGGGAGACATCAAAACAAAACAACGGTCAAGAATTAAAGAAGAATGTCGGAGGATTTTGATATAAGCCAAGAGGAGACTGGTTTTCCTTTTTGCTAAAGTAAGGAAACTTTGCTTATTTTGCTCCTGTTAACAAACGTTGGTTCTCACGAGACTCACCGGCACGTGTGCAACGCCGACATCTTACATCATGCTCCCGGAACTGCTTCAGTGTACAACTGTTGGCGCAAGCTAGATTAAAGTGCTTATTAAGTTTTGAATATGGATATTTTTTCTTACAAAAACGCATCAATTCGCTACAGGAGGCCTTTGTTCACCACCCGGAGCCATGTGAGACACTTTTTTTTATGGAAATGTGCTTTTTATTTCACTTCTTTTGAACTGATGCACTGCAACACCCGCTGACTGCCATTAAACAGCTTGTAAGATCAAAGACAATTTTTAATATAACTCCGATTGGATTTGTCTGAAAGAAGAAAGTTAAATACACCTAGGATGCCTTGAGGGTGAGTAATTCATGGCTAATTTTCATTTTTGGGTGAACTAACCCAATTTCATCTTCATTTCAATAAAAATGTAAACATTAATTTACTAAACATATTTCTGTAGGAAACACTTTTATTGAATATCAGCAAGATTTTCTTTCTCATACATCCCTGTTTTTCCTCAAACATATCCCAAAATTGTTTTCTTTCCCCCTTTTTGTTCTCGCAGCCATTAGTAACAGCGTAGCAACTGTGTGCAATGGTCCAGGAGACATGAGCTGTTTAGACTCCCCGTACTTCCCCCCTCTGGAGAGTTTACACAGAGGAGCCCTGAACCATGATGATCAGCTTAGCTATACTACAAACGGAGACAGCGGCTGCCTCAACATGCTGGATTCTGGCTTCTACCGCTCGGACCTGGGCCAGATCAGCATGTGCAGCACCAAAGACTGCGAACGGCCCTCCAAGAGGCTCAAGATGGGCCTTTCGGAGTCCTTCATCAACGACGTGTCTGTTACTAACCTGGACTTCGAGGGCAGATGCGCACATCGCATTACAGGCGCCACAATGGCAGTGTCGGTCACAGACTTCAGCAGCATAGGGAGCAGCGAAACTAACGGGTTTCTCGGCTCTCATTCACGACACCACCAACACACTGCACTTCAGTCCGACTGACTCCCTTCTGCCATCCAGACACACATTCAGTTATCCCGCCCCTGGACTGGAAAAAAACCCTATTAGTTTCTTTTTTAAATTTAATAAAAAAAAAATTTCATATATCGATATAATAGACTTTTTTTGGAGTCAGGTTTTTTTTTGTTTGTTTGTTTGTTTGTTTTTGTAATATGACATCAGTGATGTCTTTATTGCACAGAGCTAAGTAATCTTGATTTCTCAAGAGTTTAAATAGCCATTTATTTTTCTGGTCTTTCAGATATTTAATATCCTTTTTGTCTTCGGTGATATACAGTTAAACCTAAATGCTGGAGCAGAGAGCCGTGGTCTCTTACTGTACTCATCCCAACACCTGCATCTTTAAGTTTTACTGTCTCACAAAGTTGTCGCTGCCACCGAAACTGCATTTTTTGTTGTTGATGTTTTAGGATTTTCCATGTATGTGTTTGTTTCAAAACTTGGTACTTTTTTTTCAGTGTTTACACCACACGAGATAGACTAAGCCTTGGGAAATGTAGCATTTTGTATATCAGGAAACTGGCTTTTGTAATTGAAAATAGTGATTTCTATGGAGCAAAAGACAAAAAACAAAGCAGCAAAGAGCACTAATCACCAGTGCCTGAGATATTTGGCCTCTTAAATATTTATATTTTCTATCTATCTCACCCAACTCTCAATCTTTTTCTTTTAAGGAAGCCTTGAGATATCCATGTTTTTTTTATTATCCAAATGAGGTTTTGGATCTCGTTATTGATTGGTGTTCGAGTTAGGATGTTTTTAAGTGTAAGCTTTAAACTCAATTTATTGTGGTAATCCGAACATTTAATAACTTTTTTTTTGGTTGATGCCTTTTTATGTTTTGCTTAATTCTCAAGTAGCATGACTGAAATGAACACAGATTGAATCTTTCTCAACTGCGCACTGTAAAAAAATTTTAGATTTTCCAGTCCCCAAGTTTTCTTATTGTCCAAGATTTGGCACTCAAATAATAATAATGTAAGCTTCAATATCATTATATTAGACAGATTGACTCTAGAGGGCAGTCATCTGCACTTGACAGTATTATCATTAGTTGTGTATAAATATTAGACTGTGAGAAGTGATGTTTATGATCCCCCTTTGAGCTTATGACGCTGTTTAGATGCTACACATTACTATCACAGGTTATTTTTATTTTATTTTTTACAAATCATCAGCAACTTCTGCTGGTGCTCTAAACTGCAGGCGCTTTAGTACCGATTAAACCAGTGTTATATTTTTTTTCAGTTATGCATTATGTATATTTTGTAGCTGCCAGGGGTACTGAGAACACCTGAATGTTAATTGAGCTAATTGCTAATCACTCTTTACCTCTCTTTATGTTAAGCTCACTGTCTTAAGTTCTTTACCGTTGTTGTATATTGTATGCATGAAGCAGATTGGACTCTTGTTGATCCTTTTGACATATTTCAAGCTGATAAATATTAATTGCCAAAAAGCAGTCAGCTTGCCGCACTGTATCAAAACCGATACCGCCTCCGAGTTCGAGACCTTCCTGCTATTTGCATTTTAAAACAATTTACCATAGAATTAATTTGTATACTAAAAGCCCTGACTTTGATTAGGGCAATGCAGAATGCTGAAAAAATGGTCTTGTTTATGGCAATAATATGTAGATATGTATAGATTGTTGTACTTCTGTAAGTCTTACAATATTCATCGCTTGTTTTCATCTTTGTTTTGTTTACTGCAGTAAGAGACGTCAAAAAGATGCATGCTGATTTTTTTTGGAGAGAGATGGAAAATAGTAGAAATGGAAATAATTTATGAACACTCCCATTTAAAGCCATTTGTTCATCTCTTTGCTCAGTAGACTGAGGAGTTTAATTTGTTCACCGTCATTCTTACTCCTGATACTTAACGGCTGCTATTAGGAATGTGAAGAGTCTATTTTCTATTAAATGCACTGCAGTTGCAATTATAAGTCGAGTTGAAAGTCTTGTGCATCTACATTGTTAATTCGAGAAGTACTTGTTAGTAGCTGCGAATACAGACGATGATCGAAATGGATCTGTAGATGCCTACAAAGTGTTTTACTCTGTCAGTTTTTTGTTTTGTCTGAAATGTTTTCAGTATGTACATCCAGCAGAGAACTTTATCATGCTCAACATACAACAAATGTAGTACTTGGTGCTCATATAAAAAGTTTTTATTTTCATACTTTTAAGTGTCTGTGCTCCTACTATTATGTATTAGTACTTTTTATAAATGATACAGTGAATTTCAGTTTTGCTGAAGCACATTTATCCCCAAATATTTGCAGATTGTTTCAATTTAAAAACAAACTAAAATACCAGAATGTACAGGTTGTTTTGACCTATAGAAGTAAACATTTTACAGCTTAAAATTATTGAGAGAAGTTTGGTAAATTGTCCTCAGTGGATTTGGGTGTGTGTGTGTGCGCGCGCTTTATATATTTAATTTAGAATTTTAAAAGAATTATTAAATAGGTTTTCACATTCAGGGGGGGGGTATAAATGTATATCCATATATACAGACAATCATAATTAATTACAGAATTATTCAGATATCGCTATTGTTTATAAAATATGTACATATAATTGTATTGCTTCTTGTTTGGTTTTTCATTATTTTGTATTTTTGTTGTACTTTATTACTCGGTGTAAAAAGCTCCAGAAATAAAAACCCTGGAAACAAATGTTTGTAATTTGACTGAAAACAACATGAACATCCCACTCCATATTTAAAAAAAGAAAAAAAAAAAAAGGTAATGGCTAAATAAACAAGAAAAAAAAAGAAAAGAAATTGCAACAAGCTTTCAAAAATTAGTAAATATTTTAATTGTTCAGTTTCACAATACTCATAGTGATCCATTTTGTTTAGACCTGTAGAATAGGCTGGCACTCGGATTAGTGCCTTTCTCTGAATCCAGAACATATAATGCAATGGAAGAGGAAATTCATAAACTCTGTTCATGATGGTCATTAGAGGTGCTAGCCAGTGTACACACATTATGGATGGACTGAAGTTGTGCTAGCCAGTGTACACACATTATGGATGGACTGAAGAATAAGAAGGCAAAGAGTTCTGCATTTTAATGTAAATACAGAGCACCTAAATAATGAAACGACCATGCACAGGCTTTACAGTTGTCAAATAATATGTACGTACAATAAAACTAATTTAATTAGTTTGGTTTGCTGCATAACATATTATGAACTCCTCTTATACTGAAAAAAAAAATGTCAGGCAACTGATTTTGACAAATAGAATCTGATTGAATGAACCGGACCAGACAACAGTCACTCTGGCCCACCACGCTGAAAGAAAGAACAAAACTATTATCAGTGGTTTGTCCATGTCCATTATTGTTTACTAATCTTGTTAGCATTCATAATTTTGTCTGTTTAGCCTCAGAAAAATCCAAAATGTTCTTTACTGTCATTTCAAATTAAAGTGAACACTAACCTGGATGTAGTCCATTTCATCTAAAGCAAGGGTTCTTCTGCGGTATTTGTGAGGGAGACCTCGAACTACATCAATGCTGTCAGGGGTGCCAGGCAGTCGGCTGATGAGTCCCGGTGGTCTGGGTGGAGGTGGTATTGATGCTGTAGGTGGAGGTGCGGATGGGGAGATCTGTGGGAGACTGGCTGCAAGCACCTTCAGTGCCTCTTGTACTGGAAATACAGCACATGGAAAATGTGTTACCAACAAAGTAGTGGTGAGCCAGCTTTAATGTTTGCTACCATGATTTTTTTTTATGTTTGTCGTCTTAATTTTACTGTACTTTCTATTATTTTGCATTTTGGAGACTAAAACGTCTAATGTATTAAATAAAAACTGTATTTCCCAAAATAATGGATAAGCTAAATTCAATGACAGCAACATATGGGCTTGTTACTGACCATTTGGCTTAAGGATGCCCTGCCGATCTGGAAATTTAATTAAAGGTGCATGAGGTCGCACAACCTGCAAATGAATAAATCTCATGAGAACAGTAAACAAAGACAGTAGCGCGGGTTTTTTGCACAAGTGACCTTGTCCTACAAGGCTTTTTAAGTGGACATTTAAGTGTCCTTTTGGAACCTTGTTAGACGCTTAAGCTTGTTTACGAGCCCTTTCTCCCAACCCCCATCAGTCTGGTTTAAGTGACTCTTTGTGTTCAAAATAACAAATATCTGCTAGTGAGGGTCACTCAAAAAAAAAAAAACAAAAAGCAACTTAGGAAAAAAGGTGTTTCACACCCCAATGACATATTTGTTCTTGTTTTAAATCATAAACCCATATCATTATGTTCAAATTCTGAGAAAACCAGACTTCATAGCTTTATTTTGCATCTCAAGTAATGCATCTTGATTGAAGTACATTTGGATGTTTGTTTCAGAAACCAAGACATAATGCTTTATATTTTTCACAATACATGCAACATTCAATGCCATGACTGTGGATTTTTATGACTTCCTGCTCTGATTTAAGATGTTTTAAGGCTTTAAATTTTGGAAAGGTGAATTAAAACTCTTTAAATCTTAAACCCTGTATGTATGCTTCATAAACCTTTTAGAGACTGCATTTTATTGCATTTACTGTACTCAATGCTTAATGTGCTCTTGAGATGGCATTGTGGTTTACAGGAAAGAAATATACAGAGAAGATACTTGGTTTGTCAAACCAGGGAAATCAATGCGATTTGGTGAAGTAAAAACACTCAAGATCAAAATTCCTAAATACTTGGCAGATAAGTGATCATCGTTTCAACAACGCACCCGCACCCAACAGTGTACAAGCAGAAGCGACTGTTTACCTGCACGACCCGACTGGCGGCTGCCATCTTGCCACTCACTTTGCTTCCCATGTCGACATCCGATCACTGCTTCCGGTTCAGACACACAAAGTGAATGCATTAGCAACCTGAAGAGGGCGCGGTTGTATTATAACTCAACGCTGCAAACAAGCAGCGATTGGAAGTCAGAGTCATTTCCGCGAATCGGTTCTGTTGAACAGTTCGTTGAAAAGAACTGATTCAACAATTGACTTGAATTCTTCAGACCGATTCTACAAACCGACTCAACTGATTCACTGAAAAGACTCGATCTAACGTTTTGATCGCTTCTGCTTTTAGACTTGGCAACCAGACGAGGGCATGTAAGGACTATCATAAAGGACAATTAATGCTTAAATGTTGCATTATTTAGTTAGAAATAACTACAATCGTTTCCTTTACTGATAAAGTGCGAGTCTAGAGCAGAGAAGCGGTCACATTACTGAATCATGTGGAATGAACTTGAAACAGGCTGTCAATTCATGCACACGTACATGCGAATTTTTCTAATTAATGAGCTTTAATATCACATATCAATAATAGATTACTGCAGCAAAACGTAAAATTAATTTATTATACAATAGCTCATCCTGCTAACATTCATCACAAGTGGTTCTGCCTTTAAAATAACGCTACATTTCAAATCTATAGAGCCACGCTTCTTAATAAGCACAATAAACATACAGTCTTACCGACAAGACGCTATCTAGTATTGTATTATAACCTTAGTTTCCCATCTTGACCTCCGAAACACACTAAACACTGGGCTGATCGTGGCCTGTGACGGCCAGCCCTTTATTCTGCTCATGCTTAGATTAATGCAGGTGGGCGGGGTTTCGTGGATCATCACCGTGGTCACATGACAGTCACGTGACACCAAGACTTCCAGGCGGCAGTTTAGACTGAAAGCAGTAGGTGGCGGTAATACTCCTAAGGAGTGAACGGCCATTGAACAAAAAGAAGAAGAAGAAGACTGATTTGAAGTCGCGCGGTTTGGAAGCTTGCAATAAAAAGTAATATTAGTAAACAAAAGCAGCAACAGAAAGAACAAGAAGCGACGGTAAGTGAAACGGAGCGTTGTTTAAATACGCTTACTTGGTTGGTGTAGTTTAAAAAAAATCCTTATACGGTTATTGTAAACAACTGGGAAGTCAAAGGAATTCATTGGTTATACGCTGCGGGAACATTGGACCTGTTCAAAGCTCATTTGACAGCCATTATTGATGCTTTAACCTGCTGTTGTTATCAGTTATCTATTTTGTATCATAAATCTAAAATAAAATCTATATACGCTTTATATCTAGGGTCTCTAAAACCTTCAACCGAACTTTGAATAGGATTTCTGGTGTTTTCATTTCTGCACAGATATAACGTTACAAAGATGAGTCTCAGTAATCATGATGAACGCTCTTCAGATGTTGATCCAGCTGAAATAAACAACAGTGTTCCTGATTCAGCATCAGCTTCTGAGGGGGTGACACCCACACGTTTATTAAAGTGATTTTCCATTATTGTATTATTTTATTTGTATCTTCTTGCACTAATGCGTATAGCCTATATGTGTCCCTGACGCACAAAACCTAGGGGTAAATTTTTTTCGAAATTGAGACTGAAAGCTGCATAAATAAGCTTTCCATTTATGTATGTATGTTTGTTAGGATAGGACAATATTTGCCCGATATACAACTATTTGAAAATCTGGAATCTTAGGGTGCAAAAAAATCTAAATATTGAAGAAATCGCCTTTAAAGTTGTCCAAATAAAATCCTTAGCAATGCATATTACTAACCAAAAAATAAGTTTTGATATATTTACAGCAGTAGTAAATTTACAAAATATCTTCATGAAACATAATCTTTACTTATGATTTTTGGCATAAAAGAAAAATCAATCATTTTGAAACCACACACATGTTTTTTGGGGGCTAGGCTAAATTTACCCAAGTGACTTAAGACTGGTTTTGCGGTCCAGTCACATATACACAATATGTAATAGATAAGTATAACTATACTCAGTCTGTTTCTTTTATGTCTTGTTTTTTCTCTCCTCAAGAATGAAAGAAATAATGGAAAATCAGTGTTTTGAAATGAATGTTAAAGTCAGCATGGGTAAGCTTAAATTTATGCTTGAATAAACGACACTTATATTGACCACTAATAATTAACTTAATGCTAATTGTAGTGTTTGTTTCTAAGGAAAACATAAAGAGTCATGTGAAGGTGATGCAGATCTGTAAGTGTGTTTGAATTTATGAATATGTATGTTTACTTTGTACATATACAATATGTTACAAAATAACCTGACGTTCATATATTTAAAACTATGTAGATCCAAGTATGAAAGTGAAATAGAGCAGGCAAGACTGTCATATTTCAACAAAACGCTGGTATTGAACAGGTAAAGATGCTGTGGTATCAAGGATTTTTTTTGTTTTGTTTTTGCTATCTAGTGTTCATGTGTCCAAAATTATTCTTTGTTTTTGTGTAGAATGCAGATTTGGAATGCCATCATTGAAAAGATGATTCAGAATGATGGAGATGCTGAGTGAGTGAATCCTAATTTAAATACGTCTTATCTATGTAGTCTGATATTCAGTTACTGTAATAATATTTTTCATTATACAGGGCACTTAAAGAACTGACCCATCAGAACACCGAGCTCTGTGAAAAGACCATGAAAATTTTAAAGGTGGGACAATCCCTGCTCTGCTATATGTTTTAGAAAGAGCATTGTCATTTTATGAATAATTCAATTTGTAAACAATTTTATGGCCATATAACATATACAACTTTTTTTCCAGGAAACACGAGAGCTTCAGGACCAGATCACAGATATCCAAAAAGAAAGACTTGGTACTTACTATTAGGGTTGCAAAAAAGTGGAAAATTTCCAGTAAATTTCAGTAACATTCCAGAAATTTTGGAAACTTTCCATGATTTTTTTTGGAATATTCCAGAGATTTTTGGAAATTTTCCACCCCTTTGCAACCCTACTTACTATTTTAATGAAGCATTTTCTGCTGTGATTTTGCAATTTCGTAGAAAATAATCTCATTCATATTTTACCTAGACCTAAAAGGACAAATTAAGAAGAAAATGCAGGAGATAAATGAGTTGAAACAGATGAAGGAGAACCAAGGAGAAGTTCAACAGAGAGCTAAGGAAAGAGCAGAAGCGGTCCTACAGAAATACCAGAAGGTCACCACCATTTTACAAAATGTGTTGCGGGTATGTGGTTTCTCAATGTTTGCTTGTGTACATATTGAAATTTTATCTACCTTGCTGTCTATTTATTTAGAAACGCTGCATTTTGAACCTCTTTGTCATAAAAATCTTGCTTTCAGGGAATCATACTGGCCAGTAAAGTCAACTGGAGGGATGATCCTAAATTAAGGGACATTGCAATGGGACTAGAAAACATTCCCAACTAAAGACCTGTTTGAACACAGTTCTCCAATTAATGTATATACTTTACCTGTGAATGTGCTCACTGTTACCATGTTCAGTGTAATGTATATTTAAGCATTTTATAACAGCTCATTTGAGAATGTTTTAGTAGCATTCTGAATGCGAGATAAATGAACTGATTTCACCAATGAATTTACTTTTTAAAATAAAGTTCAGGCTGATCCTATAATAAAGGTTTATATATAACCACATTCATTACCAGTTTTACTTCTGTAATGCCATGCATTTGAGCGAACTGTTGATTTCAACAATTAAAAAAGGGCCCAATTCAACTCAGAATCAAGCCATACCTGACTCCTAATGGCGAGTTGCTTTGATGACATTATCCATTACCTGTTTTTCTAGTTCAATGGGTCTAAGTCTAAGACATGCAAAAGTGCAGTGTTGGGGTGCCTCCAGGACCAGGGTTGGGAACCACTGGTCTAAGTAATGTCAATGATACAGAAAAGAGGAAGAAAATGACATTGTTTTCGGAATAACATGTACTGATAACACCAAGAATGTGCAAGAAAGGTTTTGATTTTGATGACATGGTAAACAACTGGACAAAACAGCCTTTTATAAAGTATTTTATTTTCCAGTCACTTTAAGTGAAAAGTTTTAATACAGACATAAAAAAAATACAGACGTGATTTAATAAAGTTCTAGCAGTAGGAAAGGTAAATTGTATCATACTTTCACCACCTGTCCTGCTATACATGGGCTCACTCTCTTCCCCTCCACCAGCACAGGGTTTGACTGAATGAGTAACCTTCCGTAAGTCCCGCCCACCTGTCCTTTAGTGAGACGACCAGGATTGACACACACACAGCCAATCACATCCTGAGAAATAATGCTAAATTAGTTTTCCAGTCAGAATTAATATAATCTTTTATTTGACATGGTATCTGAAAATGTGAGTGATTTACCTTGATGAAATACCGTAGTTCAGAAGGAACGATAAGAATATCAGGTGTGAGGTTCATTTGGCCGAATTGCTGAAACTTGTCATAATCCATGTTGACTTCCTCCGCAGGAGGATAGAGAGGATAGTAGCTGAAAGAACAATGAAATGAAATCTCAGGAATAGCAGAGAAGAGCACAGGCAAACAACATTTTACTACTAATCAAATCGGAGGTAATTTCATTTTAAAGATGAGAAATTAATGCTCTAACCTTCTCTGGGTCAACATGCGCTTCATGATCCGCGAGAAACGTTCTGTGCCTGTGCCACTGCAAAAACCATAATTATACCGTAAATCAGTGCTTGTGCTCACTCATTCCACTGAACATTAATGAAATAATGTAAATTCACATGTCAGTTTTAGGTTGTTTTCATGAAATAATTACTAGCTGGTTTATTAGCATTACCTGCTGATCTCTTCAGCTCCCATATGAAACAGAATGTCTGTAGAGGTCAGGCCAAATGTCACATTACCAATGAGGAGTGTGCAGGGGTCAGGGGCTAAGGTCACTCGCTAGGGGTGGAAAATGTATATTGAACAACAAGAGTAGACAGAAATGGTTTAATTATTCAGTTTAAGCATTAAGACATTAAATAAAGCCATGCCTTTCTAATTACGTTTGCCCTGAATAACACAAAGATAAGTTCATGATATTAAATCACCAGCACTTAAAAATAAAGAAGACGGCCAATTAGATTCAAAGCATTTAGCTAATCATCTCACCTCTGAATCATCTTTGCTGAGGTTGCTCAGGTTGAAGGGTGGCTGAGGATAAATGTAATGATGATGGACATCCCTCTGAGACGGCACAAACACTAACCTGCATCCTGACCTATAATAAAAGAATGCATGCAATGAAAACAGTTGTTTTTTAACAAAAAAAGAAAAAACAAAATTTTGAGAACTTCCTAAAGACGCAAAGAAAAAATGTATATACACACCCTTTGGTTCCTTCTACTAGGCTGTCCACACATCTCTTGAAGATGTTTTCAAATGTTTCTGTTACCTGGTTTTTCTGTTGAAATGGTTGAGCATCAAATGGTTACATTTGTGGCCATGATGAAAAATGTTAATACAGGAATTTCAAAAACACACAAAACCTGGTTTACCTCAATCTGCTCATGTTTGGAATCAACAAAAGGCCCAAACTATAAGAGAAATAAATGGTTAATTACTAGTCAAAAATTTCAGATTTAAATAAATTGTATTAAGATGTCCCTAAAAGCAGTTATACTCTTATGATCGAGAGATAAATATACCTACCAGAATGCACACGTCAGGATGATCTTTATTGATGATAGTAATGAGGTCAATCAGAGGGTCATAGGTCAGACTTTCAGAGGGGGTGTACGGTCCACAAGCCATCATGACCATCACAGGCTCAGACACTGAGAATTTGTGTCATAAAGGGTTTAATATGAGCATTGATCTCAACAGGGAAGTTCTTAATACATTTTCACCAATCTTACCCTCATCCATTTCTTGTTTCCCTTCGGAAGGACAGTAAAAAGGCAGGGGAATACCCTGGTGGGGAAACAAATCACAGAATAAATATCATAACTCACAATTTACCAAATTCGAACTTAACCCAAACCGGTTTCATTTAAAAAGTGCCAATTGCGAGAGATACCTCGTATAGTTTGGTAGCAACAAACCTCTCCCCAGAGGGATTCATACCTTCCATCACGACAACCTACAGAAGAGAATAATAGAATGTTGCTAATATAGATAATAATATATGCCAAACACATTGCATAATTATTAAAGATGGGGGAAAAATACATCCCCTGATACATAATAATCAGAATTTTAAGTGAATTACTAAAAATTCTGGTTCCTGAAAATTATATGTAATATAAAAATATTACTTCGTAATAAGATAAATACAAACATAAAACAAAAAGAAAAAATATGCATCAAATAGTAGGTGTGTATCTCACCTGTCCAGGAAAAAGTGAGAACTCTTTGAGCTCAGACAGATCCACAGGCACCTGTCTGCCCCCCTGTTCCTGTCTGGCCTCCAGCAGCACAGATTGGGTATTGAGCTTCCCGTTACTGTCACAACACACTTGCCCCAGCACTGTGATGCTATCCTACAAGAGAGAGAGTAAAAACAATTAGATCACATCTAGTTCAAATGGATACCCACAGACTGCAGAATGAACTTTTGCAGACAGATATTTTCCTTTTTATCACTTCAAAAATAGAATTATTTAGCCTCTTTTCTTTATAATGTCCACGATAATGTCTGTGCTTGTACCTGAACAGGTAATGAAACCGGAGAGAATTCCTCTATGTTAAAATGACTTCGTAATTCCTCTCCGAGTTCTTCAATCTTTTCGGTCAAAACTATAGACAACAGAGAACATATATAATTATCAAAAAAGACAATCTGTATGCTTCATGCAACACAAACACAAATCTACATCCCGCCATGCAGGTAGAACTGTTGCAGTAATTGTGGAAGAATCCACATCCAACATGACAATGCACATTTGGAAAAGAACAAGAACATGGCCTCACCGTCCCGCACGTCTCTCAGTCTCTGGAACATGTATTTGTAGCTGCTGATAAGTGAATTCTCTCCTCCTTCTAGCATCTCAACCCTCACAGCGCTCTGTCCTTTACCCGTCCAGCGAGGACCCTGCACTGCCCCAAACGACGAAACCACCTCTCCTCGCCCACCACGCGTGCCGTATTTTTGAGAAGGGGTTGCACTACACAAACACATAACACAACTTTATTAAAGTTAACTATATTAAATTGACTATATCATCTGGAAGTTAAAAGGTTACCATGCCAATTATTCCACACTGTCTTTAAGGTAATTTTTGGAAGGTCAGGTTATGGTTGCACTAACGATTTTTCCTCAAAGACCTCATATATTCAAATCTGAATAAATGTTTGATGATTTTATTACCTTGATGAAAAGCTGGCAGGTGACAGCAATAGACTGGGACTGGTGAGTCGGGCCACACCTCTCTTGGACTGAGAATGTTCTGGGGTGGTCAGCGCACGCTTCTGAGAGCCCTGCAGTCACATAGAGATAGGAATACATTTACATTTGTGCTTTCTTACCAATCCAGTTTCCAAAAAAGACAATTTCAGTATACTGAAAATGACAGCATTTAAGCAGATCAAATAAAGAAATAGTTGGGTTTACTTTTAAGAGCTGAGCTATACAAGATTTTCTATCTATCCATCTACATTTCCATCAAGCGTCCCATATTAATCTGTCTCCAATTTTTCTTACTTTGGCAGGTGTTGAATAGGAATCTAACAAGCTCTCCTCTTCCTCTTCTGCTCGGATTCTGTGCGACTCTGTTAAGAAAATTACTTTGAGCATTTATAGTGAATAAAATACCTAAAAATTGCATCAAATTCAACCCAGTGATTGTTTGAGCGATAAGGATACAGTTCCTGGATAGAATTAATGTCTCTTGTCTTGTTAAACTGGATTCCCTTTGATGAGCCTTTAGGCTTTTTCTTCTTGTTCAGCATCTGTAAGGAGTACAAAAACAGTACACAAATTAAGCAGGGAAACATAGGGTTTCTTATTCATTAAGGCATCTCTGGAGATCTTACAGTATCTGTGTTGCAGTTACCATGTTTTGCACACTTATACTAACTTCATGTTCAAACTGGTCCAGATTACCAAGAGTGAGAGGCAGCTGGTCTCTACTGGAGCTGAAAGCAAACCACTCAAATACGATCTCATCCCCCTTCAGCCTGCGACACAAACACTGCTCCAACACTACAAGAGACAATTATTACAGTATATCACCATCATAAGAGTGTAATGTGTGTATGTATATATATATATACATATATATATATATATATGTATATGTGTGTGTGTGAGACCCTCTCTGTGAAATCCAGGCTAAAGTCTCAAT
Source organism: Sinocyclocheilus anophthalmus (assembly GCA_018155175.1). NCBI lineage: Eukaryota > Metazoa > Chordata > Actinopteri > Cypriniformes > Cyprinidae > Sinocyclocheilus > Sinocyclocheilus anophthalmus. Next base: position 741,570 of record JADLZN010010725.1, read on the forward strand.
CTAATTATGAGATAACAAGCATCAAATTTTGATTTCAACCATTAATTTCACTATTATTTCAATCTTTGACATGGTCTTACTCAGTCAATATTGATCAGTTGTTACATTTCACACGGTTTTTACCTAGGAAGGATTGCTTTTTATGTCGAAAAACCGTAAACACACAAAAAAACGACCTGGTTTTCAAGCCAGGGGCACACACCACACACCAGATAGAATAATACTATATATACCCTACAGTGGGTACGGAAAGTATTCAGACCCCCTTAAATTTTTCACTCTTTGTTAAATTGCAGTCATTTGCTAAAATCATTTAAGTTTTTTTTTTTTTTTTCCTCATTAATGTACACAAGGACCCCATATTGACAGAAAAACACTGAATTTTTGACATTTTTGCAGATTTATTCAAAAAAGAAAAACTGAAATATCACATAATCCTAAGTATTCAGACCCTTTGCTGTGCCCGCATATAAGTTAACCTCAGGTGCTGTCCATTTCTTCTGATCATCCTTGAGATTGTTCTACACCTTCATTTGAGTTCAGCTGTGTTTGATTATACTGATTGGTCTTGATTAGGAAAGCCACACACCTGTTTATATAAGGCCTTACAGCTCACAGTGCATGTCAAGCAAATGAGAATCATGAGGTCAAAATAACTGCCTGAAGAGCTCAGAGACAGAATTGTGTTAAGGCACAGATCTGGCCAAGGTTACAAAAATAATTTCTGCTGCACTTAAGGTTCCTAGTAGCACAGTGGCCTCCATAATCCTTAATGGAAGACGTTTGGGACGACCAGAACGCTTCCTAGAGCTGGCCGTCTGGCCAAAATGAGCTATCGGGGGAGAAGAGCTTTGGTGAGAGAGGTAAAGAAGAACCCAAAGATCACTGTGGCTGAGCTCCAGAGATGCAGTCGGGAGATGGGAGAAAGTTGTAGAAAATCAACAATCACTGCAGCCCTCCACCAGTCGGGACTTTATAGCAGAGTGGCCCGACGGAAGCCTCTCATCAGTGCAAGACACATGAAAGCCCGCACGGAGTTTGCTAAAAAAACACCTGAAGGACTCTAAGATGGTGAGAAATAAGTTTCTCTGGTCGGATGAGGCCAAGATAGATTTTTTTGGCCTTAATTCTAAGCGGTATGTGGTGGAGAAAACCAGGCACTGCTCATCAACTGTCCAATACAGTCCCAACAGTGAAGCATGTGGTGGCAGCATCATGCTGTGGTGTGTTTTTTCAGCTGCAGGACCTTACGACTGGTTGCATCGGGGAAAGATGAAATGTGTCCAAGTACAGGATTCCTGACGAAAACCTTCCTCCAGAGTGCTCCTGACCTCAGACTGGGCCGCAGGTGTTACCTTCCAACAAGACAATGACCCTAAGCCCACAGCTAAAATAACGAAGGAGTGGCATCACAACAACTCTGTGACTGTTCTTGAATGGCCCAGCCAGAGCCTGACTTAAACCCAATTGAGCATCTCTGGAGAGACCTAAAATGGCTGTCCACCAACGTTTACCATCCAACCTGACAGATCTGGAGAGGATCTGCAAGGAGGAATGGCAGAGGATCCCCAAATCCAGGTGTGAAAAACTTGTTGCATCTTTCCCAAAAAGACTCGTGGCTGTATTAGATCAAAAGGGTGTTTCTACTAAATGCTGAGCAAAGGGTCTGAATACTTAGACCATGTGATATTTCAGTTTCTTTTTTAATAAATCTGCAAAAATGTCAACAATTCTGTTTTTTTCTGTCAATATGGGGTGTTGTGTTTACATTAATGAGGAAAAAAATTTAACTTGAATGATTTTAGCAAATGGCTTCAATATAACAAATAGTGAAAAATTTAAAGGGGTCTGAATAATTTCCGTACCCACTGTACATATATATACACACCTTATTTTATATAGATAATAGATATATATCACACACACATTTATATATTCTTTTCTTATTGTATATTACATATATTCACTAAATTCGTATTTATAATACTATCACAAACTATACTATAACAAAAATTAAAACAACATAAAAAAACTTGACATTTACTTTTATCTACAGTGTCATTGTTGAAGGCGATGTTGAAAGTGTCCAGTTCACATTTGATGTCCTCTGCAGTGACTGATGCCATTGTTATTGTGTCCTCTGATGTTCAAACATGAAGAATCTGTAACTTAAGAACAGAAGCAAGAAGATGCATAACGTTACATGTTCCGAATAACAGATTTCATCAGTCGCAATTGTATCAAAGAGAAATATTAGAGTCCAGCTAACGTTAAACAAAACACTGAACTGGGGCTAAACACAACAACTTGACAACCTCTTTTGCTTTCTAACGTTAAATACAATTTTATTCGGCGGAAGATAAAGCTCGAAATAAGAAACTTATCTTTAACACAGATTATATAGTAATATTAAACATTACCTTCTATATTAACATAAAAAAATCAGCTGTCATATTCCTCCTCAATCTGTGCATCACGTTCGGATTGCCGCGAAAAAGAACCCGCAAAACAGCACTGGAAGGTCACTTCCGGTTCCGCCACGTGTCCTCCACGACGCCAGAGGGAGCTTGAGGCTGTCGACTGATTTCCATCCGATCAGCTGAGAGAAACCAAAGGAACTAAAGCCAGCAGTTGCTGCACGTGTTTACGATACAGTAAACGTATACGCAGAGTTGTACTGTAAATTTGACCATTTGGAATCTCAAACATAACTTATCAAAATGCCGAAGGTTAAAGCTGAGAAAAAATCTCGACAACACCAGGAGGTGAAGAGTCAAGGTAGGTTGCGTTCATGTTTTGTACTGTGTATGATGTATGACTAAGAAAATGAAGCCTGTTTTTCGGACCATAAAGAATGTTTATTGTGACATTATTTATGACGTTTAAACTTTCAATGTTTATTGATCTGTTTCAGGAATTATGTTCAATACTGGTATTGGTCAGCATATTTTAAAAAATCCATTGGTTGTCAACGGCATCATAGAGAAGGTCGGTAATATGGAATTTTGAAATGGTCTGTAAAATGTTCTGTCGTTTTCATTTTATATTTCTGGCAAGTCATCTTTCTGCTAAAGAAGATAACCGCTTTCTGTATGTGTCAGTGTCACCACATTGTATCAGCACAACATAATCTGTGTGTTGATTTAACACACAAGTGTCTTTGCAGGCAGCATTGCGACCAACAGATGTGGTTCTGGAAGTTGGTCCTGGAACTGGTAACATGACTGTCAAACTTCTGGAGAAAGCCAAGAAAGTAAATGTTACATTAAATGTTTATTGTTAATTTTCAGTAGCCTATATATATTTTTTTTATTATTATTATTATTCACACAATTACTTCATTTACTATAATTCAAAGGTGGTTGCATGTGAGTTGGACACCAGGCTTGTTGCTGAGCTTCAAAAACGAGTCCAGTGCACGTGAGTGTTTTTCATACACATTCATTGCCACTGTTGTCAAGATCTCAGCACCTGTTTGACCGAAAAATCTGTTTTCAATGCAGTCCAATGCAAAACAAGCTTCAGATCCTCATAGGAGACGTCCTCAAGACAGAGCTCCCATTTTTTGATGTCTGCGTGGCTAACTTGCCATATCAGGTATTGGTTCAGAGATTTGTTTCTTCTTTTCGCTGTAGATCTGTCTTAAGAGTTACTGGTGGTAACACTTCACAAGGTCCTATTTAATAGTTAATGTTAGTTAATGCATTAACAATGAGCAATACATTTGTTTCAGTATTTATTATTTTTGTTGCTGTGTTTTTGTTTCTTAGCTCAGGTCCAATAGATAATATTAATAGATTTGATTTTAATAATGTGCCGTGTTTGTAAATGTTGAAATTAACAGAAACTAACTAAGATGAACTTTAGAAGTATTTGTCATGTTAATGTAGTTAACAAATGAAACCTCATTGTAAAGTGTTAACAAATCACTGGTATTCACATTGAGTTTTTTTTTCTAGATATCATCACCTTTCGTGTTCAAGCTGTTACTTCACAGGCCGTTTTTTAGGTAAGAAATTGGAGAAACTGTTTTTCAGGCTGGTTCTGTAAACGTGAATGTAGAATAGAGTAAGCAAACTACTGTTTCACACTTTAAATTGAAAGATACTGCCATCATATTGAGCATTATGATTTCTTCCGTTCATATTTGTAAGAGTGGCTCATTTTCTCCCCATTATACCGTCTACGACTTTATAAAACCAGTTAAAACCCACTGCATTACAATGGAAAATAATAATGAAATGTTAGATCAGTTTGAGTTGAGTTTTGTATTTATTTTGTCTGTAGGTGTGCTGTGCTGATGTTTCAGAGGGAATTTGCCATGCGGTTGGTGGCTAAACCTGGGGACAAGCTATACTGCAGGCTGTCCATCAACACACAGCTCCTAGCCCGTGTGGACCACCTCATGAAGGTTGGTGCCTGCTCAGATTAATTTAATGCATTCTAGGGCTGCACGATTATGACAAAACTCATAATTGTCGATTATTCCCTTGAAATTGTAATTGCGATTTATTAATTACGATTATCACAATTTACATTGAATGATGTTTATGCCATTGTTCGTTGCAACTGCATGCTGTATTTTTATATGAAAATAAACAAGCTGAAAACACTAACTGAAAAACTTTTAGTACTTTTCAATAGTATTAAGCCTCAAATGTCAAATATACATCGGATTGGTTTTTTCTTTAAATTATAAAAAAAAAAGTACAAATATGATTGGTATTATAATGTTATACTAAAACAATGGCCAACCCGTAAATAACCCTAGCAGAAAAAAACTTAAATCGTACTTACTGAAAATCTTAAGCGTGCAGAATAACAGAAGTGGACTTTGAACGCTTAATTGCCGCTTTGAACGATTACGTAATTGTGGCATCCCCCCCAAATAAAAATTTTTTTGTAATTGCGATTAGAAATTCGATTAATTGTGCAGCCGTAATGCATTCTCCTCATAATTCATATGTAAAATCTTGCACTAAAATGCTATGCTTATGAAGGTGGGAAAGAATAATTTCAGACCACCTCCAAAAGTAGAGTCCAGCGTGGTGAGGATAGAGCCCAAAAATCCTCCACCGCCTATCAACTTCCAGGTAAGTGTCCTTATTAAATAAAGTGTGTATACTGACTTTACAGTTATTGAAAATAATATAGTCTTGTTTTTCCACATTTATAGGAATGGGATGGTCTTGTCAGAATTGCATTTGTCCGTAAGAACAAAACACTCAGTGCTGCCTTCAAGTAAGACATCCCTAAATGGCGTTTTGCTGAGTGATCAATAGTAATCAATTTAAGAAGCTGGCCAGTCATGATATGGAACTGACCTTTTTTTTTTTTAAATGTAGGTCTGCTGCGGTTGAACAGTTATTGGAGAAGAACTACAGAATCCATTGCTCTGTGCACAACATGGTGAGTCTGCTTCACTTTGACACTTTAAATATACTTGACTTGAGACACCATTATATTCATGGCTTTTGTGGGTCTTAAGAAGTCTAGGGGCGTTCAAGTCATGTCGGATAGATCGTATTTACAGTTGAACTCACATGAACCCCACACAAAGTCGTTATTATGGATTGGAAATCAATTTTTCTTTAGCCCCCGAGTTCCCCGATTTGGGGCTGTCAATGAAGATACATGGTGAATCGATGGATGCTGTAGTTGACGGTAATTTTTTGTTTAAATTGATAGTTTAGTTGTCCTATAAACTTAAATTGGTCATGTTCTTGTTACGCAGCTGAAATCCAAGTAAAAAAATATGCAGACCCTGTTGTATTTTCTTGTAATTTGTTAAAAGAAGGTACACCGCCATCTTGTGCCGACTAAACTGACTTGATCGCACCTGACGTCGTAATTACGACTTTTCAACTTGTAAGTACGAACATCCCAGGAAGACTTGAACGCAGCATTAGACCCACCCTTCCACAATTTGGCAGAAAGTCCTAAATGCATATCATTGCTTAGATGTCGTACATTTGCAAACACTGGTCTTTCTTAGTATTTATTTCTTGTGTAAAGTACACCTACACTAGTTGAATTTAATTGAGATGCAAAATGACGAGTGGAAGTCCTGTTTTCTGAAAATTGAATCAAAATTAATTGTTGAGTAAACACAAACAAATGTCTGTCAACAAGGAATGAAGACTTTTTTTCTCCCTTTGAATTAAGTAGATTTTTTTTTAGCCCATTTGCAGATATTTTGTCTTGTTTTAATCTTTAACTCACTTTATTTTGAACAATTCCTCAGAAAGCAAGACATGTTATCTTACTGTATGCCATTTTGCTTATGAAGTAAATGTATCTTGATTTAAGATTTAGATGTTTGCACAGGAAAACAATACAAAAATTAGGTAGGTAGTTGAAGGTAGAGTAAAAGTTATTCACATATTCTCTTTACACTGTGTTTAAAAAAAAAAAAGGTTTGCATTTAGAGAACATGCTGACATGTCGTTCCCTTTAATTTATTCCTTTAATTTTCTTTAATTGGTTTAAACAGTGTACCCTCTTAAAGCCTGCAGAAACCCTTGCGTTAAAATACATTTCCAAATTGTATTACAGGAAATACAACAGGATTTCAACATTGCTCAGAAAATTGAAAGCATCCTTCAAGAGTCGAAGTTTAGCGACAAGAGGGCACGTTCCATGGATATAGATGATTTCATGGTGTAAGTATGATGCACTTTGCTTCATTATTGTGTTTTTTTTTTTTTTTGAGGGGTGTTCGTTAAGTATCTTTTCTGCATCCGTTTTTTTATGGTAGGCTTCTTCATGCATTCAACTCCGCTGGGATACACTTCTCCTAAGACAGCTACTAGGCTGACAGGAAGTGATGTCACAATCTTCTCCTATTTTGTTGATGCTATGTGAAGAAATGAATGATATTTCTTTTCAATGGACATGCAATGGGACAACTAATCACTCAGGCTGGAAATGTGTTGTGCCTTTCCTGAATCAGGAAGTATTTACAAACTTTATTCAGAGTTAAAACTAGTGACTGTGTTGAGAGGTTTTGAAGAGGACATCTTGGGTTTTTGTAACTTGTCTTTATGTACTCACTCTGCAGTTCTGAGTACACCAGTTTACTCTTCATATAACTGAGGTTGTCATAAAGAATATTAAACGTCATCCCCATCAGTCTTAGCACTGCACACACAACATACTATCCCGCCACTGTGTACTGCTCAATACTGAACTGTCAAACTGAGAAATTATAAACTGCTAACACTTCACAATAAGGTTCAGTTGGTTAATTATGTATCCGGTGTCATGAACTAATTGATGGCATTTTTACAGCATTTTGTCTCTAGCTTAATGTTAATTTATAAATATAGTAATTGTTAATTTAGTAAATTTGGGTTAGTGTATATATAAAAATTAACCTAAGTTAATAAATGGTGTAAAAGTATTATTCATTATTTGACCATGCTAACTATTGGATTAATGTTAACCACTTAGGAACTTATTTTCAAGTGTTACCTAGAAATGATTATTAATATTCTACCAACAGTTAAGGTAATAAGGTTACTGGTATGTAATCTTTGTGTAAATATAATGGCTAATTATGTAATGGGTGATTAAACAATTCTCAGATTCATTTAAGGCATGTTTCTTAGGAAGGTTTAGCTGTACAAGGTCAATAAAACCATTGAAAAAGTATTGTGTTAAAACTTCAGTATTTAAAAATCAATGCATATAAATGTTTTGACTTTAAAAGAAACTTGAGAAATTGTTTGTTGCTCACATATCCCTAGTGTGTTTCTATTATAAATCACTTTGAACTGTTCATAGACACTCAACAGCTTTAAACTGTTGTGCTGTCAGTGAAGCCGAGTTTCAGATCCTCTTATTTTGATGCTGGAGGAAAGTAAAAGTTGGAAATCTGAACTTGGGAAAAGTTGCTTTGATGCAACAGTTATATAGTGATTGTTTTTTTTTCTTGTATTTTTTTGCATGATAAGGAACACTTGAGTAAAGCTTTTGATTACATTACATCAGAATCAGAAAGAGCTTTATTGCCAAGTATGTTACATCATGTTATGCTTGCCCATGTTTTACCTTATTCTGTGCCATGCTGAACATAAAAATTCAAATGAATGACCAACTTCCTGAGCGTACTACTCAAGAAAAAAAGTGAATGAATAACGTGGTCTGGCTTGCTGTTGGGCAGTTTTAGAAGGATTATGGGCACATTTGAGCTGATCTGACCCAGTTAAACCAGTCTTTTTCTTTCAGCAAAGTGCATTCTATGTTCTTTCATAAAAATGCTAAATAATGGTGGCCATTCACATGAAATACAATTAAACGAGTTTGGTCGTTGTTAGAATGAATGAGTGGATTATTCCTCTGGGGGTTTCGTGCGAGTTTCCAGCTGTTTGTTGTTATATTATTTGACCACTAGATGGCTCTCAAGTACCGCTACAGATGTCTCATAGAGCGTACTATGTACATGAAGGCTAATAGCGACTTACTTTAAGTACATGACTAAAGAAAGCAAAAAGTGTGCATGAGAATCATCTTTTAAAAATAAATAAAATGGAAATAGTTTTGCCACAGCATAGGGCATAATTAGGAGGATTGAGACTGTTGCTTGATCAAATCAAGTCGGTAAGTTCTGCATGTTTTCCTCCTCGGCGTGGCTCATTTTGACTCCTACCAACACCCAAATGTCACTCCGTGTCACTGAGCTGAAGTTTCTTACCGTAGTATTGACAGATCCAGCTCTATTGATTGATGGCAGGCAGGCACTGGTATATGCTGGGGTGAAGTGTCTTGCTCTATGGGGAACAGGAAGGAATTGATTTAAGAGTTGGAGCTCAACAGGTGTACACAACCTCACATGAGTGACAATGGCCTCTACTGTCAGTCAATACAAGAGTTTGTGTTGACTGCCTGATGGAGCTCATGCACAGGCAGAGCAGAGAGATGGATAGAATTGTACTTTTTCATATTGTTTACTTTGTTCACTTTTACTCATTGTTTACTTTTTCATTCATTACCATTAAAAATTCTGGGGTCGATAGGTTTCTTTTTAGTCTCTTATGCTACCTAGGCTGCATTCATAATAGAGTCGATTATACATATACTACAGTATATTTAACCCTCTGGCCCTCTTTGGTCATTTTTGACCGAAAAATTTTATATTTTGAAATTTAAAAAAATCTTAGTTTTATCAGAGTGAGATGATGCTTGGTGACTTTTGTCACATTAGCAGTATGAACACACACAAAAAATCATGGACATGATTAGGATATGTTAAAGGGTAAAAAAACTCAAATAAATAGTCACACTTGATGTCTTCGCGGTTAAAAATGACCGACATAGGAAATGAATGGGAAATACGAAAAAAATTCATTTCTGTTCTGAAGTTTTATTAACATTTATTGAATTACATTGAATAAAATATCAATTAAATTAGAAAATGTTTGTATAAAGTGTTTTGAATTATCACTATCCGTTCCTTATTTTGTTAGATTTTTTTAATCATCAAATACTGAGTAACAAAAATGCTTTCTATGTGTTCCCTTTCTAACAAGATTTTAATGTTTGACTGTAATCATAATGTAAAACCTGATACTTATCTAACCAAAAATATCTAAACCTTGACAAAAAGTAGTCTTTTAGAATGTCTAGATATATATCTAAATGCAAAACCTTAAACAAATGAAGAAATTATGTCTAAAAACAACGGGAATCCAAAAGCCTCTGTATACAGTATGTCTATATAGGGTGCTAATACAAGAGGTTACGCAACATTACACAAGTTTTTATTTTTTTTTATGCCTCAAGATGGCTCAATTCTTACTTAAAAAAAAGGATTTTAAATGCCTTCACTCTATTTTAATGTGAAATATTGCATTTATTAAAAAATAGTAAATAAAGAAATACTTTTTTAAAACTCTAATGGAGAAAGTAGCTCATTAAAATTGTATAAATATTGCATAGTATCATAAAATTACCTCAAAATCATAAATAATAATAAAAAAATATTATTGAACAAAAATATATTACATTGATTTTCCTTGGAAAAAAGCAAAGTTACATTTCAAGGCTTCGGTCACCTTTGACCGCGAAGGAGGCAAGTGTGACTCCTAAACAAAGAGGGCCAAAGGCGTAAATATAGTAAGACAGTAATATTGTGAAATATTATTGCTGTTTTCTATAGTAAAATGTGTTATAATGTAATTTATTCATGTGATGGCAAAGCTGATTTTTCAGTAGCTTTTACTCCAGTCTTCAGTGTCACATGATCCTTCAGAAATCATTTTAATATGCTGATTTGGTGTGCAAGAAACATTTTTATTAATATAATTATTATTAAAAGTTTTTGTAGAAAACCTTATCCTTTTTTTTCAGGATTCTTTGATAAAAAAAGTCAAAACACAGTGTTTATTTGGAAAAAATCTTTTAACATTATAACGAAACATAAATGCCTTGATTTAATGTTTTTGGTGAATAAAAGTATTAATTTCTTTATACCGACTCTAAACTTTTAAACCGTACTGAATAGGTGATTCGTTTACTCATTTTTATTTTTGCATCAGTGATGCATTGAAAGAGATGGAGATACATTTTAAGTTTTATGAAAGTTTAGAAACTCCCCACATTGACTCTTAACACTCCTCACAAATCACATATTTTAAAGCGATGCATAATACATGAAATTAAGCAGCACACACAGTTATGTTTGACATTTCCGGCGCTAAATGTCACCTGAACAGGTGTATCTTTTATTGCAGGACGTCCTGCAGTGCAGCTGAACTTTTTTTGCATTGCACCTGCTCATTTAAACAGATCCCTCTCTAACTGTTTCACAACATATCGCTTTATCTTGCGGCAGATGTGACTGAATCGTTTGAGAAATCTTTGTGGCCTTACAGCAAAATGCTTTCAGCAGTATTAGAAACTTTCCGGCTGAGTAACAAACGCTCAATTATCCTTGCACAGACTCTCCATTTTCTGCTTGGCTCCTGAAGTCATGATGAAAATTATTAATTGGGCTTTAGGTGTGAATCCCTCTCATGCTGCCCGGATACTGTCCTAGTTTTCCTGTATACCAGTCGCTGAGCCTCAGGCCTGCTGATAGAATTGAGATTAGAAATTCAAATGTCTTCTTTGAAGTAAAGCAAGAGAGCTTTTGAGTCTGGCACCTGGAGGACATGCCAACCCAGTCTACACATTGATCCTGTGAAACGTGTTTGACTTTGAAATTTATTTATTTATCTATCTTTCTACTGTATCTGGTTCTTTTTTCCCTATTAAATTGTTCACTTGGGGCAGACGCTTAGATTCTCTTGATTACTCTCTGTGATACAGAATAAAGGAGAACTCTGAGCGACTGGAGGCAATGGGAAATATCTGACCTGTGGTTCAAGCATCAGTCGCTGCATGGATTAATCTGATGTTTCAAAGTCACTATTGCTTTCTATTGTAGTTGTAGAAGTTCTTCTTGCCTTCACTGACCTCTGTGTTGCAATGAATGTAGTGGCCGTTTCTGATTGGCTGGCTGCAGCAGACCGTGGGGGTGTCCCATAAATACTCACTGTAGCATTTAGCTGCTGTCAGAGTCAATGGTGCGGGACGATCTTAACGACCCCCAGACACTGATGCCTTGATAAGCTAATCTTAAAGGGACTCCATCAACGAGAAGGTCACGATGAGGATCTCATCGCAGTATTGAATTTGTTAGCTGGCTGTGATGAGTCATTCTATCACATTGGGATCCATTATAGATTTTGCATCTTAGATGTGTCAGAATGTGCTTTTGTAAATTTGTGGTGCTATTGAAATCGTTTATTAATACAAGCATTGAGGTAGTCAGAGTCCAAAGCACTTTTTTTTTTTTTTAATGTGGACTTTTTTGAAGAGTAGTAGGGTAGAGAGACAGGAACTGATGGAGGAAGATTCATAACATCTTGGAAAGTAATTATTATATTGATATGTATTTTCAAAATGTGTGAACATACTTACAGCCAAAATTCATGCTGTTCCAAACCTGTATGTTGTCTTTTTTTCTGCTGAACACAAAAGAAGATATTTTGAAGAATGTTGGGGGTCTAAAAAATATTGGACCCCACTGACTTTATCGACTCGTATTATAAAAAACCCCACCAATTCTTCTTTTGTGTTCTACAGAAGAAGGCCAGACAGGTTTAGAATGAAATTAGGGTGAATACATGATGACAGAGTTTCCATTTTGGGGTGTACTGTCGATTTTCAGAGATTATACTGAATTAAATAAGTTGGCAAGTTATTTGCAAATAATTGTTTTTTGTTTTAAACAGAAATCTAAATATTTATTTAACAAGAAAAAAAATGCTGTAATTTGTGTTTATATCTAGTGCATTTTGCTTCTCTACTTAATTTATTTGGTTTTATGGATGCTTAGGTATTTTACTGGAAAACATCAAAAGTGATGATTAAGACAATATTATTTTGCAGTACATGAAATGATGATGATGATAAATCATTGTACACTTAATAAATATATATATATATATATAATTTCATTTACAAAGGTTTCCTTACAGCAAGTTTTAGAGAATGTATCTTAAAAATACAATACTGGAAAACATAAAAAGTGATGATTAAGACCAAATTATTTGCAGTACATGAAATGTGATGATGATAAATCATGTACACTTAAAAAATTATATCTATATAATATCTATATCTTTCATTACAAGGTTTCCTTCAAGCAAGTTTTTCAGAGAATGTATCTTAAATACAATAGTATTTTGCCTGCACTGGCCTTTTTAATTCTCACTTTTTAAATATAACCAAGTTATTATCTAATAAACAAGATATGAAAACAAGTCTGTATATCCTGTGCAGAATTGCTTCTCATGTAAATTAATTTTGTTTTAAGGATTTTTACCATTTTTTTTCAAACACCTAAAAAACTCATCAAGAAGTATTTTTTGCAGTATATTGAAATACTGATGTAATTTCTTCTCTTTCTAAATATTTCACTTTTTTAATATTAAATGCTGTTGACATTACGCCCTTGTTAATTTAATGTGATCTCACACTAGACCTTTGAATTAGTGATACCCCAGTGACAAGTTCATTTCTTAAGAGCTTTCACACTGATGATTAGGCCTGTCTGCCTTCTCTTCATATATTTCCTCTCCCGCTCTCTCAGACTAACGGATGCTTGAAATGCACGGCGTGGCTGTACGTTGAGGTATTCCCTGTGTGCTCAGTGGGATATTCCCTGTGTGCTCAGTGGGACGTGGCACAGGAGCACGGCTGGGGTCTGACCTGCGCCCCCCTGTCGGATATTGATGTCTGCAGATGTTCACATACAGAAAGGGCAGCCTCATCCCCTCCTGCTCCTGATAAATCATATAAGGGAGAGATTCACACTGCATTATTGATGGTCCGCAGGGAGGGATGAGAGAGGGCTTACTAGAGAAAGAGAGAGAGAGAGAAAAAAAATGCTGTTCAGCCTTTTCAGCTGCCCAAGGTTAGCCAGACACCAGTTAAGAGATCCTGACAGGTGTGTATGTGTGTGTGTTAGTGAGAGAAAGATTTTCCCCATGGGAGACGATGATCTGGAGTTTTTGAGAGCCAGCCTTTCTGTGATAGGCCTCTCCACAGCAACCTGTCAGGGCAGCCCCTTTCAAGCAGGTTTGAGGGATGTCATGAGGCTGTGGCATGGCGGTCTTTTGGAGGGGGAGGGAGAGAGAAAGACAGATTGAATGGAGAGCCGTATTTCCTGCGCTCGCCCCGCTGACTATAACAGGCATGGATTTTATGAGGCTGTGAAGCTCAGCCTCGTGCATTCTGCAACTTTAATTTTCATAATTTAAACATCAGTGCCCTTTAGGCACAAGAAGGAATTCTGGCTTTATTCAGAGTAGCATACTAACATACTTCTCTTACTATTTCTGCACTATTTGTGTATTATATGTAAATTGTGCAACATTTTTTGCACATAGAATACCCAGATGCATTTGCAATGTGCAGGGTATGACACAGCGCACTGCACGGAACATTGTATGCCATAATGCTCTGTGCTCAACTTGACCTCATCTTTCCAGTACCCAAATTAAATTCAACTGCAATCTCTTTTTTAACTTTTAATATTTGATTAGTCTGCCAAAAGGTAAGACATGTTACAGTAATGTGAATTAAAAACATGAACTGGCTATTTTATTTTAAGGTGGATGGAAGACAATCACGTAATATTGTGAGATCACGTGACCACCATGTGGAGCTTGAAATCTGGAGTGCTTATTGTTTCACGTAAAATAAAAATTCCATTCCCAGCATTATCTATTTCATGTGAGTATCCCTGGCCCGCATGTGACAAAATAAGTTATTTAAAATGACAAAAACAATAATAATAATGATATTTATTGATTTATTTATTGCATTTTGAGAGCTGAATATGTAATTTCTGCCAACATACTATAACTTGTTGCTACTATTATAGTTTTTCTCGATTGCTAACACACTGTAACTGATTCATTTGGCACAATTTTCCAAACCATTCATAACCATTTCAGTTCCTGAAACAAAGACACATTTCTCAAAACTTCTAACACATTTCACCTGTTTTCACACACATTCCAATTTGCTCAGTGTTTCCTTTTCTGCAAAACTCTACTCAAGAACGACATAATTTTGCACAGGATTAACCATATTCTCATTTAGAAAACACCACACAATATAACTACCTCAAGAATCACAAAATGAACACAAATAGCACACATTTATCCACGTGTGAACATTAAGTAGCAAAACTGATGACACACCAGTCAGGATGATATGAACAAGAGCACAGGTGATTATGTGATTTGAAAAATGTATCCTGGTAGTGGGAGACAAAGAGGAATAGGAGGAGAAAAGAAAAATGAAGGGGGCGAGGTCAAAGGTCACTTGATCCTGATGAAATACAAAGCCCTATAGTTGACCATGTTCTTGTGTATGGAATGACCATAAGGAAAGCTGGCCTGCTCATCTACAGGGTTTTTACACTACTTACACATTACAATTACATTACATAGTAGCAGTACTTCAGATGAGATAACTTTCACTATTCTTTGTACTGTAAATACTGTAGCACAAACCCTCAAACTCGGAGCTGTTGAATTGATTTGTTGCCAAGTACTTCTTACATGTACTGTATTTGTGCAGAACTGAGAGTCGACTGTCTAGGAGAGGCAGAAAAAGTATTTTGCCAGACTAAGAAACTGCTATAGTATAACAAATAAGGATATTACCAATACTGTAATGCAACTTGGCAGATGATGCTGTACAGATGCTTGACAGTATATTCCAATGTGTGTTTGCTGTATATTCTGTTGTTTGGTTTTTGAAAATTTCTCTTCTGCTTTTCATCTACTGTAAGATCATTTTGCAGTGTAATGAAACTAAACTTTCCTGCAGAATTTTACTGTATCTGCACCTCTCTATTTATACTACATACTGTAGACATTGACTAGCAAAAGGATTCCTGTTTCCCAAAAGGAGGTTTTTGTAACAGTGTTTTGAACTGATCTCTCTTGGCAGGAAAATAGTCAGTGTATTTGACAGCTTTGTGTACCATCTGAGGCCAAAGTTTGAGTCTTACAAAAGTGACTAAAATTTTTGATTTTGACCTGGAAGTTTGAAGTTTGCACAAGTTGGTGATTAGTTTTGAGATTGTGTTTAGTTGTGAAAAAATGGTGAATTGTTTCATGAATTGTGTGTTAGCAATCGAGAAAAACTGTAAGATATGGTAAACTGGTATTATCAAAGCCCCTTTAAGGCAAGTCATGTCACTCGGCGGCCATCTTTGAAACGCCTCTCAGGCATGCAAGTGCAGCTCCTATCTCTTTGAATGGGGAAACATCAAATTCTCCAAAACTGTTCTCAAAGCTTATGATTAAATTTCATATTTGAAATCACCAAAGAAATCCGATATCAACTGTGTCATAAATGTTGTATATTTTGCTCAAATAGCATTAAAAAAGCTTATTTTTCAGGCAAGATCAGCCAGTGCGCATGCGCAGTCCTAAGCACATGAAATTGCCAACTCTCTCGCAGACCATGCAACCGCGCTGCTTCAAAAACAGCCACACAAGGCCCAGATTTTTTTTGATGATAATTTTTCATCAATTTATGTATTACATTATTTATTACCATAAATGCGCCTGACCCCTTTAAACTGAAACTACTTTTTTATCTGAAAAGCAAAAACAGATGTTATTTTACAAAAATCAGCAAATTGCAACAAAGCAGGAACAAAACTCATCTCCAATCACCTGTGTGCAGAATAGGATTGGAGAGATGGAAAAGGAGAAAAACACAAGAGCCTCAAAGGGGAGCTGTAACATAGCCACATATTTATAGCCTACTAAAATATAGGCTATTCGAACCATATTTACTCTTAGTATTAGTATAGGACTACTTGTTTTTTTATTACAGCCTGTGATAATTAATACATTACAAAAACATTGTAAAAAATTTTTTAAAAATAGGCTAAAAGAAAGTCACCCCACTCCTCTACGTCTACTTCTGTCATCGCTTGGATTACAGCGTCACGGCACACGCCTTCTTTTTGAATGTGATTTTCTCCAATGAGAGGAAGGAGGGGGCGGAACATTTGGCAAATTAAGCTGCAGCACTTATATTATTGCACTGGTTGGCTATTAAAGTCCGCGTGAACCGGAAGTTGCTGCCAACTTTATTTCAGTGTAGTGACGTATTTCCATCTGAAACGGAAAATTGAATAGAGGGCATGGTTTTATTTTTGCGCTTCTCCTCTCTGTCTCTCACTCATAGCAACCTAACGTTTGGAGGGGTGTGTTTAAAAGGATATTCTGCCCAAGCCGTCAAACTGACATCATCAGAGAAGGACTGCCATTCCAGAGCGGAAGCAAATGATCAGACTTTGATTAAAGATTACCATGACAAACTTTTTTTTTTTTTAATTGTTCACATCAAGACTAGCAATGTGCGCTAGTAAAGTAAATAAAGTCAATTTTGATTTCATGCCGACTTTAACTGCGAGCAGACAGAGTGTCGTCCAATGCATTGGAGAATACGGCGAACATAAATAAAGAAACGAAGTTGCTTGTCAGATTTCCCTAACAAGTAACCATATTTTTTTTTAAATAAGCCCAAAAAACCGCAACCCGTGATTTTTTAACGCAACTTTACAAAAAAAGAAGCCCAAAGTTGCGTATAATTACGCGGACTTGGCAACTATGGTCCTAAGTGCACGTCTCATAGCGCTGACTGTTTCTATAGCAACCGGGACTTCTAACGGAAGCTGCAGTGACGTGATGACTTTACCAATTAGGGATTGGCTCTTTCATTCAGAAGGCTGGGCTTCTTGCGATTGAGCGGCCATATTGAGCGTTGCATTTTTCCCCATTCAAAACTATACCAGTGACACGTCTTGTGTATTCTATAGTCTTTGGTATTATCCACCACTGTCATTAAAAAAGTAAAAATGAAAGAATAATTCTAAAGTCTACTTTAACAGTTTAAATGCTGGAAATCACTATACAATTTTTTTAATCAAAGCAGATTTTCAAACACTGGGCATCATACACTAAATGACTGAAGATCACACTCTTCAAGACTTTCAGGTAATTCTGAATACAGCAAACACACAGAGAAACATGCATATGCCTTTTATAAATGGGCTCAAAATATCCTCTGACTGGATGGAATCATAGTCTGAAGCAAAAAAAAACAACTAAAAATGTCGGTAACTACAGTATTTTGTTAGAAATGTTTCAAAAATTTTGTTTTAAGGGTGATTGCTAGTATCTTTACTACAACATACCACTTTTTCCTTTGGCTAAGTGCCCATATTACTTAAACAATTCCCACTTCCAGTCATTAGGATTCAGCTTTTGAAGATGCCAGTAAAATTGAACCTGCCATGCAAACTCAATTCCTCTCTCTCTTCTCTTCTTTACACTGTGGTTTTGAATGAATTAGCTCCCTCTTTGATGGCGAGAAGCTTTGAAAGCTTGTCCTCTAGACACCCAGCTGCCCCCGGCTGTGGTTAATTCCTGGTGCAGTGCAGGCTGCCTCTGAACCTCCAGAGGGGGCGGGACAGGCATCTGGGGAGCGGGTGAGCAGCCCTCGTTCTGCCAGCCGGAAACAACCCCGCTCACCCGGGTGCAAGCTCTAGAACTCGGTCTTCTAGAGTGTTCTAGAATGCTGTAGAATGCCACAGGGGATGAATTCAATTGATATTTTGATGCATTTAATGCCAGACTAAGGGGAATAATCTCTCCCTATGGCAAAAAATGAGATGATTTGATATTCATATTAATATTTTTTTAATTCATGCTCCAAGTATGCCCAGCTCAGCCAAAACTGGAACACATCCTTCACAGTTAACCCAGCTAACATAAATGTGTTTTGAAAATGTTTAGCTAATGTTTAATTAATTCTGAATGTTCAACACATCTAGTTTTTTTTAAATGCTTTTTTTTCTTATACGAATGTTAAGAGAACATTCCATTCAATTTTGCAAACATTATGGGAATGTTTTCTAAAAATACTGAAACAAGTAGTAACATTTAAAAATAAAGGTGCTTCACGATGCCAAAGAAGGACTTTTTTGTCTAAATGGTTCCATTAAGAACCTTTCACATCTTAAGAACCTTTCTGTTTCACAAAGGGTTCTTTGTGGCGAAAGAAGGTTCTTCAGATTACAAAAAGGTAAGAAAGAGATGGTTCTTTAAAGAACCTTTGACTGAATGGTTCTTTGTGGAACCAAAAATGGTTCTTCTATATGGAATCGATGTGAAGAACCTTATAAGCACCTTTATTTATAAGAGTATAGACAAACATTCAACAAAAACATTTCAGAAAATGTTTTTTATATGTATAAAGAATATATTTTGAGTACATAATGACCAGATAACTTTGAACAAATGTTCCCCCCTGTTAATGTTACCGGAATAATGTTTGTTTATAACTTTGAGAGAACCTTGACAGAACGTTTCCTGTTAGCTAGGCATTCACTGTGAATCTTCTCTGATATTAGTCCTGCTCTGTACATTTACAGCATCGCATTCTCAGCATATAAAACTCTAGTACTTACTCTTAAAAGATACATCCTATATATGATGTTAATTCAGTCTTGAGGTAAGTGTACTTGAGCAAACACAAATGCAGTAATTTCTCCTCGTCTTCGAGCGGCATGGCCATCTTCTTGATAATTTAAAATCCAGGTGTGAAGGAATGTCAGCTCTCTTCTTGAATAACACCATTAAACCCTCTCTGGTAGAGCTGAGTGCCAAGGTCTAGGCTGTTAGATAGCAATTATGTCTCCAGGAGAGCAAGCGGAAGGGAATCTCACTCATTTAATTGAGTGTCAGGCTGCTATCTGCGCGTGTGCTTACTGTAATCGGACATGTTCCACGTCCCACAAATCGTGAGCAGGCCAGTTCAAGGTAAATTTCACAGATTACTCCCTGTGGCTTTTATTCCATGTTTATTAGCACTGAAGACATTTTTATGCTAGCACACTCCTAAAAGTTGACTAAATTAACCTTTAGCAGATAGAAAGAATTTGACAAAAGCTACATTTATCTGATAAAATTGCAGTAAAAACAGTGATATTGTGAAATATAATTATGATTTTAAAAAATTGTTTGCAAGTTTAATATATTTTAAAATATAATCACTTTTGATGAATTTTCAGCTGTCGTTACTCCAGTCTTCAGTGTCTCATGGTCTTACAGAAATCATTCTAATATGCTGATTTGGTGCTCAAGAAACATTTCTAATTATTAGCAGTGTGGAAAACAGTTGTATTGTAGAATATTCAAAAGAACCCCTTTTTTCTTTTGAATAGAAACTTTTGTTACGTTATACATTTTAGGAATGGTAGTATGCGTATTTAAAATGTACAGTTTGTCTACAGAAATATTGATGACTCGTTCTGCACTGCACAGTTTTTTGTCCAATCAAATGCTCTCTAGAAGAATGCCCTCCCCCTAGTAAGTAGCCAACGGTAGTTCATTGCTGTTACATATCAGCCTCTTGAACTATGAAATGGGACAATCATTGGTACTATATCTGTCCACAACTCCTGGTATTCGTTAACTATTGGTTTCAGTTTTTTGGTATCATGTAACTATCAATGAGCACATTGTTTCAAGGTTTTTTTTTTTTTTTTTAACATTTCAAGTTTTATAAATTAACATTACTTTCTGTATTATGAACAAACATTGATTAACACATGAACAACAGTATAGTTATGGACTAACATAAACCTATAGATTAAAAAATGCTATTAACTAAAAATGCTGACTAATGTTAACTGATTGATCTTTATTGTAAAGTATCCCCACTTCCTGTTTCAATAAAAATGTCAACACAGAAAAAAACAACTGCTCTTGCCAAGTGATTTCATGAGATTTTTTTTTTATTACATTTTTGGGTCTATAAATGACAGGGAAAGATCAGATTTTCAATTTTATATTGTATCATATCACCCACATAGCACCTTTAAAGTGTGGTTTGAAATATGTAAAATTATTCCACTTTGACCCGTTAGACTTCAGATACGTCACTCCAAGGTGACTCTGGGCTGCTGTTCAAAGGCAGGCGTTCGTCAAGCAGAGGTGTTTGGTTGCTAAGCCTCATATCAGAGTTTTTCTCTGGAGGTTCAAAGAGTGAAGGTCAAACTCATGCTAAGCCGCCTCGTTAACTCTCCATCACAGTGCGTCATTGGTCCATGAGCGTGTGTGCGTGGGGAGGATGTTGACCTCAGGCTAATTTCCTCTTGCCTCCACTGACTTTTAAAAAAAAATTACACACAGACAGCTGCCACTTCTGAAGGATGTCTGTCCCACAGGGGTGCTTCATTAAGGCGCGTCTCAACCCACGCTCAAGCATGCAAGCAAACACAAAGCATGCCGCCACACGCAGACGTTGTTACTGTCTCTGATCACAGTGTTCCATCAGCAAATTCTGTCAGATGTGATTTCCGAGCTGCAATTCCTCGTTCTCGCTGTCCGGTGGAGGGAGGGAGGATGTGGGGGTGGGGGGGGGGGGTTGATGATTTTCCTAGTTTTTGAACACAGCACCATTCTTGTAAAAACTTTGCAGCCTAATATGTGGGATCAGCAGATTGTAGTGAAAGGAAAAGCAATCGTTATACAACAGTTCTTTTGCCAGATACTTTTTCTTTACAAGACATTTAATTGACCATTTTATTTTTAAGCTCTGCCTACCTTGGTTATTGTTGCTAATTCAGACAAGCTGTAATGGACTGGAGATTTATGTGAATAATGTGTTTTTCAGGAAGTTGCTTTCATGGGTGGTCATACGTTGTCCTGGCTGGGATTTAAAAATTGCCAAAAATTGGAAACTGGATTTTGGCTTTGTTTTCCTGTTGACATGCTCACTACAGTCCAAACATTCAATGTCGCGTATTTGCATGACTGACCTACAGATCCTACCTTCTCACATATCATGATTGGTAAATAATGTTCATGCTGAACCTATGGTCAACTCAGGGATGTCATGCACCTCATGATTTTTGAGGGGGCAGTGAGGGGTGGGGGGGTTTTGAATCATGACACACATCAGTCACGATAGCACTGTATAACTGATATAGGCTTGTTTTATTTTTTTTCTAAACCAGTTCCCAACTGTTAAATACAGTACAGCAATATCTTGATTTCCAATGTGTACCAATAAATCGTTTTTTGGCACCTTTTTACTGATTGTTATTTGATCAATAAATGGTGATGGGCAAAGTAGACCAATAGTGTGATCCATTAACTACACATAAAAACCTCTGGTCAAACTACTTTTGAGTCATTACCTTAAGCAAGTATAAAAACAATCAGAAACCAATGCCAAAACCTGGACTTTTTAAGCCAGGACATGTCTGGGAAAATTTAGACTTATGGTAACTCTATGTTCATGAAGTAAAATAGTAGTTTATCAGTCTTTTTTTAATGAAATAGTAGTTTATCTGTCTTTTCATTCACTGACTTTTTCATTAAATAAATTATGCGGTAACATGATTAAAAACTGTAGACATTGCAGATCAGAACTGGGAAAAAAATACTTATCACACTAAACTGAGAAAAGCCTAATTTAAAAGGGATTGCAACTGATAACATTAGTGTAAGCAGAAAGAAAAGGTGCCACTTGCATCCTCTCTACATACCTTAAGTTACTATTTTAAGTGAGCCAGCAACAACATTTTATCATAATTTGAGATTTTTGATTTGGAATTTCTGTCAAATTTAATTCAAAGAAGAAACAAAGGGAAAAAATCATAAAAGGAAAGCTTTTCTGGGAAAATGGTGGATGACAATAGTTGCTAAGGTAGTCAGTAATGATTTTAAGGTCGGGCTTAGTGAAAAATTAATTACATTACATTAAAATCAATTAAATTAGAGACAATACTGCTTAATAATATCAGTCATGTTGTTCCAATTATGACACACTACATTAACACATTTGGCAGATGCTTTTATCCAAAGTGACTTGCATTGCATTTGAAGTATACATTTTATCAGTTCTTTCTTTCCTTGGGAATCAAACCCATGAGTTTGGAGTTGCTAGTGCTATGTTCTACCATTTGGGCTACTGCCCCTGTTGAGGGCCAAAAAACAGCATATACTGGTTAGGTATGTTCTGAAGCATGGCTGCTGGTTTGAGCTGGTCCTTAGCTGGTCATGTGCTTAGGACCAGCTTAAACCAGCAGCCATGCTTCAAAACATACCTAACCAGCATATGCTGTTTTTTTTCAACAGAGGCTACATACTCCAAATGTCCAAATACTGTACATGCCAGAAATCCATAATGCACAAAGTGATTGACAGGCACAGAGCAAATATGATTGGCTAAAACACCTTTTTTTTTTTGCTGTTTATAGGGCCGTCACAAGAGATTTGTCAGATCATCTGTTTCAGTGGTAGTTTGTGTGAAATTGCTTATAGCAGCTTTAAGTATCGTGAAGGAAAACCAATATCCAGGTTCAGCAACTTTTAATAATCAAAAATATCAAGAGTGAGAATTGTTCACTACTTTGGAAGATTTATTTAGTATAGGTGTCATTGACTTGCATTTAAACCTGGAATTTACTGTTTCCATTGGGGTTTATAACACATTTAGTAAAACCTATGAAGAAATTCAATTATGTTTTATTGATCATCAAAACTATCTGGAGGCCCCAGCCTTGAATTTATGAGCTGGGTGTGGACAGGATCCCCCTCCAAGAAAATCAAGGTCACCCCGTCTCATCTGTAGGGCTCTTTCTACTCGTATCTTCTCATCTTCTCATCTTCTCATCTTCTCCTTCACCTTTCCTTTCCCTCGATACTCACCTGCAGCCAACCTCAAATGCTGGATTTGAAAGTCTGAATTTAAAACACCTTGCTATGATTCTCTAAACATTTACTTATTTATTTATAAGGAAACCTTTCGATAGGCAAAAACTTTATAGTCTTGCACGATTTTCTGAGCTCAACTGTGTTAAAATTAGACAAGGTGTTTTTGCATTGCCAGGATAATTTGTTGTGTTTTTGAGTGAATGGAAAAAGTGTTGTTAAGTGTCTTGGAAACAGTACAAACACATAAGCCCTTGCATGGTGCTCAGATAAACTGGTGGGGATGGGCGGGCAGGTTGGGGCAAATACCGGTCTGTGCATGAAGACTCGTTCACAACTTTCCAACCATAATTGGCTGTGTGTTAATGGCATTTAATCTGTAGGGAGAGAGAGGGAGACAGAAAGAAATTAGAGAGAGTGCGTGTTTGAGAAAGTGAGACAACACAAAAGCCATAACTTTGATATCAAGTCTTTTATCGCAAAGGACAAAAGCAGTTCCAGTAAAGCTGATATGTAATATGAAAATTAATGGGCCATGTTTTTTCCCCTTGCCGTTTAAGACACTGCGCCCATCACACTGACCTGCCCATGCTTGTTCTCTACCTGGCGCTGGCTGGAGGATCTCTGCTGAATGAGTACTGCAGCCAGCGCTCAGGTTTGATTCATCGCTCAAATGCCCTTATTGTAAATGAGGTGCGACGTGCATCAGCATAGCGTAAATTTAAAGCTTGTAAAATGTATCATTTGCGGGTTGATACAATAGATCCGCCAGATGGTCGGCGGTATGCCAATCTGAACTTCTTACCAGCTTCATGAGTTATTAATCTGCCTGTACATTTTAATGCACAGCCTGACAGTATGCGTCCAACGAGGAGGTCTGTCTGTCTGTCTATCTATCTATCTATCTATCTATCTATCTATCTATCTATCGTCTGTCCTTTCTGTCTATCTATCTATCTGTTTATCTGTCTGTCTGTCCGTCCGTCCGCCCGTTATATCTCTCTATTGTTATAATCTTATCCTCCATTTATTGCTCTTTCTACCCGTATCTCATTCTATCATTTTGTCCCATATTGTTTGTACATCTTTCGAAATAACCTTCAAACTTCAAACGTTTAAAGTCTTTTTAACTTTTTTCCATCTTTCAAAAGAGAGATGAATGTCTTTGAATTTAAATTAATTTTACTTCTATATTTAATTCTGCGTCCTGTTTACTACCTAAACTCAAACTTAAGCACTAGTTGTATATTACAAAAATAAATCTATTTCATGCTTTTAAAAGTTGGCCATGCTGAATCATCAATCTACTAACCATGATAAAAATAGTTGTAATATCTTATACTTTTGATTTGCAAATAAATCTCATGTCATGTATGTTTTGCATATAATATATATATGTGTGTATATATTTATTTGATCTATACTAATATATATATAATAATATATATATATAATATGTTGTTGAATATATATATATATATATATATATATATATTATATATCTATATAACTACTATAGTGTGTATATCTATATATATATATATGGGTGTCAATATAATATATATAAGATAGTGTGTAATATATATAATAATATATAATATATATATATTATATATATATATCAATCTGTAGCATGATTCGTTTTGTAATGCCGTCAGAGCAGAAAGATTCATTTTGGCAGCAAAATGTGTAATTTGGGGATTTAGTTAAATTATAAAGTTACATATTCAGATTTAAAAAGCAGATTGCATGTTTTTTTTTTTGTGTGCTGTATTGTGGCTAGGTTAACAGCACTGTGTATTGAAAGAAACAATAAACCATACATAAGACACTCCCACTATAGTATATTTTAACAGAAATACTGCCAGAGCCACAGACCTTTGGGATGTTATGCAGCATTGAGCAGATTTCTTCCTGACTCGTACGGTCAGCTTTCCTCCAGGCACAGCTAAACTTCTCAAATTCAGCCTTTACCACGGTTCTTAAGCAGGAATTGATCCAGAGCTAAATGTGACCAAATCTAAAGAGCAGCCATATTCCTTCATTCATCTTCCTTTATATTTGACAATGTATAGCTTTTGAATGAGGCCCTAAGCTCTTGCTCAACTCCAAAAGTTCTTTAGTTTCCAAAGTTTTTTCAGAGTCATGAGTAAGATCTCAAATCTCAGATCTTTCCTTACAAAATGCACGCTGACTAAAAGAGAAGACAAATCTATTTTTAGCTTATAATCATTGTCCACAAGTATAAAATACCTGCTGCATGATTGAAAAAATAAGACCTTTCTCGCTTTCTGAACAAATCTCATTACTGTGACTGTCCTTTTGAGTAACGAAAGCCATTCAGAGTAGTCAGAGGTCCCTGTACTTAAGTTAATACATGTTGAAAATAGTTGTCAAGACATAATAATGAGCTATTTTTCACTTATCAGTGACTCCATTACCATTACTATATGTGTTCTATATGTGTGTATGTAGAGAGAAATCATTTACAGTTTACGTCCAGGACTATTCATCCATTGTGGTGATCTTACCAAAACCACAGGCTCCTGGCTAGTCCTATAAGTATTTATTTGGTCATATTGCTCTTATTGACTGTCTTTTGTTGCTCATGTGGTTGCACAACAGCAAAATAAATATAAATGTAAAACACACATTGACAAAACATCTGAGAAACCTTTAAAACTCTTTTTTTCATTCATCATGAGTTTGCATTTGAGTTGTGAGTGCAATCTGACTGACAGGAACTAACGTAAATATTATATGTCAGTTTAATATAAATATGCCTCTTTATTCCCTGATAATAGAATATGTATTTATCTCAACTAATTTACATTTTTGATTAGATTTCTCGTAAAAAAATGTCACTTGTTTTGATTTCGGCATACAATACAACACAATGCCTAATGCCCATTGGTAATTTTAGAAAAGTAAATACTGACATTCATTAATATATTCATGGAGCTATAACCACAAGTGTTCCAAAATAAACTCATATCAGAAAATTCTATTTCCTTAAATTCAAATTTGAATGACAATTCTGCTTACTATTTGCTACCTCAATTCAAATTTAAGATGTGATCTGGAATTTAAAAGGTTTTCTCATTCAATTCTGAATGGCACACATGGTCCTTTTGGCTGTAGAGTAGGGTACCTGTTCGTTTTTCTTTTGTGTTTTCTTTTATACTCTTTCTTTTTAGTTTTTCTTGTATGATGAATACGCTCTATAATATTTGCATGTAGTGCAAGTGAAGGCCACACTGTGCACACATTCCTCTCTTTTTCCCCTCTTTTTCTTTGTCCTTGTTTGTACGCAGGTCTACAGAGATCAGTCTGACCAATTACTCAAACAAAGTTCAACCAATAATCACTCTAATTACAACACAAACTTGCACTCACTCAGGGGTCTCACTCACAAGGTAGTGGGATAAACATTTGATTTTCTAATTCATTTGTGAATCAATGATTGAACTCTCTATTGTATGACTTCAGTGATGTGGAATACTTTAATAATACTTCTCTGATGCTTTTGCATCTTTTTTGCAGTTTTAAACCTTCATTGTAATTGCATGCAAAAGACAACTGTATTTTTAAATCTTTTGTTTTACAGAAGAAAGAAGCTCATACAAGTTTTGTATTATGATGATGAGAAAATTACATTTGGATTTTTTCCTTGCAAAGTGAGTGAAATATTTTTTGATTGAAATATTGTATGATTGCATCTGTAAAAGATCATTTTCTCTGCATCTTCTCTTGCATGCGTGTTTGACGCTCTAATAAGCCACCTGCAATCAAGCTCAATTCAGTCTTTTGCCCAGGTGAAGAAAATGGCAGCTGGGGAGATGGAGTTTGCTGCGCTTTTACTCTCACCTCTCTGATAAACACGCTACAGAGTCGCCCTGCCCACTGGTTCCCTTTATGGCTCCTAATAAAGCCGCTGACACAAATGGCACCATTATCATCTCCTCCAATCTGCACCCTGAATAATGTGCAAACTAGAGTCAGCATAGCAGCTAAAAATAACTTGCTTGCATCTAACAATAGCTGCCGTTTCTAACATGGGTTAAAGTAGAAAAATCAAAGTTAAGGCTCATCATCTTTCCCCATTTGTCCCTTTATATAATGACATTATATAAATGAAATGCTGTTATATATAATCTAACATAAGAGATATGTGCACAAGCTCAGGCAGACAGCAAAATGCAGTAATCATGACTAATATGACTAATTCATAATGGTTTTATGAAATTCCTAAGTAACTGCTTGTAATGTAAATGCATAATATTCATTTGATTATATATACAGTATATATATATATATATTGCTTCAGCTCATAAAGTTAAAGAATAAGTTCACCCAAAAATGAAAATGTATTCACCCTCAGGTCATCTAAGATGTAGATGAGGTTTTCTTCATTGGAACAGATTTAAGTAAGGATTGAAAACAGCTAATAAAATCATCACAATCCACAACACGACTTCAGTTAATGTCTTATGAAGCGAATAGCTACATGTTTGTAAGAAACAAATCTATCACTAAGGGATTTTAACTTTAAACTCACCTCTGGCCAAAATACAAGTCTATAATCTATAATAATGCTTCCTCCAGTGAAAAAGTCAATCTCCTATTGTTTTCTATCATCAAAATCCACCAACATATTTGTTTAGAATGTTTTTGGACTGCTTTCGCTTGTAAACATTGGTTTATCTGTGCATATTTCTCTTCTGATTCTTTTTCATTAGCGAAAGCAATAGTAACAACATTTTATTTTAGCCAGAAGCAACTGTTTGGAGTTATATACATCTTAATGATGGATTAGTTTATTACAAGCATGTAGCTGTTTGCTTCACAAGAGGTTAATTGATAGAGTGGTGTGGATTACGTGTGGATTACTGTGATGTTTTTATCAACTGTTTTTTGGAAAAAAACTCTCATTTTGACGGCACCCATTCACTGCAAAGGATCCATGAATGAGCAAGTGATGTAATACAAAATTTCTCCAAATTTGCTCAGATGAAGAAACAAACTCTTCTACATCTTGGATGACCTTTAGGGTAAGTAAATTTTCATTTTTGGGTGAACCATTCCTTTAACCAAATAAAAAGCAATATTTTAAGCTATGTGAACCACATGTCCAGATTTTTTTAATATCACATTCCATACTAAATTACAAAAATTCTCAACTTTTTTTCTATAATGAATACTGTGTTTTTTGGTTCCCATCTAACAAGATTGGTTTTGGCATTTCCCTTTTTGCTTTCAGTAGTGAGTGCTTTGGCTTATGTTTTTGTTGTTTTGTTTTGTATTTTCTTTATCTTCAACTGTCATTTTCTTGAGCTGGGTTGTGTCATGAAATACTTTAGAGTTTCACATCAAAGGATGCGTGTGGAGTGTGTGTCATCCAGACTGGAAAAGCAGTGCATAATTAAGAGTGCTCATGGGAAAAGGAGAGCAAATTAATCACTGAGAGACTTATCAGCCTTAGGGCACACAGAGGCACCAATGTGCTCCTACATCTTTCCTCCTTCAACACTCACACAGCATGGGCCGCCTGAATTGTGTTAACCAAGAACAACTAAGCAACTAAACAAGTGTATTTAGCTAAGTAAAGTTATCCTTGTTTACGTATAGTTAGTTGCAGTTCTCAAATTTGAGATGTTACAAGGGAGCTTATATTTAGTCTGCTAGCTAGACTTTTCACTCTCTATATTTCTAGCTCTCCAGACCAGAGTTGTGCAGTTTTGAGGGAGGGAAGGAAATGGACAACTAGTATATAACCATCCCCCCCCCCCTCCCCCACCCCCTATGGTTGGAGTGTGTGTGGGGAAATGGGGGAAGGGAGGTGGGGGAACTGGGAGAAAAGCAAGTTTTAAAAGCAAGGTTTTCAAACTGGGGGCGCAGAAAATTAAGAGAAACATATGAATAAATAAATTGTATTATGAACTATTATTACAATTTAAAATGACTGTGTTCTATTAAAATAATTTATTCCTCTGCCAAGAAATGATTTAGATGAATGAATTTTCAGCAGCCATTACCCCAGTCATACACTCCACAGCGACCTTCTCATTCCGAAACTCTTGTTTTTTTTCTTCTCAATATTTTTTAATTCTTTTATTATTTTGATAATTAATGTACTGTTTTTTTTTGTTTGTTTGTTTGTTTTGTTTTTTAAAACTTTTTTTCACATTCTTTGATGATAAAGTTCAAAAGAAAAGCATCTATTTGAAATAGAAATCTTATGTAATATTATCAACTTAATCCACCATTGTTGCATAAAAAATATTATTACTATTATTAATTTTTTTCTGGAAAAATTCTTACGGACACCAAACTATATTATAATATAACTATATATACAACTATATCTATATATATATGAGTATATATAAGTAATCTGGGAAAATATATATACATATATATTTTGTTTTACCATATTTAGCCATCTAAACATTCAAAAACCTCTGCTTTAAAGAACCCAGAAACTAGTATTCTGACCTGAATACTCTATAATGTAAAATCAGAGCTTATTTGATCTCAAAGATTCTTACAGCCAACTTAAAACATCAGGAAAGAACGTGTAAAAAGGAGGGCTGGAATTCCAAGTAATATATCAGGTGAACATGAAAAGACAGACAGACAGACTGAAAAAGACAGACAGTGTACAATAAATAGAGTTGTGTCCTCAAATTCATCTTTACACAAAGTGCAGCTGAACTATTTCGGCACACAGGCACAGTGGATGGCAGTCGAATATTTAGTCACCGCTCTGTTCTTGATGAATTCTCCTGGTTGAAAAGAGAAACAGTTCATTGTGCGTGAAAAGCCCTCACATACTGTTACTTTTACAAATCAATATCAGATTGTTTTTAAGAGCTGTAAATCTTACACTCAACACTTGTGTCGGACAGAGCGGAGGGCTCAATACGGACCGCACACAGTCCGCTACGTCCATGCCCCCCATTCTTGTCTGCCCGATTCAAGTGTCAGTTTGTGACTGATCCTTGCATAGGCGTCTCCATGCCACTTTTGTCTCTGCTCAATGGAGTGCAAGGCCTACCTCTTAATCATTGATCCAATTAATTTAGGGAACCTCTCTGCTAAACAAAAGGGTCATTGAGAGAAAAGGCTCACACAATCGCGATGACTTCATACTGAGTATGTGCAGTGATTGACGTTTGGGCTAAACGTGCTGTAGCTCTTTTGAAGGGTTCAAATTTATGGACTTAGAGGCCGTGTTCATTAGGATTGGCCGCAGTAGGAGAGCTGAGGTTTAAATACCTCATTAGTGTTGCTTTGCGACCTCGCTAAACCCGCCCGCAAACCTGCTCAATAGCCTTTCAGCAGATGCCCACCTGTATGTCTGAGTCTGGGATATTTACCCAGAATTCTCTCCTCTTCGGCTGGGGAATTCAACCCAAAAGAGCATTAGCTGAAGGAGATCATGCTACGTTAATTGTCAGTGACGATATGAAATGTAATGGATTACGGAAAGCACTCAAGTACTTAATGATTTATAAGCAGACCATAAGCAGAAGGCAGCTCAATATGGAACAAATATTGCTAAACATATTTATGTAATGATTTACTGAAAGCAACCCACTAGAGCTCAATCTATACGTATGAAATTGCTGAGATAATAAGACAACGTTATTGATTGTATTCAGCTTAGTGGTGTGTCTGGTTAGAGAGCCAGTTTTGAGAAAGACCCAGAGCTTCGTAAAAGCATTGTAGTTCAACCAACAAGCTTTCAAAGCAGACGTTGACTACAGTAACACATACAACAGAATTTCCAACTGTCCCTGTTTTAAATATTATTTTTGTCTGTTTTTGCACCTGAGAATGATCTTTTTACATTAGGCTGTGCTGCAGACATGAATGAGAACTCAAATTGTGTGATTTATTGAGGAGAGGAGGGAAGAGAAGTGATATATTTTCAGCTGTTGAGTCTCACCATAGATAGACATTAAAGGAAAGATATGAGTCATATGACAAATATCATATGTGACACTTGGGGGTGACTTTTGAAGCAAACTCTTAGAAAGCACTGATGAGCACAAAAATTTTGAATTTAATTAATTTCAGTTAATGATTTGAAATTTGAATTGAATTTGTACTTGAAATAAGATAAATTAACTAAAACAAAATAAAATCTATTTTTTTTCAGCTAGCAACATGTCATTTTTAGCTTAACTTGTTAATAAAAACGAATAAAAACGGCATACACATAAAAAAAAACTAATACAATTACAAAAACACACACACTAAAATTACTAAGATTTTAATTACATTCAAATGAAAAAATGTATGTAAAAATAAACACTAAAATAAATACCAGTTCAAAATATTAATAAAAACTATAATAGGATCTCAATGATATTAATATAACACTGATTGACAGCACCCCACAGTAAACTTAAATTGGAGGAAGTGGAATTGATTGGTATATTTTTAGTAAATTACTATATATTTGCTAATTACTAATTTGCTTCGTACATGCATACAAAATGCATAAATATAAAGTTGTTTTTATAAATATTTAATTTAGAAATATAAAATATGAACTATACTTAAAGTAAATAGTTTATAGATTCAAGCAGGTCTGCCTGTAAGGCCTATAAAACTTGAAGCCTTATTTGTAAATTATTTGTTAAGTTGTAAAAAAGATTATTGGAGTACGCTTTACAAGAAAAAAATCTTTAATTTCTTTCATCTTTAATTCAATGTTACTTGCCATTTTTTTGTAATTATTTGTGAAACGTACAAGCAATTTCTAAGTGAAAATGGTTTCAAATGAAATCTTACAACATTTTTTTTAGCGTACTTAAAGATTTTAATTTTTTTATTAAATTTTAAAAGTTAAATTTTGCAATTATATTAATTTATTTGCATTTCAAATTAATTGGAGTTTAAGAATCAGCCTTGATGAAAAGCACTGGCAACCACCCACATCACCCTAAAAGGTACATATTTAGTTTTATATAACAGTTACAGTAACTTTAAATGTAAGAGTTTCATTGTATAACATTTCATTCAACATCTTTATTGAATTGGATGAGCACTCTCAAATCATCTACCCTACGAATAAGTGCTATTTTTAAACATGAGCTTTTAGATAAGCTCAAGGGATGAACAAAACCAAGCTCAGAACGCGAATAAATATCTCAGAGCTACATTCAGATCACATGGCGATGACTATGTTTATTTCCAATACAATGATTCACTTTTCCAATTACACGGTTTCTAATGTTCCACAATGTCAATGACAAGATTTGTAAATATCCAGAAATGCTTTGGGTGGTTTCCACAACGAAAAAGGTCAACAAGTCAGGTTTGTATATCACGTCTGTTGTAACCATTAAGGCAGCATTAATTACCTTGAAAGGTGCACAGTGTTTTTTTGGGATGTAAAATTGTTTCCTTAAGGGGGGAAATATGCATGGTCCTCATTAATAAATCTGTTTTTATGTCGGGCCTTGTTTTTCCTGGCGATGCCCATTTCTGGAATCCATCAGAGAGAACAATATACCCCCCATAAACTGGCTTAATAGGTAAACACACAATAGCTTCAGTGTAAATCTGGCCCCAAAACCCCCTGCCTGCCGGCGTCTCTGGGGGAGAGCACTTTCACAATGACACAGGAGAAAAGGCCTCCTTCAAAACGTCTGAAAGGAAAAGCTTGCTCCCATCGACTGCTAGGGGAATACTTGCACACAGGTGTGCTGGGAAGGAATGACGGAGATGAGGAGACCAGGAAGGTGGAAAGGGAGAGAGACGTAGAGTCTCAACTCACATATTTCAAATGTGATGTAATGGTTAAAGTACAATCTAAAGTCAAACATTATAACATATGGGATTCTACCAGGGCTTAACACTTTCCAGAGACATGTGTGAGAGGTTGTGTATGTGCGTGTGTGTATGACATAAAGCGAGACAGCTATGAATTCATCTCCTGGGATTCTCTGCACCGCTGACAAGTAGCAGGAACTATGCGATGTGTGCGTGTGTGGATGGCAGGTGTAGGGTCTGGAGAGCAGTAAAGATGTGTGGAGGAAAAGTTTCTTTCCTCAGTCCATAAACATGATAAATATCGGGTTTCTGCAGAGTTCCTCTGGGGTGGATGGGCTTTAACACCGTGACTGACTCTGGGGCATCACATCAGGTGTCATAGACACTCAGTTGGGACATCCCAGATGAACAGAGGAGTTTTTGTCCACTCTCTCGCCATACTCATATGACAGAAAAATCATAAATGAGATCACATTGGTTCAGAAATCTCAATTGTATCTCTTAGACAGCAATGCAATTGACTTTTACTTAAAGCGTAGCTTACCCAAAAATCTCATGTTGTTCAAGACTTACTTTCTTCTGTAGAACACAAAAGATGTTTTGAAAAATGTTTCAGTGTTTTTCTGTCCATACAATGAAAGTCTTTCAAAATATCTTCTTTTGTGTTCCACAAAAGAAAGAAAGTCATACGGTTTTGGAGTGAAATGAGGGTGAGTAAATGTTGAAAGTATTCAGTGATCGTCGCTTTATACCTCATGCTTTTCAGATATTCTAAGGCAGGCCCTGGTATGTCTCATAGTTACAGAAATAATGTGAATAGTGACTCACATTATAAAGTACATTTTTAGAATTCTACAAATACCAAAATATCTTGCCTTTCACGCTACTTTGAAAGTTCTGTCCAGTTACTGTATGTCCACAATTGTCTGATTTATGTCTATGTGGAAACATCTTATGTTGATCCTTAAAGGAACATAGCCTAACTTCATTAAAGGTATAAAGGTATGGTTCACCAAAAATTTACATTTTCTTCATTGACTCACATTGTCTCAAAAACCTCTGACATTCTTTCTGTTGAACACAAAAGAGGAAATTTTAATTAGAAAAGAAAAAAAAATCCATGTTTTTATCTACATACAGCCAAAGTGGGGTTCAATGTTGTTTGAACATCATCTTTTACATTCAACAGAAGACAGTCAGTTACAGAGGTTTGAAACAAGCAACACAAGGTGCGATGACAATGGGTGAACTATACCTTTAAGCCTCATGCTCCTTAGACTGCTATTCAAAGAAAGCCTCTGGTAATCTTTGTCTCAACATTGTCTCACACTGTATCTCAACATTTTATCAACATTGTCTCACACAGGGAAATCTGAAATCAAAAGTCTTATGTAGATTTAATTATGAACTCAAATTATTAATTTGATCATTCTAATTACTTTGTCCACAACTGTATGTTTATTTTGTCTGTTTTTATTTCTCCTAAAGAAAATTATGAGGCAACGCCTCAAGAAAGTTGTCCCAAAGTATAACTGACAACTCCATAAAAGCTATGGTTCACCAAAAATGTACATTTTGTACACCCTCATGTCTTTCAAAACCTGGATGACCTTTTGTTTGTGGAACACAAAAGGAGATGCTGACGCTGACTGAAATACAAATGAAATGATGGTGCCATATTTCTGTCAAGTAAGATTTTCATTGAACACCACCCGGCTGAATTCAGTATTTTTCACCAATAAAGCCTAGGTATGGCCTCCGAAGAACTTGGAACCCGATAGCTCCTGAGTTGTGTAGACTAATTTCTATGGTGTCCTTTTTGGACCCTGACATCCCCTGGTCACCATTCATTTTCATGGAGTAGGAGAAAGTAGCTTAGATTTCACCTTCGCCTAAACACCTCTCATTTGGAGTTCCATCAAAAGAAACCCATAGTAATATGTGTTCTTGGTACAACATGATGTTGAGTAAAAGGAGGTAATTTTTGGTCAACACCCTCTAGTTACCTAAACTATGAAAGATACACAATTCTACATGTAGGACTTTAACAACATAAGACTAGGGCTTTTCTCTCCTTGTCTCACACACACTGTAAAATCAGTACAGAATTTAGATAAATCACGGCCCGAAGTAAGTTAAAGGCCTAAGACGTACTGCAGCAACACACGTCGGAAACCTGTTTACCTGCCATTGCTTCAGGAACCCCCCATGCTTCTTCGGCATGCTTTGGAGCAATTCACGTTTCACCGCCCCCTGAAAAAGATCCTAATATTCTGCTGTACAGTGTCTTTTTTTCGGGCGCATCCTACTTTCTTCAGGAATCTCCAAGACACTTGCATCTGTCGTTCTCACCCTCTCATCGTGCATGCCCCTGTCCTAAAGCTCTAGAGGGAGATGAGAGGAAAAAGAAAAAGAAGAGAGGGAAGTATCCCCTGAGGGGCCCTAGCGAGACAGAGAAGCAGACTTGCGGAGCTACCCGTCATACTTGGTTAGAATTGAATGGCCTTTGGTCTGGGGGGGGGGGGGGGGGGGCTTGTTGTTGGTTGTTGCTATACTTCCTACTTTCTTGTTTGTGTGCATTTTTTCCCGTCTCTACCTAATGCATTTCTCCTCTTGCACTCAGAAGTATGAAATATGCTCTCCAGCTGTAGAAGGCGCACACGGAGCGATCTGACAGATGGAGGACATGAACAATACGTCTCCCGGATGGCATTCACAGGAATGAAGCTTGAGTAGCTCTTCAAAATGGCTGTGTGCTTTCTGAGAGCCCAGGTTGGACCCATCAGCCCTGCAGCGTCTCTCGCGATACGTTAAAAGCCCTAGCAGTGTCTGTATTTATCTTAGAAAAGACACTCTTGTGGCTTTAGGGATTGGATGGACTCCTGTTTCCCCGCGTATCCTTGCTAAGATCATGGGCCTGTGGTTTCGAATGCAGATTGGCTTTGTGGGCACACCAAGTCTCTGGTGGTATTGTGGGGGAGGAACAAGGCAGTTTTAGCTTAACAGTTACAGAACCAACAGTGGCGCCAGGGCTTCAAGTCTTTGCAGATGGACCTTCAGCGATGCAATTAGGGAGCTACATGCAATTTCTGATACAAAACAGTTTCTGGGAGAGCATAAACAGATACAAATGTTATGCATGGTGATTTATGAATGTTTATGAGTTAAGATTTTTTTTAAAGAAAACCATCCAAATAGTTGTATAAGGAGCAAGCTGCTCATAATCTAAAGCAGTTAAGCTATAGTAAAGATGTTCTTTAAAAGTTACACTACAAGTTACTAACAAAAGCATAGCTGACTACACTGAAATTAGGGGCAGATATATATATTTACAACTTTTAGATGATTTTTTGTAATAAAAAAAACTTTCAGTTTTCATTGGATGACAGCATAAAACTGCTACTGATTTTTTTTTTAAGTTAGTTAAGTTCATTCTAGTGATTCATCCTAAATTGTTTTATTCCTGATATGTAGGATTGGAAAGCTGATTCATTCTAGTGAATTGGTTCATTTCTATTCGTTCCTATCTCCATTAGGTTGGCAGCATGGAAATTGCTATTAAAATGTTAAGTTCAGTCTAATGAAACTGAGTCTTTCTAAAATGATTCTTTCTCGTGTGTAGCCAAAATGGGAAATTCCAATTCATTCTAGAGAATCATTTAATCCTAAATATCTCATATTGAAATGTCTGATGTTTCGTTTTAAATGGTTCTCTGTCTCATATGCAGCATTGGTAAGTTCAGACGGTTTACAAGAACTGAACAAACTGATTCATTAGAATGAGAATCAGTTCATTTGGACAACTGTTGTCAAAAAGGATGAAAAAAAGTTCCCTAATTAAATTTCTTACATGACATTTTAGTGTATTATGTAAATATTATACATTACACAATATTTCATTCAACACTGTCTTTGATTCAAAATTTATCAAATTAAGTAAGTGTTCTAGTTTTTAAGTTAAATTTAGTTACGTTTGACAGCTCAAATGTAATGCCACTCTAATTGGGATTGTTTGTTAAAAAAACCTTCATAATCCTTCATTGTGTTATGCCAGAAAACTATGGTTCTGATTAAATTATCAAGTATTTAACTGGATAGTAGATATTGCTCATAGCTTTAGTGTAGCTTTTACTTTTTAAGGAGATTGTAGTGTAACTAATTCCAAAATGACCTACTTGAGCCGAATGTGAAACAGCTTGCGCATGCTAAAACCAACAATGAGCGAATTGTGCTACTGAATAGCACAGTTTTATATGGTCATATTACTCGAAGTATCATAATATCAGCTGTAAATGTGTGAAACTGTTGCACTGATTGTTTTTCGGGAAGTGCACATGTGCTGGTTATTTGATTCATCAGGATAACACTATAAAACTAGAATGTGCAGTAATATTAATGCTATGAAATTACTAGGCTTTCCTTTTTGCTTAATGTCTCCATTTACATTACTGTCCCTTGGGGTAGGAAATTCACACTGTGGAACAGACAGGGACTGTTCTTTAGCTCCCGCTCCACCCGAGACTTAGGTTGCAGCAGAAATATTTTATTATCAAACTCAAGCAGTTGCTGTATTTAGATCATTATTGATTGAGCCAGCTCTCCACCGGGTGTTATTCGCCTTAACGCCTCGGTATTATATTTTAAATGCACATGTAATAACACCCAGTGGTGAGCTTT
The DNA here is from genome assembly GCA_018155175.1 of Sinocyclocheilus anophthalmus. Classification (NCBI taxonomy): domain Eukaryota; kingdom Metazoa; phylum Chordata; class Actinopteri; order Cypriniformes; family Cyprinidae; genus Sinocyclocheilus; species Sinocyclocheilus anophthalmus. Next base: position 779,342 of record JADLZN010010725.1, read on the forward strand.
GCAAACAACAGCACTATACTGTTCTCCATGCTGACTATGAGACAAGGAACGTTTCAGTGATTATTTTTTAGTGATCCCAAATGATTCAAGCTGAAGTGGCTGAAAAGTATTTTGTGTACCTGGACCGGCCTGTAGCACTGAATTTAGGTCAGCAGTGCCTTTGAGTTTTTGATGGATGAGTTCTACAGGTCTACTAATCAGCCGTAGTCAGGTTTGCTCACATAGCACTGTGTTGTTAATGCATCCACACCAGTAGGAGCAGCGTAATGTCTGTGTGAGTTTAACCCTGCAGTTTGACCTGACACATGCTTGAAATAAAAAATTCAGTAATATATCACCTCCGATGTCTCAAAGCACAGAGAGGACATTACTTAGAACTTGCTGTGGTTAAACATATTAGAGTTCAATATATTACATGAACTGTGCTGGAGATGTCAAGTTTAAAGCGGGCCAAGGGAACAACATTTGTTAAATTAATTCAAAAGGATAGAGCGTGGACATTTGTTTTTTTAACCTAATGTGGATTTTACATTAATGTCATTACGCTGGATGATTTAATAGGATAAAAAGTATGATATAAAACAGATAGACCTATAACTGTTTTCTATTTGTAAATGTAATTTATTCATGTGATGGTAAAGAATGATTAGTCACATTGCATTTACAGCTCAGGTTATTGGCTTAAAAAGCTCTGTGGAAGATTTACAATCATTGTTGCTAAGACATAATTTATCATGTACTACCGTATTTTACAATTCAAACAAACACGGACAAGATACATGTCATTTTTAATTGATTCCATTTCCTTGGCCCGTATCATCAGTTTCTTTGGAACTATTTTACAACAAGTTCATATTTACAGTATACTGTAACTATATACTTAGAAGTAACACAATTTGTAGGCTGCCCCGAGGGACAGGCAGCGAGCTTTCCAACAACTTGGATAGAAAGGGATGTTTTGTGAAGAAAGGTCTGAACCTCTGCCTCTTCTCCATGCTAACATTACTGCTTTGGAATGTCCAGGTCAAGGGAAACTGTTTGTGCAATCACCATGGCAACTGATGATGTGTTAATATAAAAAGCATACACATACACATATCGGACCAGAGAGGTATTGTGTTTATAAAATTCAACTGCTAAAGTCATTAAAACTCATATTAGCACTGTGGTGAAAATGCCATAAGACGAAAGGAAAGTCCTTTGCGGATATGCATGCCGACCTCAGTCATCATGCACTACTGTTAATGTATGGCCTTGTTAAAAGGGACCCAGAATATTACTGTCAAACTGTAATTAGTGGTATTTACAAGTACTTTTACTATGGCTCATAGTTAAAGGAACAGTTCACCCAAAAATGAAAATTGGTGGAAATATTTACTCACCCTCAGGCCATCTAATACGTGATAAGTTTGTTTGTTCCTCGGAGCAGATGGATCCTCTGCAGTGAATAGGTGCCGTCAAAATAAGTCCAAACAGCTGATAAAAACATTACAGTAATTCACTCCCAGTCCATCCATTAAAGTCTTATGAAATGTAAAGCTGTGTATTTGTAGTAAACAAATCCATCAGTAATACATTTTTAACTTCCAACATTTGCTTCTGACTAAAAGTCCTCTATCCATAATATTGCTTTCTTCAGTAAAAAAGCTGTCTTGTCTGATATAGGAGAGAAATATGCACAGATCAAACACTGTTTACAAGTAAAAACAGACCATAAGATGGGGTGGACTTTTTCAATAGAGGAAGCGTTTTCTATATTATGGACTGGTATTTTGGCCAAAAGTTTTTTATAAACGTGCAGATTTTTGCTTCACAAGATGTTAACTGATGAACTGGAATTGTGTGGATTATTGTGATGATATGCACCCATTCACTGCAGAGGATCCATTGGTGAGCAAGTGATGCAATGCTGAATTTCTCCAAATCTGTTCAGATGAACAAACCAACTCATCTGCATCTTGGATGGCCTAAGGATGAGTACATTTTCATAACATTTTTATTTTTGAGTGAAGGATTTGAATGAAATATAAAACTTCGCCATTTGGGCTATGGACATAGCTTCATAGCTCCAATCATGCAGCTTGTTGAGGAGAATTATACATGCCATAAGCATTTAGAAATGGGAGGAGGCAGTCGAGCCATTTGACGGCAGCAGCTGTGGTTGCGAGAGTATGAGTGAGACAATGGCGTATTCTCCTGCATGCCTGTGCGCGGCCCAGTGCCTGGGGAGGATTTATCGCTCAAGAGTGTGCGGCCCCGAGCAGTGTGGAGCAGGAGATGATGTCATGACTTGGCACAGTTCCAGCCCCCCGGCTTGATGGTGCAGGCCTGACACCAGGCCATAGGCCTCACAGTACCACACGCAATCCCATCATACCCCACACACTGCACCCATTTACGCAACACACAATGGCCTAAAACCCTTATTGCAATCTGCCCATCACATCGGTCCCTCAAGGCCTAATCCATTGAAAATAGCTATAAAATCCGGACACAGCCTCTGCCTATCCAAAATACAAACCCCTCAGAAATCCCAAATAAAACAACACCTCAAAATACCCCCCACACAGCCATTTAGCAATTATAAAAAGCACTCCCATAGGCATTCACAACCTCAACCAATCAGCCCAAATTTTTTCTTCTGTGGAACACAAAAGGTGAGTTAACACAAGGCTAGTGTTCTGGATAATTTCTGTGGCTGTTAAGCACCAAAATGACAAATAAACATAAGAATCATAAAAATAGCTTGAAACTGAATTGAAATGTAAGTTATTTGTCCTTAATTTGCTTTGTTCATGAGAGAAGTATCATTGTCTGATTGGAGAATCGATAGTTGTTTTGATTTGGATCTTTTCAATGAATCAGTTGATCCAGTTCCTGTCTGAACTATTTGTTCATTGAGTCCAACTCATTGGTCCGTTCACAACAGCCAGTTCATCAGTGAATAACGGCTTCGATTTTAGTATGTTCCTCACACAAAACTGATTTCAGAAGAATTGGAATGTACTGCATAGGTCGGTTTTATGGTAATTATATGTTTTTTTGCAGCTATAAGCAGCCCTGTCCATGTTCATTCTCATTATATAGAAAAGATGTGTTCCACAAAAAGACTCAACCCCAAGAAAAAGGACCCATATGCATTTCCGCCGAGCTGGGTGTGGCTAATTATAAGATCAGAATTTTTATTTTTGGGAGAACTATTCTTTTTAAAAAATTGTCTTTATTCAAATATTTGTATTTGTTAGACCTGAAACTCAGACAAAATGAATGCTTTTACATGGTTTAGACATACAACACATCTTTAGCAAGCCTTTGAACACTATTTCTTATTAATGAAATACTTCACCTGTACACTGGTATTTTAAATACAAAATGAATGTGAAAGACATGATGTACACACATACACCAATACACCAACATCACTATGGGCTTAGACTCTACTCTGCTGCCTGGCAAAAACACGCAGACAAGTGTGAAGACACACCCTGTGTCGACATCTGGGTCTCTGCTAGCTTTGCCAAGGCAGAGAAGAGAGAGAGAGAGAGAGAGAGCACGGAGGGAAGAGAGACACTACATTCCTTCAGTAAGAAGTCTTATTCTTTCGTTCACCCTCTCTCTTTCCGTCTGTCTCTATCTGGGGCTCACTGAAGTCACAAACCACAGCAGTGCTTTAGCCAGACTGATGAGTGCATGGCTTTGCTTTAGTACAATCAAGTTTTGGCTTTGCTTTAGGACAGTAAATGAGAGATATGAATTTAAACCTCAGGTCTTCAGCACACACCCTCGTTTAGTACTGCAGAAGGAGGCTGTGAGAGGACCCACAGCCACCCTTTCACATATGCATTTGTTCATTCATCACCTGTCTTGTTTGAAGAAAAATATGTGTAATTATTTACTTTATTTTTAATTATTTCATTATTTTCTTTTATTGTTCGAATTAAAAAAGAAGAGCAGATTTCAGATTTTTTTTACCCTAGTTTAAAATATATTCAATTAAAAGCTTAACAGTAAACATAAACTTAACAGTTTATGTCTACATTTATTAATGTAGCAAATTATTTTTTTCTGAGATGACTTACAACTGAGGAAAAACATTAGTTATTACTTTTAAAGAAACAAATAAAAGTTCATAATTAACAAGAAGTTAGATTAGCCGTGTAAATGCAGTCAGTTGAGCGAACAGTTTTAATTTCTTAACATATTTATTTATAGAAAAAGTGTCTTTTTTTGTATGCATATAAGGTGTATTCAGCTATTTCTTGAAAGGTGATCTCCAAAAATTATCTCAGTAGTTTTGTCTTGTTTTTCAGTACAAATATCTAAACATTATCCCCCCCCAACCTGTGCAAGAGACATTTATTTAAAAAGCAAATGAGTTCAAGACTATTATGTGCGTTTTCTTAAAAGCCGACAGAACATTTTAGATCTGCAATATAGTGAGAAAAATACATTTAAAGGGAAAACAATATAATTTTTATTGCCCCAGTGGCAAATATTTTTTTCTATTTTTAAGCAAAAACGTCTCGGGTTACTTATGTAACCATGGTTCCCTGAGGGGAACGACGACACTGCGCTCTAGGGGTTGCTATGGGGAACGCTTCGTCGTGACCTGTGTCTGAAGCATAAATTGAAAAAACACCAACTCGTTGGTCGGCGACAGTCATGACGTCACTACCGTCGTGACTAGTACAAAATAGGCGCCGGTAGGGCACATCATCACTTCTTCGTCTGAATCTTGTGTCCGCAGCATGGCACAAAAGCTAGAGGACACAGTGTCTCGTTCCCCCTCCCCGTGAACCAGGGTTACATACGTAACCCGAGACATTCCTCTTCAGGAACTCAAGCTGCGTCATATAGGGGGCGCTACTGGGGCAACGCGTATATACCCACGCGCCATGTGAGGGGAGTGCAAGCCAGAACCAGGGCGAGCCACTAAGTACCAACTACACCATACCGCTATGGGAGTTGCCCCTGTCCTGCACTTAGACGGCTTTCAGTGACATTACTCCCTGCGGCCAGAAGCCTAGGCTGCCCAGGGACATTACTAGAGCCTCACAGTGTGCAGGTCCCACCGGGACATGATTGGTAGTAGAACCCAGGCTACCAATAGTCTAACACGGGAGTCAGTCTCTCGAGATTGATCTCTGGTGTAATGAGGGCGGCTGGCTTGGTTCCCAGAACTGCGGGACGGCAGGGGCCCCTGTACCAGCTGTGCCATAAAAAGCCTCTTCGGAGGTGGCGCCAGGGCTTAGAATCATGAAGGATTCCTTCCAGGGAATACGACCAAGAGCCTACATATTGGATCAATTACTAGTCTTGGCCTATCACTCAGGGCTACCTCACTTTGCAGAATGACCTGTCTCAACAGGCCTCTAGTGGAAAAACCCTGTCAGAGCAGGTATTCGAGGACACCATGAGGAGTGGGTCCCAGACGGAACCAGGGTTTTAGACCACTCAGAAAAAGAGAAAGAAGCTGAGAGCGTAACTATTACCATATAGGATTTTAGAGAAGTGAGCAAAGTAGAACGTGCGCACTTACCAATTTCGTGGAATTTTAGAAAAGTGGGCAAAGATACCGTGCCAACTTACCACCCTGGATTTTCGAACATGTCCATACTGTAGATGGATACAACAAGTTCTAGGGGGTCTCCGCCTGGGCACTTCTGGGGGCAGCTAATAGATGGAGCTCCTGCATGTACCTTCATCAGTCTCACCTACGGCTATCACGCTGGCTTGGCTAGCCGCGAACTTGTAGCTGAGGGAGCAGACATCCATTCAGCAGGAGCTCGACCTGCAGCACGTTCCATTGGTGGAACAGCTAGAAGTTATCAGCTGGGGGAGCAACACGCCCAGTTCTCTCCGAGAAGGGGACTCGACCCGCAGCATGTTCCAGCTAGCGGAACCAGCTAGTAACAATTCTGGCGTGGGAACACATGCCTGGTCCTCAGACGCCCAGGGGGCTCGACCCTATCTACTAATGCCGGGTTTCCCCGGCTGGCAGTAGCTCATTCTAACTGGGGGAGCCCAACCCACCTCTCACCAAGAGGGGGGGCCCCCAACCAGCAGCATGAATAAAAATCAGAGGGGTAGCATACTGCAAGCTAGCCCACATCGCCAGCGGCATGGGAGGCGGAGGCGGCCCAAACCTACTGATGCTAGCGGTACGAGGTCTGTCTGGAAACAGCGAGCTCAGCCTATCATGAAAGCACGGGCACCTCCGTTTTCATCCATGCTGAGGAATACTGTCACCTTCCAGGTGCCCCTTTCCTGACAGGGGTAGCAGTGCTAAACATCTGACACGGGACCAGCCCCAGGAGCGAGGGATGAACCTCATGACAACCTCTCCGAAAATGGAAACGAATTGTCCGAACACGCGAAAACCCTAACCATACACGGATTTTTAGAGATGGCCTGGGGGCCAAAAGACGAAGTGCGCACCTACCACTTCGGCGGTTTAGAAAGAATGGGCAAGCATAACGGCACACCTAACACCTAGGGGGAATAGTTTAGCTTACGGGGTGGTCAATTCAAGCCTAACGTGCCCCATTCCCACCCAATTACGTGGGATAGATTTTAGAAAAGCCCCGGCAAACGGATAAACGTGACACCTTAACACTCAAGGGGATTTTAGAAGGTTCCGCAAAGAGCACTCTTAGGGGTTATAGTGTCCCCAGACGTTAATGCCCTTCTTTTCCTCGGTAGGGACCACGGCCCCACGCTCTCGCACTCCGCGACCGGTCGAGGCCGCGCCCCCCCCGTGCTGTCTCCAGGGTGTGTTGCCAAGACACACTATTTGAGTGGCACTCAGGGTACCGGGGTGTTACTCCACTTTAAACAAAGGGAACGAAGACAGCACGCATAACCCTTACCTTCACAGGTTTTTAGAGAAATGGGCAAAGAATCCCTTGCCCATTTACCACCTAAGTGGAATTTTTGAAAATGGGCAAAGCAACACGTGCCCACCTACCAGCTATGTGGATTTTAGAAATGCGCACCAGATTCACTTGACTTACATCCACAATCAGTGGCATTGGAGAATGAAGATATGCGAAAGCCTGCTTCAACGTGGAAACTTATCCATATATCTGGATTTAAGTTCATGGGGAAGACTTCACGGACAATTCGGCCCGCCGCGAATTGATTCCGGCCGGCTCGCCACATCTCAGTAGTGATGGGGGGGGAGCCCTTCTCGCACTAGGAACAGTTGACAAGGAGGATCTGTGCCGACCCTCTGGCCCCCCGGACTACTGGCCTTCGAGTTGACCCTCTGCAAGAAGGAGTACCCGGTAGACAGGAAGCACCCATAGGGGTGACCCGGCACTCCGTTTAGCCCCGTCGGGGGCCCTTCTTGGCAGCGGCCAGCACCGGGGGCCTGATGTTCACGAAGGCTCCCGCAAGAGCCCGTATTCGGCCACATGATCCAGGAGGTATGAAGCCGAAACCCGGCTTTTCTTACCGTCTGGATATATGTCGACGAGTGACACGCCTACTGCAAGTAGAGCACATGGCTTCTGAGCCCAGCAACGGCACCTTATTGAGGGCGTCTAGCAAGGGACAAAACCGTATAGGTCCCGGGAAACACTGCAAGGAACTTTAGAAGGTTACCCACACACAGCCATCTCGGTCTGTCCTCGATATACAGATATAATGATATTTGGATCGTACTCACCCCCATGGCTTCTGTGCTGGAGCTCTGCTCCGAGGATTTTTCTGACCGGATCATCCGCTGCAGGTGACTTTACATTTATTACACATGACCACCTCAGTCTCCCATTAGTATACACTCTCATGACCTATGGATCATACTCACCCACCACGAGCCTTATTGCCGGGGCTCTGTTCAGGGATTTTTGACCGGACCATCAGTCATGCGGTTACTATGATCTAGCCATAGAACCACCAACAACATCATGGGCCCAGTAGGAGACTGTTTGAAAAATGGTTTTCAGCTAACCTCGTCAGCTGGAGATGGTGCGTCATCAGGGGATATTGGAAAAAGGGGATGGACAGGGTAGGTTGCACACATCGCGGCCCTCTGATGCGCGTGAATACCTAGTTATACTAATGACCGGACAGAAATTCCACGCGGCTGGCGCCTTGCCCCACAGTCCTCACTCCCTCGCCGCCGTTTCGCACTGCATCCCCTTGACCAAACCTCTTTTTCCCCCCCCCCCAGCATACTCCTACCCCCACCACACAGTGTGGAGGGTCGGGCGCGAGGTCAGACACACTTATACATCTGTGCACCGTCTCTGATCCGCTATTTACGAGACCGCCCGGCCAGGACCACCCTTGGTTCTTTTCTCTTGTGCTCCTACGACCCATGCTAGTGCTCTTCGTTTCGCTGTTCTTTCCCGATCATGCAGGCACTTTTGACCACCCGCTGCTATGAGTGCGTTACTGGCCCATATCCACTGACATTGTCGACCACCGTCTACGGTCACTTTCTCTTTACCCCTTCCCCTTCTCCTTTCCCTTCCTTCTTTGTCGGTGCCAACCAAGATAAGCCCCATTTCGCTTCTTTCCCCACCATGTCTCGCCAAATCAACTAACATACTGCGTCTTTTCCGTAACCACCAATAGCATGACTATCGCTTGCCATGGCCCGAGGCTCTGCCTGCTTCAGTAGCCCCGCCTGCCCCCGAGGGCCACGTCTGTGGTAGGCGCCGCAGCTCATGCCATTCCGGCAGAGGAAATGGCCTGCCTCATCCAGAGTCCTTCGCAGGTCCCTGAGGCCTGTAGCACCGCCATCGACGCCGCCAACGAGGCACCAGGTCTGACCTGCCGCTGCGTATGCCTTGCCTTTCGTGCGAGATGTGGCTTGAAGGGGCTCGGATGGCAAGGAGGGAGTTTTTGCAGTTGTGATGCACGTCTCCCCAACTGAGAGAGCTCAGCTCATAGAGCTTTCACGCAATTGACCGCATTACTTCGCAAACTGTATGATGCAAACTCCGCTATACGTCGTGAGGAAAACCGGCCTCTCCATTCCTTCTGCTCAGTTCTGGAGATCAGAAACGGAAGGTTAAGCGCTCATTTGAGGGAGGTGTTATGGCCAGAAGGGATACAGTTTCGGCCCTGACAGGTAGACTGAGCACGAACCGTCAACTCCGTGGGCTCGTGTTCCATATGGTAATTCGAGTTCCTTGCACGTCGGCTTTTTTTTTTTCCGATCCAATCACCTCTAACAGTCATATGAGAAGGGGAGGTGGGACTTGGAGAAAGATCAGCCTCAGCGTCTTCATCTCCACATAATTTCGCTTGTCTCTTGTTGGGCTGGGCCACCCACGTTTAGCACTGGCACTGCGTATAGTCTGATTATCAAAGAGAGCGTTTTTGTCCTGCCTCCATGTGATGCTCTCTCGCCCCGAGACCCCTTGATGCGCGGAAGAGGGGCAACCCCCCTCTCAGCACTTTATTTATGGCTAGGTCCAACTGCAGACCGTACCGCGTCATTCTCCTCCGTGCCTGCAGCGGCAGGGTCAGAGCCCGCGGGATAAACGATGGTTGTTCCCTCTCCTACTCGGATATGTAAGAGGAGACATCAACGAGAACGGAGCTTTTTCATATTGCGGATTTACTAGTTCTCACCAATGCATGCAAGCTTGCTCTCCTCGAAGGGACTACGCTTCCCCGGTTTGCGCCGCCCCTCGTCCACAACAAACATTCCGCTAGATGTTCTTCAATCACCTCGCGGTTGTCCGCACCCATGCCTGCCAGGCAGGTAATCCCTTTTTCAACGCTTCCGCTAGTGCGCGCCATAGTAGGCACAAAGAATACTTTACTTTGTTCGGTTTTGCTTCATGACACCCGCTTTTCAATATTAGATTCGTGCGCTAGCAGCGAGCCGATAGCAAGGATGCCCGTGCGCTGTTAACGGCGCTTATTTTGTACTAGTTGCGACGGTAGTGCCGTCATGGCTGTCGCCGGCCAAACAAATTGGTGTTTTTTCAATGTATTTGGATTCCAGCCACGGGTTCCCGAAGAGGTTTGTTCCCACTCAAGTTACGGGACCCCCTAGAGGACCGCCCACGTGCGAACCCGTGCCGAAAGGGGATACAAACTAATTTTTGATACATGTTTCTTGAGACTCTTTTCCAGATAAACTACACTATTGATACTTTTGGACCTTAAGTAAGTTTCCTCTTGTGATTTAAAATATTCTTTGCTTACTGGAAAACACACGATCCCAAAAATACTGCGTATGAAAATCATTTTTTCCTTTTGCAATGTGTCAGATGTCTAGACCCCGGGCTTCTGAGCTCTCCCACGTTAGTCATAACTACAGAAACCCATTCCACAGTATTCCCTAATTTTCACCATGCACGCGCAGTCTCCCCTTTTTTTTCCCCCCGCCTCTTGGTGTGTTAGCAGATGGGGGAGGTTCTAGTGTGTCCTCCATCATTTTTTATGACGCGGAGTTCATGGGGTGTATATATTCGTTATTTTGCCCTCCTTGGCATACACTCCTTTTCTCAAAATTAAAGTCGCTGCTTTCACGATGTTGTTAATTACGCCCGCACCTTTCGTCTAAATCAGGGGTCGTTCATACTCAGTTTCCTGGCGGGCCGCAGCCCTGCCTCCTGTCAGAGTTTAGTTCCAACCTTCCTGCCTCCAACACCACCAACCCCTGTCGGTTTCATTGAGGCCTGAAGACCCACTTGCAACTTAGTCGGCTTCAGTGTGTTTAATAGCGCCTTGGCGTACCTATGGCTTCTCTGTTCGTCAAACAACATATGCGCGTTCTCGTATGGTGTCGCTGTGACGAACCTTTGGCATCTCAGTCATTCTTTACTTTTTTTAGACGTGTAGTCTCTACCTTTTCTTGGTTTGTGGTCCCAAACTCCTGGGGAAGAAGAAACTGTTTGGTGGTCTGTGTGTGTTGTGTGCGCTGAGGCACGATATTGTCACCCCACCATTGGCCGGCGGTGCCTACTTGCCCCCTCTTACCCCCCGACCCGGCCCATCCCTTCATGGGCATTGATCCCCATGGGCCCCCCACCCCGATTGTGGTACTGACCTAGCAGGGCGAGTCAGGGGAGGCTGGGATTGCTGCCATGGACTGCGGAATTCTTATCACGTTCATTTGCCTTTCACAGGCTTCCTAGGCCCCCTCCGTACCTCTGCCTTCATGGGGCAGCAAAGAGTGTAAAGAGGGGAAAGTCGGTTTGTTGTGTATGCGCCCAAATGCACACCTGCTATTTTCGCCCTGATGTGGTCTATAAGGACGCACTGTTTTTAACGCCCATGCGCCCTTCCAGCGCTACCCTGAGATGACAAGGACAGCTTCGGTATTTTCGGGCTGTCATTGTTTGATAAAATTACATTCATTTATTATTGATCAGTGCTGTAGCTCTGCAGGGTCAACTGGGTCACATTACCCCACACGCCACAGTGGGATCCAGCTCAGAGTTTCAGAGAGAGCCCAGTTACATGCCATTCTAACCCTCCTCTTTCTTTTCCTGTTTCTTTTTTCCCTTGCTTTCTTTCTTCTGTCTTTTTTTCCGGGTTGTTAATTTATTTAACCCTCACTTTATCTATCTTCTGAGCACTCCAGATTACAAAACTATGTAGGTGTAGTACTGCCGCTGCTCTTTCCCTAGTGCGACTGGTGTGATTGTAGGCATATTTTGTTAGGGCCGATCTACTAGTTAAGTAGGCTGGCGCGACTGCCTATTTTCTGACACGACAGAGATAATAAGCGTGTCTCGCCACCTCGAGCTCTGCTATTCCTCCTTTCATACCCTCGACCTACACCATAGCAAGGCAGCCCTGGTTCCACTGCTGGGCTTGTTTCCTATATGGCCAAATCACCAATATTATGCCCCGAGTAGTATGCAGCGTCTACTTTTCGACGTGGCCCCAGATTCACCTTACTCCGTTGCGCAGTAAGTCTTCTGATCTTACCTGGCCACGCACATACCGCACCGAGCGCAGCTGCCCGATACGATCCGGGAGAGAGTAGTATGCTATTCTTTTCACTAATGGAAATCATAGCATGGTAGCTCCCTTGTCATCCCGCCTACTGACCACGAATAGTCCAGCATTACCGCTACCCCGTAGTCGACTCTTCCCCACCCCCCCATGTCCCCCCCGGTCCGAATAGTGAGAGCCCGCATGCCAGCAGTCAGCCTATTCGTATTCAACTAGGCTAGAATAGTAGCATTGTTGCCCACGTTGCGTTTATCCCATCGTGCGCGACTCGTAGAGCGTCACGTCATCGCTACTCTACTGCATATTACCTCAACTCGCCAGACAAACATAGTAAAGAGTAGATAGATCGTATGATTTTTCATTTTCACAGACATCGCCCCCGAACTAGCCACATTTTTGTATGCAAATTAGGCTCATTTATCGGGTTTAAATAGTAAAGATTCGCCTATTGCAAGTTATGCGCTTCTCCACCCTAAGAGAACGACTAAATGGAAGCCCACCGGTACCGTAGGAGGCCCCCTCCCCCATGGAATATGCTACCCCTTATCGACTCGCTCGCAACACGAACCACCATGCAGTAAAAAATCAGTCGTTGCGCCAACTCAATACAGCTTCGTTACACGCACAGCTACTACCCTGCTATCTCACTCGAAAATTTTGCCCCCCTAGTCATTATGCCTGTTCTTGTTGCACCTTTTGAAAACTTTTCAATCCCACTAATCATCCACAGGGAAAAATTAAAAACAAAAACTAAACCTCAAAGGAATAAATAAATAAATAAATAAATGTGTGTTTCCGGCAATGTTTCCTTTATTGAACATCTGTTAATGCACAGTATGGCTGAGAACATGAGCACCACAGCCAGTGTGGGCAGATCTTAGAGTGATGAAAGATATGATTTGATGACTAATATTGGCCAGATGTGAGGTAGATTATGGGAATCTAACCATGAGAGACAAACAGTCCTCGTGTACGTGCAGCACTCCGGTGCATTGAAATTCAATCACTTTAATTTGGTTTAGAATGATCAACCCTCCTGTGTTCTTCTCATTCACTAGGGTAATTGAGTTCTGACTCTGCTTAAGTGGGCCGAAGTGGACCAGTACATGACAGAAGTGATACGCCAATTTGACACAGTTTTCAGAGCTGCAGTGGGGAAGAGCTTGTGGAAGGATGTGGTCTCGATACTGTTTTAAAAAGCCTCTCATTTTATCCGCTGTGTTTGCAAATGTGGTTTGAACAGATCCAATAATGAGTTTTCAAAATAGAGGAATATATTGGGACTTTCATGTGTTGATTAAGTAATGTTTTTCATGCCAATTTTTTTTCAGTGTTAAGGCTTTTCTTTAACTGTTCTTCCATACATGTGCTTAAATACTTCTGCTGTTAATTTTGTTCATCCCATTTCTCCTTTTCTTTTCTCCTTTCTTTCTCTTGTTCAATATTAGTTTAAAGTTGCAATGGGAAGACACAAGTCTCCAACCTGCAGATGCTTTACAGTTGAAGAAAACTTGTTAAAACCTTATTTGCTTTTTTACCTCCTAACTGTTCCACTTTTTCTCTCCCTCCCTTTCCTCATTCCTGCATCTCCAAAAAGTTACTTTCCTCCCTTTTTCTACTATTTTAGCTCCGAGCTCTTCAAATAAAAACAGACCAAGTTATTTAGTATCAGTCATCTAGTCATGCTTAAGCCTGAACAGTTTTGGAAGTTAAAGTAGAGGGTTTGATTCCCAGGAAGTGCAAGAACCAAAAAAAACAAACAAAACGGTAAATTGAGTGCAACAGTCTGGCGCTTCTGACTCACAGCCTGTAAGTACATTTTTTATATTTAAAGAATTTGTCACTGATGATTCAGATGCGAGTAGCGCTTGTTGATACTCACAATTAATGTGCATTAAGTACAAAATTAGTTGTTGACTTTCAGTGTACAGACAAAAACAAGCTAAATTTTACACAGAAGAAAGTCATACAGGCATAACATGATATGGAAGCCTGTTTCCGCCACAGTTTAAAGAAATTAGAATCCTTACATTTTTCTTAGTTTTCAAAATTGCAAGACAAAGTCAGATTTGAGAGGTATAAAGGCAGAATTACTAGATATCCATTCTGGGAAAAAAAATCAGAATTGCAAGAAGTTAACTTTATATCTCGTAATTTTTCTCAGAATTGCGAGAATAGAATTGTGAGATTAGAAACAACATTAGACCCCACAGGTTTGGAACAATGATAACAGCAAAAACGATAACAGAATATTTGTTTTTGTGTAAACTACTCCTTTAACCCCGTGTTGCTGTAGGGAGATTCTCCATGTCATATGTATAATTAAAAATTTAGATAAAAGCATAAGAGCAAAATGACAAATGCCTATTTTATTCAAATCAGGAAACCGCTTTAAACCGGTAGTTTCAGATTTACCTAAATGTGTTGCATGAACATACAGTGCTGCAATTATAAATATAGAATTGCCATTTGTGCTTTCTTAAACTCTGAAGGAACTTCATTATAAAATGCTGTTGTATTTCTTATGCATATCCCTCAACTGTAAACGAGATGGCTAAGCATTTAAATTGAAATGACGACGTCTTCATAGCCTAGTTTCGAAAACATCTCAGGCCTGTTTTAACCTCAGTCTTGTTGATAGATTGGTGTGTTGATTTAGGCTCTGTAGAGACACACACACACAATAGTCAATTCTGCTCTACAGTTCCTGTCTTTTCTGTCATATCGTTTTTCTTAGCTATAGCATCTGGCCAGCATTATTTCATTGTGGCTCTCGGCTCTCTCTCTCTCTCCACACACACACTTTTCCCCTTAGGTTACATCATAGTCATGACCTCATTGCCTTAGCGTTGTAGTCTAAACACAGTGAAGGTAGTGTTGCCATAACAGCATCCATGTGTGTGTATTCTCGCTTTGAACACTTTCTTTAAGGTAATACGGGCTATTTGTTTTACATTGATAAAGTTGTGGACAGCTCTGCTGGGGAACAAATGTACTTTTTGGTCACAGAAACGTCATCATTTGTTCACCTGGAGGAAGAAGACATTTTTTCCTCCCTCTTGTTTTAAACCCATAATCCTCCACTGCCGGCCAGTGTAAGGTCTGTCGCGTCACCTGTGTTTGAGTGCTGCAGTGATGTAAACCATGTGCTGCCACCTGTTGCAGATTTATTAAAAGATTGGGCTGGTATTTAAGTTTAGTCCTCCATCTGCCGTTCCACTCTACTTTCAGAGCCTCTTGTTCCAGATCTGCCAGACCAGGTTATTATAGTACAGTCGGTGAGTTACAGGAAGTTGTGTTTGGCCGCATAGTCTTGTCATGTCAGTTTTGTGTCAGTGGACATGACAGAGTGACACGAACGAGGTCAATTGAGCAGCCATTTATGATTGCTTGGGGTTTATAAGTGTATATTTCATTCGCAAATATGTTTCAGACATATGCTAAATACATGTTGTAAACAGCACTATACCTTGAATTGGAAATATATTTCATTTATGCATTCAAATGCCAAAATGTATTACAAGATGTACTTCAAGAATCAAAAAATACATTAAAATACATTTGGGATAAATGCAAATATAAATGTATTTTGTTTAAAATAAGGTTAAGTGAAACTTATTGAAAATATATTTATGTAAATATATTTGAAAAATATTATCTATATATTTTTTGCATACTTTTAAATATATTTTAAATATATATATGTGAAAATATGTTTATGCACTGCTTTGTTTTAGAAAGTAAAGTGCACAGGCACTTGGTTGTGATGAAAATGGTGACAAGCATGGGCATGTTTTTAGTAAAGCAATGAATGTTTTTTATTATGATGCCTTTTCACTTAGTTTCATTTCAGGTTAAAATATAATTAAACGCCCAGAGCTTAATCTCTCGCCTAAAAATCAAGAAGCATGTCATGCATGGAATTGGACCACAAATTGTACCATAAACAAACTAGACCATAAAGCGGAATATACAATAGATACAAGCAATGAAAGCTTGGCCATTTCTGCAAATTAAGACGGAATCTTTTTTAATGCTCACACGACGCATTGATTAAAATACAGCAATCAGTAATAGTGTGAAATATAATTTAAATAAAATTTGTTTTAAATTTGTTTTGAGATATATTTAAATGTAATGATTAAAAAAACACTTTTTGATGGCATATTTAAAAAATATTATGTTGGTTTCATTAAGTTTCACGTCAGTTTGCAACCGTCAGCTGCTAGATGGGCAAAGTCCAATATAGTTGCTTCCATGGAAACCGAAAAACACACGTGAGATCTCTTTAACCTCTAAAAATATTTCTCAACAGAAATGAGGTTACGTTAAAGGCGTTAGTGCACAAGGCTGTGTTTTATTCACCCCCGATGCATCCTAGGTGTATATGACTTTATTCTTTCAGACGAATCCAGTAGGAGTTACATTAAAAATTGTCCTGCTATTCCAAGCTCTATCATTGCAGTAAGCAGGTGTTGCAGTGCTTCAGTCCAAAATAAGTTAAATAAAGCGCATCCATCCATAATAAAAAGTGCCTCACATGGCTCCGGGGGGGTGAACAAAGGCCTCCTGTAGCGAATCGATGTGTTTTTGTTAGAAAAATATCCATATTTCAAACGTAATAATCACTGAATCTAGCTTGCGCCAGCAGTTGTAAACAGAAGCAGCTCCAGAAGCATGACGTATGAGTTCAGCGCTGCGCATGCGCCGGTGAGTCTCGTGAAAACCAACGTTTGTTAACAGGAGCGAAGGAAGCAAAGTTTCTTTACTTTGGCAAAGGAAAACCAGTCTCCTTTTGGTTTATATCGAAATCCTCCGACATTTCTTCTTTACAAATCCTCGTTGTGTACTTCTAATTAGTGCCGTCTTACTATCGTACAACGATAGAGCTTGAAAGATCAAAGACAATTTTGTACATAACTCCGACTGGATTCGTCTGAAAAAAAAAAGTCATATACACCTAGGAGGATAGGGGTGAGTGTAAAACACAGCCTAATTTTTTCTTTTTGGTCGTGTGAATACCCGTTAAGACGAACTGAGATTTTTTGCTTGAGTACCTGCTTCTCAACTTGTTCTCCTGAGACAAAACAACTTAACATTCACAATGGTTCCTTTAAACTTTTAAAAGAGATCTCAACAACACACACACTGTGCCAAATGTTATCCTAGTCTAAAGACTTGATGGTCTCATATTGTCTTGTATCTTTAAGTTTTAGAAGATTGGATCTCAACAAACTCAACACGGTGCTAGATATTTCTCTAGTCTAAAGGACTTTGGTGGTTCTCATTGTCGCCTCCAATGGTTCAACACGAATCTCAACAAGTCTCACATCCTGTGTCAAAATGTTCCTTCTTAGCGACAGACATGGATATTCTAACATTTTGCTCTTTTAAGTTTTAGCGGATCTCTCAACAATCACACATGTTGCATCAGATATCTCCTTTCTAAAGCTGCTGGGTCTCATATTTGTCTCCTGTAAGCTTTAGAGAGATTCACCAACTTTACAAGTGTGCATTCAAGGAGTACTTGATAAGACCCCAAATACGGGGGGGGGGGGTCGGGGGGGAAATCATAAATTCAGAGTTAAAGGCTTTATTGAGAGAGAAATTATGCAGAAATAAGGATAAAGTAACTTTTTATAGGACAATGTTGATGTATTTAGGCACATAATTTGTTGTTGGAAACAGTAATGTACGGATGCTCTAATCAAAACTGATCTCTAAAAAATGTAAACCCTGGAGTTTCTTTGCTGACAGGCCCATAATTGTTTTATGACTCAGTCTGGATTATAATTGAACTAATTGATTATTCAACTTACATATTATCTGGGGGAAATGTTTGAGCTATATTGAGGCCTTGACTGGTGCCCACTTTGTAAGTCAGTGAGATCACTTCTGAAATTATAGGAGGACAAAGGGGAGAGCTCTTGGTCTTCTCGTGTAGGAGAAAAATCTGAGACATTGTTGAGGTTGGAGATATCTTCTAACATTTGAGGAGAACAAGCGGCAACCTTCTGGTCTCTCTCTTGAATCCAACATGGAGGTGACTTAAACTGTAATTCATCGACTGTCCGCTAGAGGCTGGCTCCAAAAGGGATTCAGTCCCATAGACTCCCCATGTTAAATTGCCCAATTTTACAGCAGAAAAAAATATGTTTACAACCTGGTACAAAAAGTGTTGGTTTTGGTCTATATAGCTAATTTTTCCCTTGATGACAACTGTGAGGGGGGTGCATTTTTTTATAACTCATCCATTTAAATAATATTAAGCCTTAAAGTTCTGCATAAATAAGGGCATGGCCACTTGAGTGACAGATGGATTGCCGCTGCAGTCACCACCGTCGAGCTAGGGTGGGTTTGTGGCTTCAGAAAACCTGCTCCCGCTTAGTGGTAGATACTCTTCTCAAACCTTTTGAGAAGACACATGGAGAGATAAAGAGTCTCTAGCAAGGAGAGATATCTGAGAAAGTGTGTGATGTTGTTGAGATCTTTTAAACTTTTGAGGAGACAAATGTGAGAGATACAGAGTCTCTAGCTAAGGAGAGATATCTGAGCAAAGTGTGTGATGTTGTTGAGATCTCTTCTAAAGCTTTAAAAGAGACTAATGTGAGATATCCAGTGTCTGTAGCTAAGGAGAAAAATATGAGCACAGTGTGTGATGATGATGAGGTCTCTTCTAAAACTTTAAATGAGACAAATATGAGACCATCAGAGTCTTTAGACTAGGAGAAATGTCTGAGAACAGTGTGTGATGTTGTTGAGATCTTTTAAAGCTTTAAAGGAGACCATTGTGAGAGAGTTAGAGTTTTTGTCTCAGGAGACAAGTTTGAGAAGCGGGAGACTCAAGCAAAAGTTTCCATTCAATCTTAAAGTAACCTAATTTCTGTCTAGGATAAATATTTGAAATGGTAAAGAGATATCTTTTTTAAATTTTATTTTTCTTTGCTCTGGTTAGTTTCAATGTCATTTATCCACACCATTTCAATCAAAGACAATACATGCATTGTCATATTTGAAGTTGTTTTATATAGAGTGTTTTATTGCACAATGATTTAACAAAGATAACCATAACCTATATTTACATACATGCAAAAAATGGTCTGTACAAGACAAAATTTGAATACTAAACAAAGCAAAAAAACAAAACAAAAGTACACTGGCTATAGTGTTACATTTGTTTTAAAAAAAGGTATGTTCTTATCTAAACATCTTGCACTTGCAAGTCCTTTCTAGTGTGTTTGGAAAATGTGGTGTATGTACAATGTGGACATTGAAGATAAATTTTAACATTTAAACTAGTACCCCCTTTTTTTTAAAATGTTTAATGCTATTTAAATGATAGTTTTAGTATTTGCAAATATTGGTAAAAAGTTACTCTCAGTTCCTTCTGTCATTCCCACCTAAAATAAAACGGAAGACATATTAAAGGGGTCTGTGATGCGGATTGCCATTTTTCCTTCTTTTGGAGTGGTCAGATCTGTGCTAAAGAAGATCTGTATAAGTTGCAAAGCCTCAAGTCTCAAATCCAAAGAGATATTTCTTTATAAAAGTTAAGAGTCAGCCAAACCTACCTAAAACAGCTCATTCTAACAAGCCCCCACATATCTACATCACTATGTGGGAAGCTTTGCCTAACGCCGTCCAAATGTTCACGCAAAGAAGGTGTAACTTTTGTTCTTGCTGTAGTATTGTTGTTTCCGCCACAATGTCGTAAAGACGCTGTGTGCTTCATAGTGAAAGCGAAACTACTTTGTTTGGTCTTCCAAAAGAGGATGATATCTGCTTCGTCATGCCTGGAGCTGATCTGTGCTGGTTGCTGAGGAAATACTACAACTTTGCGCTGTGGATCACAGGATCGGCTTTCACCGTGGACGAAGCACGGGGTCGTCACATGTCTTACGGACGCTCCTTCGTCGAAATCGCCGGCCACGCCATTCTCAAGCCTGCGCCTCTGCTCACTCTAACCCTCCCACCATTCCTCACGCTAGCCCCCGGCCTCTGCCCACTGTAGGCCGCGGTGTGTGACGCTGTGTTTCGTTGTGAAAGAGAAACTAATTTGTTTGGCCTCCCAAAAGAGGACACAACTACAAATCAGTGGTTAAGTTGTATTTACAGCACTGTTCCAGAACCGTTCAACCCAAATATTCAGTTGTTTGCAGCGCATTTTATGGAGGACTGTTTCCTGATCCTGGGAGAGTAGACTACAATGCCAGCTGTTCTGACTCAAAGACTGTAAGTAAATTTTTTATATTTAAATTGTTTTTATATTTTATATATTTAAAGTTAGTTTTTTGAGCAGTGTAGAGTAGGGTTTTTTGTTTGTCATTTCTCTGATCACAAATACATACATGGTTTTATGTTTAAGTGGCGCGATGCAACGCAACGCGTAAAAAGAGTATAGTCAATATAATCCTAATTATGTCCCCACTGGATGCAGAATGCCCGTTTATACTGGGTTTTCTGATTTTGATATCGCTCCAGCCGGACCGGACGCCTCATCACATATGGCAAGGGGACGTAACATTTCGTCTCGCGCTTGAGGTATTCGGCCAATCACAACGCAGGATCGCTGGCCAACAGAGCACCCTCAACTTTTTCAGAACGATATGAGCTTTGTGAAAATCGAAAAAGAAAGGACGCCGTTTAAGAAAGGCGGGGCATAGAGGAGAAAAAATAATGTACAGTATGGGGAAAATAATGTTTTTTTTTAACCTTAAACCACATTAAACACATTTCATTACACCAAATAAGCAAAATATTGTTCTTTTTAGCAACATAATATGACACCTTTAAGACAAAACTGATATCTCAATGAGACATATAAGATAATCACCCCTATGTATCGTGAGCATAGAGTAACCTCTCTCAGAGCCATAGCCTTGTGGGCAGCACATCGATGTGAAGGCCAGTGGTGTGAAGTAACGAATTACAAATACTCACGTTACAGTAATTAATTAGTTTTTATCAGTAATTGTACTTTTTGAGTAGTTAAAAAATTGTGTACTTTTACTTTAGTACATTTTAAGTGATGTATCAGTACCTTTACTCCTCTATTTTCCTTCGTTTGTGGTCGTTACATGCTTATTTAAAAAAAAAAATTTATCCATCAACGTGATTGGATAGAAAGATAGTAATAGGTCTCGTGACTTTTCAAATTGTGCATAGAAAACTTTAACCGCCAAATGTTTATCATGGCTGCTGGAAGTGCATTCTTCAAGCATCAATTCAGTCGCATCTTCCTCTAACTTAATATGTTAAGGTAAATTTCGGATTTCTGCTTACTAAATGATTTGTATATATGCTTGCCTTTCTACACGGCCTGAAATTTGGTGTGAGTTTGCGGGTATTGCATACAGTGTTAACTGCCGCAAGTGTCACGTTTGGTAAATTCCCACTCACTTACGAGATGTACGATCTGCGCTGCCTCGTCTCTCTCACGTGCGTTCTGCAGCAGGCACTTGGATAAGTCGTTGTTGCTTGTTGAATTTGTTGACTTTTGATGAGTTTGAGCGCGTGATGCGCGCTGTGAAAAGGGTTTTTATTTTATTTGATCAATTTTATACTATCCGCCTTCATTTAGCAAGTGAACTCGCGCATAAACAATTTTCAAGTTCAACACTTTTTGTTCCGTTCAGTTGTGGATGCTGCTGACTCACCGAGACGCTCGTGTGTGTGTTTTCCTTTTGAAAAAGTTTCCCCAGAAATAACACGCTATTTAATGCATTTTCCCTTACAAATTGTATTATCAGCATAACAATTTGCCATCCTTCTAGAACAATGTGCATTTATGTTAAAATTGTAACATAAATTATCAAGTTTAGTTATTTTTTTCTTTATTGCAAAACGCTAAAACTAGCGCCATTTTGGAGAGAAATGGGCTCTCATTTCAACCCATATCATGGTGTGTGATGCTGAAATATGAGTTTATAATGGTGTTTGTATTTGCACTGTTCTAAACATTAAAGGGGTCACATGATGCTGCATTTCTTGAAACACGTTGCGTTGTGATGGAGATATCAGAGTGTGATGGAAATGTTACGCCCCTCACCATATTGTGATGGTGTGTCCCAGCCGGAGCGATGATTCAAAACATTAAAACCCATTATAAACAAGGTATTTGTTGGATCCAGTGGGGACATAATTACAGATTATAATGACATGTATACGGTCTTTTTACGCGGTGCGTTGCATCGCGCCGCGTTACCGGGTGCGTAAACACAAAACCATGTCTGCATTAGTGATCGGAGAAACAACAAACAACAAACAACAAGCACTACTCTACACTGCCCAAAAAACTTGCTTTAAATATATTAAATATAAAAACTCTTTAAATATAAAGGACGTAATTGCAGTCTGTGAGTCAGAACAGCTGGTATTGTAGTCTACTCTACCAGGATCAGGGAACAGTCTTCCATAAAATGTGCTGCACGCATCTGAATATTTGGGTTTAACTGTTCCGGAACAGTGTTGTAAATCAACTTAACCACTGATTTCTAGCCGTATACTCTTTTGGAAGGCCAAACAAAGTAGTTCGCTTCACAACGAAGCACAGCGTCAAACAACGGTGCCCTAGAGTGGAGCAGAGGTGGGGGCTAGGAGTTGCGGCGGCGGGTGCTAGAGTGAGCGGGTGGGCGGGCGGCTGGCGGCAAACCACATGTGACGACCCCAAGGCTGGACTCCAGCAGTTCGTCCAGTTGAAAGCCATCTGGCGATCCAAGCGAAAAGTTTCGTATTTCTCGCAACCAGCCGGATCAGGATCCAGGCATGACGAAGCATATATCGTCCTCCTTTGGAAGGCCAAACAAAATAGTCGAATCACGATCACACAGTGACTTCAAGTTTGGGCGGTGGCAAACAACAATAATACGCAGAACATTTGGGCGGTGTATGCAAATCTTCCCACAATATGATGTAGAACATGTGGCGGGCGTTTAGAAAGGGCTGTTTTAGGTAGGATTTGGCTGACTCAACTTTATAAAGAATTCTCTTTTGGATTTGAGACGTTCGGCTTTGCAAACTTTACAGTCTTATTCTGCACAAAGAGCTTGTAAACACTCAAAGAGAAAGGAAAATTTAACCGTATCATAGGACCCCTTTAATATTTTATGTGCAACAACAGCGTGCTGTCTCAGTGGCTTTACACATGATTTTAAATCTATTTTTCCAAACTTTATGATTTAAATGGGGATGATTTTACTGAGAATAACTTTCATCTTTTCTTAAACTGAATACTGTTTCCGTGCCGTTTTAATGTATTTTAAAGAGTTGGCAATCAAAATTAAAACTGCTGGATGAAAGATATTCTTCATTCTTTATGACAAACAAGATAATGTGAATTACAGAATGTACGTTTTTAAAATGTATAAATTGTGGTGTACAGCGTTTATTATGAGGGGGAAAAATCCACAGATCAGTACTCACTAAATACTCATGAGTACTTTTAAATAGGATACTCTTTTACTCTTACTCAAGTAGTATTTTTGGACAAGTACTTTTACTCTACATTTTTTGGAAGGTAATGGTACATTTACTTGAGTATATTTTTTCAGTACTCTTTCCACCACTGGTGAAGGCACAACTGCACCTCAGACAACATGGGTTTGAATCCCAGCTAAAGGTACTTTCCTGCTCCTGTTCAATTCTCACCTGTCCAATTGTTTCCTGTCTCTACTCCTACTGTCCTGACCATTAAAGGTGAAAAACCCCATTGCAATAAAAAAAGCAACAGCAACCTCTGAGCAGTAAAACATTTTTATAATGGAGTCTTGCAAGAGATTACAGCAAGACAATAAAGAGATCTCCCATGTTTCTCACACGATTCTCTCTCATTGTCATTTTGGATTCCTTTCTTTCAGAACTTTCTCATGTCTCAGTTGTCTACTTTTATTTCTCCTAAGGAAACATCTGAGACACTGTTGAGACTAAAATTATAAATACATGAGAATCACGACTAAGTCTCCTGAGGTTAGAAAGAGCAACCACTGAGCAATAAAATATTCCTATAATGGAGTCTTGATAGAGATTGCAGCAAGACAATAAAGAGATATTCTATGTTTCTTCCACCACATTCTCAGTTTTGACTCTTTTTTTCTCAAGTATTTCCATTGTCTCATTTGTTTCTACTTCTATTTCTCCTAAGGAATTTTAGGAGAAACATCTGAAATGCTGTTGATACTAAAATGAGAGATATATGAGAATCTCATCTAAGTCTCATGAGCTTAGGAAAAGCAACCACTGAGCAATACATTTTTCCTATGGGTTGGCAACTACAAAATAAATAGTCTGATTTTGCCAAAAAATTGCGTTTCTTTATCAGAATAAGCTGATCCACACAATAAAGAGTCTAGCTACCCTGTATTTACCCCTTGCCTTTTTTCTCCTAACTCTGCGTATGAATGTATTCATAGGCATATATGTGTGTGTGTATATTTGTGCATATGCATCTTGGCGATATTTAGTCTGTCAGCGTGTCAGCGTGAAGGAAGAGTTGTGATTGGGTTTTGCTCTGTGAAGTGTATGTTTGCTAGATGTAAATATTTTCTTAGTCAGAATAGCAGTGTAATTAGAGGACACAGTCAGCCTAGCGTAAAGTGTGTGGGCTCCTGGCAGCTTTGAGGGTGGTATATATATATATATATATATCTATAGTGCATAAAAGAGTTTATTTAACAGAGACACCATCCGTTAGACACACACTCAAACTGTCTGTCCCATCAGCTTTAGCGAGAGTCAATATCCTGTTTAGTCTCACAAAGGCCGTACAGTATGTCTGGCTCCATCACACCTTTGGCCTCCATCTTGATCTTGTTCCGAGCCTCACATCGATTCTCATGTCTTTTGTGTGCTTTGCTTTGCCAAAGTGTTGAATCTCAACAAATAGGCACTGATTGCATTATCTCGACATCAAAGCACACAAACCAGCCTTCCGTATACAAGTGTCAATAGCGCTATGCTAATGCACGCTAACACAAACAGGCATGTTGACACTGCAAGCGCAGTCTTAGCTGTGCTCTCAGACATCACTGTGATTCTGATTGTTTTTCCATCTCTTACCCAAACAGACAAGTCTCTGAAGCCACAGGGCACGATTCAGTTCTCGTTGGTTCACACAAAATGGGATTAAACTAGTTTCCTGCCTTCTCAGGACCCCGGAGTCGCCTGGGGAAGGACTGTTGCTTGTGGGTTTGGGGAGGAAGGCAGCCGCAGAACATAAGTTAACTGTCAAGTTTTCCAGCACGGAGGCACAGGATGTCGGCCGGATCGGGCTTCCCGTGTGAATGGCTGCGCTGATGGGAATCTCAGGGAATATGGGGGAAATTGGCTGTGGGATTCAAACCACTGCTTCTGAGAAGATCCGTGGGGTTAATCTTCACATCGCTCCTCTCCTGCTTTTCTGGTTCCATCCGTCGTTTTTGCTTGCTCCGGCCTTTCGCCCAGCCCATAATTGCTTTTGCTTCTTTTGTTCTCACACAGTGAGAAGTTTGACAGTGTACATAAACAGAATTCCAGAGCAGCAGCGGTGTATGGAAAAAGCGCATATGGAGGCAGTTTGCCCGGATCTCTGGAAGGAACCAGTGAGGACCATCTATAATAGATCTGTTCTGCACTCAAAGTGTAGTCATTACCGAAGCTTAATGGACAGAGCGAAAGACTGCGCAAACACTAATTCAAGCAGATGTTCAGCATGTGTTCCTCTCACAATCTCACTTGACAGGGTTTCTCACGAGGTGAAAATATAACAGTGATATGATGTTCATGACCTTGTTCTACAATCCTGCTACTTTTCACAAATGCTATGAACAGTTGGGACAGGATGTTCTGCCAGGGCATAAGTTTGGTTGGGTCATGTATTTAATTATACTTAAATGGGTGTTTCTTCTACTAAAAGTGCTTTTATGTCCCATGGGTTGATTTCTATTAAAGTTAACAGATTTCAACTTTTTTTCTTTAGTTATATGAAGGTCACATTAAAATGGTTTTGGAAACGTTTTACAGTGCCTTTAACAATTATTTCTCCACTTTTCAAATGCCTTTTATGTATAACTTGTTCTACCCTTGTCTCAATCGTTCAAGATTTTAGTAAATCCATCATAAGGTATACACTACTATACAAAAGTTAAGGGTTGTGAGATTTTGTAAATGTTTTTGAAAGTCTCTTATGCTCACGAAGGCTGCATTTATTTGATCAAAAATACAGTAAAAACAGTCATATTGTAAAGCTATTAGAATCTAAACAAACTGACATGAACAACAATTGCAGTATTGATTACGTGAAAAATATTTATATAATTATAATAATTTTTTCCCCAAGTGTTTACTACTGAACTGAAAATATGAGACCTGATATAAAGAAATATGAGACGTGATATGAAAAATCATTTACATCAAGCTGTAAAGTTGTCAAATTATACAAAAATGTGAACATATTTCATTGTGTGTATAAAATGCTAGTTATGATACTAGAAAGACACATTAAGGAGCCATTTGTTTTTCCATAAATGCTTGTAATGTCATTTTCAACAGAAATGACAGTTGTTCATTTAGAGAAATATATTTGTTGGACATTGTTGTCAGACAAATTAAATTAGTGAGTGTGAAATGTGTTTGATGTCCTCTCATCCCAAAGTGCCCATGAAATACCCAAATACAGAAATGTATTTATGAAGTCAAATTTGTAGAGTTTTCCAGCTTGAATCTACACCTATGTTGTTTTGGGCTCATACAGGTCTGGGCTCTTCCCTCCGAGGGACACCAGAGGATATAATTCGTGTTGTGTTGCTACAACAACACCCACACTGGGTCCGAACACTACAGAGTGATGACTTCATTTCTCATAACACACTTTTAAATTACATTTAGAAGCAAATTTATGGTTTTGGTGCACAGACCCAGTATCTGATTACCAATAAGAGCAGGATTAATTTATGACCATTTGTCGTTGAGTGCACTGGACGTCTTTCTGCCAAACAGCGGTTTTATGCTCCTCCATAACGCCGAATTGGATCATTTCCTGACCATGACCTGGAGCATTCAGGAAAATGTTTGACTTTTGGTGTCTTTCTTACAGACTTCTGCCTCTACAGTACACCTTTTACGAGAAGCACCCCATACTGTGATGCAGAGCATAATGTGAAACACATTGCACTATTCTTGCTTTCAATCACACTAATTTCATCATTCTCAATGATAGTGAATATCTCGTGCAGATTATTTGTGTTTCAGGAGATACACGCAAATCTTTGCTGTTGTGTGAACGCCAATGCAGCTCAAGTCGAAGTGATTTACAGCATGTGATAGTAAACCTGGAGGTGGGAGTGTCTGTGTGTATATATGTACAGGCAGAAAAACAACTCTCCATGCGAATGACAGATGGAGTGCTTTAAACAGACCCCCTAAGGTTTATGTTTCATTTCTGTGTCAGGGTTAATACTGAGAGTAATATGGCTCAAATCAGTTCCATGCAGCATGTTTAGCTCCGTGAGGAAAGCTACAGGCCTCCTCTGAGAGGGATTTCCCAATACTAACACAAATAAGTCTAACACAATACAATGTTATACGGAACAGATAAACAAACAAAACACTGCATTGTTCTGCAAGCCACATGTTATAGCTTTATGGTAGCGCTGCTCTTCACTCTACCTGATCCAGGTCCAGTAGTGTGTGTGAATGGGTGTGTCTAATCGAACAGATTGGAACTAATGAACCTTGCCTGTGGTCACTGGGTTCAGGTCTTTATTGCTGCTGTGGCCCAGCACATTTCACCATAGTTTCAATCCTCCTAACGACCGTTTCACCACAGATGTTTCGACACAGCAGCACAGTTTTTACTGAGGTCGCTGTAACACAGCTCAAATGGACTACCACTTTGCTGTACCCTCCAACACAATTCCAAGTATGTAAAAGTGTGTAATATTTGCTAAAATACCAAAGATTTCTCATCAAATTTTTGTGAGACTAAATTATACAGACTTCAATACAAGTTAATTTTATAGCTCCTTACTTGGATTCTCTCTGTTTCTCTGTTGCTCTCAATGTTATTTTTCAAAGATTCCTGAAAAAAAATGGTTAATTGGTTACCTGAAATAAATCAAGCAGCACCACTGTTATCAACATTGATAATTATAAGAAATGTTTCTTGAGCAACAAATCACTAGATTATAATGATTTCTGAAGAATCATGTGACACTAAAGACTGGAGTAATGGCTGCTGAAGATTCAACTTTGCAATCACAGGAATAATTTACATTTTAAAAGATATTAAAAGAGAAAACAGTTATTTTAAGCTTTAATATTATTTCATATTTTTACATCTGATCAAATAAATATATATAAATAAAAAGACTGGGTAAGTGCATGAAACCTCATTAAAAAATCTTACCGAATCAACATATAGGAGGTGAATTCAGGTAAACTGGGACACTTTTTCACTTTGAGATGGCTGGCAAAAATGTTTCAATTAAACCAGAATTCACCATATACACACACAATACTTAATTGTAGTATTAATTTTGTCAGCCATTTTTTAATTTAGTCTTAGTCTTAGTCCTGTGTCAAATGTAATCAAGTTTTTCGACTAAATGTCTATAAAAAAGTAATAAAATTATTTTGTTATTATTAATTATTATTAGCTTGTCAACGTACATTTTTGACGAAAATAACACTACTTAATCGAAGCTCTTAAGTCTGCTGAGCTATGAAAGAGCAAACTCATTCATAGGCTTCAAAACATTTCTATGTTTGTTTGAGAGGCTTGGCATATCAACCAATGATGTGAGTTCGGGGCTACATGTTTGAACAATGGAAGACTAATTGTTTGGGAACAATCATTTATGATTAATTTTGGCAGAGAAGTGGCAGAGAAATTACACACTTTAACTTTGAAGGATCTAACGGTACGTGCATCTGTGTATGTGTTTTTTAAAATCTTTTTTTTGAGCGGTGGGGGAATTAGTAACGTGTATGTCAGTGCCTATAATCTCATAATTGTGTCACCACCACACAAGAAACTTTCTGGGGGGGGGTTTTCCCGTTCTGGAGGGTCTTCTCTACTGTGATATACTGTTCTAGTTTTAATAAACCCCCTCTCTTTCTTTTGCTCTCTGTCTCTCTTTCTTTCGTACACTCCTTCTGGGAGGTGTTCTGTCAGAAATGTGTTTTTAATCAGGGCTGTGTTCTGTTGGGATATGTTAATGTGGAACACTGCTTCCCAAACCCTGTGGGTCCACTGCAGAGCCAACTTTGGGCCAATGCTGGCGCGCGCACAGGCCACTGACACCCCCCTGCATTAAGACGCTCCCTTTGCTCAACCTTATAGAGGGAGGGGGGAAAGGGAAATATTTCCTAGAAAACCCCTGAAAGAAGTTGCCAAGCAAAACAAACCCACTACAGTCGAGGAGATGTGGGTTAGAGGTAGATAGCCTTGTACTGCAGAGGACTATGGACTCTGTTCTCAGAATGAAGATGCTGTTAAAGAGAAGTTAGCCTTCAGAAACTTAGCCTCGTGTTCACGCCTGAAGAATACAAACAAAACTGGAGCACAAGTGTGTTGTTTTCCAGCATGCTGCTAAGAACGGCCAGTGCTCTGGGTGACACTTTCAGTCAGCATGAAATCACAATTGACCCTGTTTGCTTGCCTAACACAAGTTCCTGATCGTAATGTGCATGATTCATCAGTGCATGTTATTCCAAAGTCGCAGTCTTCCATCAAAACAATCCAAGTCCAAATAACTTTAACAATCCAATCAATTCCTCATGGATATAATCAAACCCGGCCCTACTGTACATTATATTCCCCATTGAATTTCCAGTTTCGCTCTGAAACACGTCATATTACTGATTTAATGGGCTGGGAATGCCAAATCATCAAATTAAGTATTATGTATCTTAGTTTAGAAAATGAAGTGTTTGCACAGTGTTTGTGTGTGTGTCATTGGTACTCGTTTCAAGCAATGAATGAACACCAGTAAACTGAAGTGCTTTGCTAGCAAGCTAATCACCCAAACGCATCCTATACATATGAGATACATTTAAATGAATGCATCTGGCAGATGTTTTTATGCAAATCTTTTTACATTGCATTCAAGCTATAAATACAGTATATATGTTTTTTCAAATCATGCATTCCCTGGAAATCAAACAAATGACCTTGACATTGCTAGTACCATGCTTTGTGTGTATTACTCAGATATATTCACAACATGATGAATAACTTAAGCACAAATTCATAAGATTATATTACAGTACTCATATACAGTAATGCTACTTCAGGATCTCAGGTGTTTAAAAAAATTTGTTTAAATAAATTTGTAAAATGTATTTGGTTTGAAGTTTTATTTTTTTCATCTTTTAAATTAAAATCAAATGAAACTGTTTCATCAGCTAAACCTGGACACCATTTTAGTCAGAATAAATGAATATGATAAAATGAAATGTTCAATAAATTAGATATTTTTTGTCAAAAGACAAACTATGACTACATTTAAAATGTGAAAATATAAATTTTAGACAAAAATGAGGCTTTTTTGCTTTAGTCATCATTTTTATTAAAATTTTGAAATAACTTTTGATATGTGCCTTTGCCATTTCTATTCATTTTTGTTTTTATATTTCTATATAGCTTTAATTGATTTTTACTTACGTTTTAGTTTTAGTAATATTAGTAGTTCAATTTATTTAATTTAGTTGCCAAGGCAACATTTAAAATTAAGATTTTTATATTTTATTTTATTTTTAGATTTATTTCAGTCACCAAAACCATTTTTGAATAGTTTTAGTTTTAAATTAAAGATAACAACACTGGCTTTACATAATATATGTCTTATATGTTTTCCTCTGCCATAGTGATCTGTAATGACATTACTGTAATGGCTTCAGCTCCACTCAGGCTTTTCCATTTCCCACTCTTCACTCGCTTGACACTCTGGTGAGAGAAACCCTGCTCTGAGTAGTCCTGGATTAAAAAAAAACAAACAAACTCTGCACTACAGTTATAATTACATTATTTACTAAACGTTGTGTGTCATTGTGTGTGTGTTTATGTAGGTCACATGTATGTATGTCTCACAACCTCTCCACCAGGTGCTGCTATTCGCTGAGCAGATCTGGCCTCCAAACCCAAAAATAATGAGGTGTGTGTGGCAGTAAGAGCAGGAGGGAAGGACAGATAGAGAGATTGAGACCAGCTGTAGTGTATTCTCCTCTCATCTGGATTGAGTTAACATTCCAAACTCACAAACACAGCAACTATATCCCAGTATAGTCGAGCTGCGCTCTTACAGCTTACAACGAAGGTGTGTGTGTGTGTGTGTGTGTGTATGCATGTGTATGTGTTTGCACGCATGTGTGTGTGCATTTCCCTTCACTGTCTGAGTGGGTTCTCCCACGACACTCCTTCCTAAACATGCCACATTCCTTCTTATCATCCATCCTTCTCTGCCTTGCTAAGAACGAAGATATGTAAAGCGTTTATGCTAGCATAATTGTAGCGCAAGGCTACTGTTTAGGTTGTGAGTAGTCACATGACTCTTGCATCATAGCTTATTTAAATCTCAAGAGCTTGCAGCCTAAGGAAAAAGATATTGATATATAGATAGTGATGTTGCTTAATTATTGTTTTGTCGCTGCTGAGCAGACCATTTAGACCTAAATGATGCAGGGTTCTGGCACTTTTTTAAAATAAAAAGACAAAAACAAATAGGGGGTCACTGATAGATAGGACACAGTAAACTCTCAGTAGCAGTTTTGTATTGTGTATTCTCACAGGTTTTCAACTCAGGACTGCTTGTGTCAACAAGCTAAATTCTACTATGTAGAATTTAATGATATTTATGGACTTTATTTGTATATGTGTGTGCATTTATTTTTTGATTCATTGCTTCATTCTCTAGTAAATATTTGTATATACATATTTTACGATATACAGCCATGTCACGGCTACGAGTGTGATATTACGTCATGAAAACAGTTTTGACAGCATGAGTGTGCCAGAATACATTAAAAAAAACAACCATGGAGTGTCTTTAAAGACCCTCTTTTGTGCAGAACTACTTCCTTCTGCCACAGATTCAAATCTCAGTTTGACAGTTTAACAACTGAGCCCAAGCCTCCGTTACTAATGCCAAAATGTCACTTTAGAACTAGTAACGAAGGAACGTTGACATTTGCGTCATCAATAGCTTTTGTGATTACTGTACCTCAAACTCCTGTGTTTATAGGAGCCTTCTTATTGGAGTGAGAGATCTAGTGAGTTGTGATTCCTTCTATTGCTAAAAGCATTCATTCTTCAACTCCATCTCATATTCACAATAAAACATTAAGTTTTATGACCAATTGAATGTTTGAATGTTTATCCACTATAGAGACATCAGAGCCAGCGACAAATTCCAGAGGATCTGGCCGAGGTGAGGCTGCTCTCTGTTGGTTCATGAGTGTTGAATGGCCACTGAAGCCCTGGAGCTCACATTTCCGAAAACTTTTTTTCCCAAAAATTTTTCAAAAAGACATTGGGCCTCATTTATCAATCTAACGTAGAAACGAGCGCAGATCTGTGCGCACAAATCAACTTTACTTATTTGATTTATGAAACATTCGTATGCCGCTAATCTCATCGTACTAATGATTGCACGTTGATAAATGTGGCGGAAGAAAACAATCGTCATTTTGAATATCACGCCCCTAAAAACACCCTGTTTAGAAGCCTCGCCCTAGAGTTTACAACAGTGAGAAACGAAACCCGGCCAAAAAGAGTAAGTAATCTCGCTAAAGAGAAATTGATTTTACTCCAAAAACACCCCTTAACCTTGTAATTGCAAACAATTAGGCTACATTAATTTATGTATTTTATATGTATATTAAAATACTGGTAAATATAAACAGCTTATATAGTTCCCCTCACTCTACAACAAATATTTAAATTTTAACGGTATTCAGAACAGAACAAGAATGAAAAATAAGTAGTTAAATTATATTTTTAACTGTAAAATAAAACACAAATAAGGCTATAGTGGCATTCATTATAAACAACACAAATATGTCAAGCAAAACTGAAACAGCATTGGGCTCACAAGCCTGTCTCATACCACAAGAATCCAAATGTATCCATTTTTTGCCATATTTGTAACATTTGTTTTCATAACTATTATTCATTATGTAGCCTTAACATGGCTTTATACTTCAGTCATGTTTTAATATCCGTGTAAAATCCTTCACATATGCAAAAATGTTTATTGTTTGGGCGCTGCACGCTGATTTTACAGAGGACCTTTTCAAATAAACAGTGTTACTTTTATGTTTGGTTGACTGCATTTTAGTTTGATGATGAAAGTCTGAAATGTCAGGCAATGGTAGAACTAATGGTTTTTGTGTGTGCGTGAGGTGCCTGTGCGATCAGATGGATTCAATCAAATAAAGATATAAAGAAAAGAAATTAAATGCATTAGTGTCACAAAAACAAGCATAACCTATACTTGTTGCACAGTGTCCCCCCCCCCCCCCCCCCCCCCTTTGTTAATCTTTTAATTATATTATAGCCTATTATATATTTTGTGTGATACTATTTATTTTATTCCTTTTATAGACTTAATTACTGTTTTTCTCCTTTCACAGAAGTGCAGCAGGAGCATGATGCGACGATTGAATCCTCATAGTCTTGTTTATGCTGCTATTCGCACATATAAAGCTAAAATGGCCCTGTACAAAAAACCACCAACAAAAAAGACATGTCTAAAATCTTCCGATTACGATCGACTAATGGAGCTTTCGTTTGACGTTCAGCGAATATAAAAAGAACCAAAACTGCTTGTCCTTCTACAATTCTCCACTGATTACTATGCATGCGTCGCACGGATTCGAGCCTACTCAAAAACTTCGTACAACGAGCTAGAGCACTGGAAACGTGAGATTTGATCGTTAGCCACGAACCGTTCACGTCCTCTAGATACATGTCCAAATTTTGTTGCGTTGAAACCTACTCGTCCCTGTAGTCGCTCAATTTTCTGTCGTACGTGATCGTTTCTAAATGAGGTGCCCATTATCTTTACTTTACAAACACCTCATATTTGGATATCGCCACTCTATCCCGCAATGCAGATTCTACATATTACAAGATATATATATATATATATATATACCTATTATCAATATCGAGTGTGTTAGAGACCTATAATGTAGCGTAAGTGACATTTCACCACTTTCAGGAGGTGGGTTCCAAAAAATAAATAAATCATTAAAATAAGCTAATTATGTTCAGATTAGTCTTTGGTTATCTATGAATAACCTTCCCCAAAATATTAAGACAAGTTCACTTGTGTCCTTTTGGCACTAGAAAGAGCTTTCATTCCAGATAGATAATAGATAGATATCATACGATAGATCGATAGATATATATGATTACAATTCGCACTTTTAATTGCTATATGTAAATTATTATTTTATACTATTGATCAGTTGTTTAGGTTGTTTACTTTTGTTATTTTATTTTACAACTTGCTTTGAGCATTTCTTAACGCAAAACAAGCCTCCCAGTGCAGGGTCAAAGGCACATCAACCGTGACAGCACGTGTCCAACTGTTTGCCACCCTTACCTTAAATCCCTTGTTTTGTATGTGCCTGTGTAGGTATTTGTTGTGTGGGTTTGACTATCCTAGTTAATAGTGTAGGCAAATAATCCTTCCACCCGAAGTTCCTCTCGCACTCTCGTATTCCTTCTTTCCTATTCTTGCTCTTCAACAGCTGTGAACTTGAACGCATTTTTTACCGTAACGTGTTGTTGAATTACACACTGCAGCCTTAACCACACACATGCACACATACACACACACGCACTTAAAAAGACTCACACAGCAGTGGAGATCTAGAGTGTTATAGACTTCATATACAATTACAATAAACTAATTACAATCATATTATGATGTTTTTGTTCACTTTAAGGTTAATGTGCAGCACATTTTAAAAACGTATTTCACTTTAAATGCATATTTGTGTGCTATGGTGTATATTTATAATGTGGGGTCAAATGTGTCTCCAGAAGTTAGCTAAATGTGACAAAACCTCCATTTACAAGGTTAGAGTTTGGGTAAAAGTTAGTACTTATAAATGGTTTCATGTAAAAACATGCAAGTCTATGATATGTCATCATTTAGATAGCTAGTAAAAGTGTGTTTGTGTGTGTGTGTGTGTGTGTGTGCGGGTGTGCGTGCGTGCGTGCGTGCGCGCGTGTGTGTGTGTGTGAAGTGACATTCTTCTTGGAACATATCTGATATTGGTTCTGCTCCAAATTATTTTACAGTAAATAATCTGATGACCCGTGTCTGTGTGTGTGTGTGTGTGTGTGTTGGGTAAGAGCATTGTAGTTTGGTGGTGTCACCTTACACATACAGGTCTGCACACAGCAGGCTTCAGCTGTGCTTGGCTCTGAACTAGACTCTACAGATACTAGAGGGAGCAGAGGACGCAAAAGATGAAGATAGGAAGAGTAGGGAGGAGAGAGGAAGTAAAAGCAAGAAAAGACGAGAAAAGAGAACAGGAGGTCTTGAAAAGGTGAAAGTAACAGAATAAAATGAAGAGACGGATAAACGTGGCGAGGAAAGGAGTTCAGAAAACAGCGTAAAGTGTCTTATGGTGGGTAAAGGGGCGAGACGAGAAGGTGAAAGAAAGATGTAATTGGACCGGAGGGGTGCAGAGCAAAGGTGGGTAAGGAAGGGTTAAGCATTCGACTGGTGCAGCACAACAGGAAGGCTGTTCTTGGGCCCGACTCCAAACAGATGTTCAATTGTTTCAGAGCTGTGCTTACACTGTTGGACTGCGTTCCACCACTCAAGGGAGGAGGAGGGGACAAAAAACTCAAGAGAACCCAGTCTGCTGATGAGAGAGAGAGAGAGAGAGAGAGAGAGAGAGAGAGAGAGAGAGAGATAGAGTATGAGGAAGAGTTAGAAAGAGCTAGAGATAGAGAGAGAGAGAGGAGAGAAGTCAGAGCGGGAGGATGGGACGAGAGATAGGAGGTGTTGTAGGTTAAAATGCAATGTTTTTTCTTCAACAAAAAAGGCATGTGTGTGTTTAAAAAAAACATTACCCCCAGGGAAGAGGGTAGGACAGAAAGATTCAAGCGCTTTTTTTTCTGCATAAATAGCACTTTGAAGTGGGCGACAGAGGCTGGCGCGGAGCTCGACTGCTATCTTCCATACCGCTTCAGGGGGTCAGATGGTTCGCTAGTTGCCGCTGTAGGTGATGGGCTGCTCTCTAAGCCTAGCGCAAACTTGCATCTCTGGGTGTGCCCATCCTCTTCCCTTCCCGGCGGCTCATATCTCATGACAAATCTTACAAAGTAATGTCATATTTCATTTAGCTGCAGAATGAATAGAAACAAGTAATACATTATATTTTGCATTAGGAAAATAAAGCCTGTTTTAGGTTTAAAACCTTTTAATTTTTCATGACAATAAAAAAAGCACATTTATCAACTGCATTTATATGGTTGTGATGGTAAACAATCACATTCTTATTACTTTAATACAGCAATTAATGAGCAAAAGTACACAATGGCATAGGCAAGAGACTGCAGTGAAAGTGTTTTTATAACACACTATTCTAAAGTTCAATGTGACTAAATTTCAAGACTAAATTTGGCTGATTTAGTTTATAGATTTTTTCTCCAACTATGAAAATAGTTCCAAAAGAAGTCAAAGCATCAAACTTTGCATGTAGACAGGCTCGGCCAATCAAATTGCAGGACGTGCAACAACTGTAAAAAATCATCCACTGAGATGAAGAATATTGTTGTTAACAGATGTTCTTTACTATTTAAATAAAGAACCTTTTTTTTAAGGTACAAGATTCTTCATTAGAATTACTTTTTTTTCAGATAATGGTAGTCAATTTACAATTGAGAGGTTTTCAATGGTTTTCAATTGAT
This sequence comes from Sinocyclocheilus anophthalmus, assembly GCA_018155175.1. Lineage (NCBI taxonomy): Eukaryota > Metazoa > Chordata > Actinopteri > Cypriniformes > Cyprinidae > Sinocyclocheilus > Sinocyclocheilus anophthalmus. Next base: position 816,180 of record JADLZN010010725.1, read on the forward strand.
TTATTTTTAAATACATTTTATGAATTATCACAGTCGGTCTTAATAAAAGATAACAGAAATGCACATAACTGAAAAAAAATATGATGTCTTTACATGCATGCTTTACTGATTTACTCTAAAATAACTTGTATTTTCTTTAATATAGTATAAACTGTCACCATAAATGATATGGTGATTCATATTCACAGTCAGTATACATTACAGTATGAGTGTTTATGCGTGGTGCTCTCAGTAAAGTACATTATGTGTGTTAATGTCTGAACCAGATTGACATTGTGAGAGATGGTTAAAGTGCATTAAGACAGGGCAGGCAGTCTCACCCTGTGGCAGTGGAGAGCAAATCTCAGTGTTTATTTACACCTCAGCGTCACACATACACACACCGCAAATGCACACAAGGTTGTATTTTGCAACAACATGAAAAAGAGCCAAGCCGAAACAATGGCTGGCCGGACTGAAGTTAATTACCCACATAAGACCAGCGCTGACCTCACTAAAAACTGCCTACAGCCAGCATAATGTTAACTCACTCGTACGTACAGCACACTCACACACACAAGCACTGCACATCTTCATGGCCTCGCTCTTTTGAACTCAAGGCAGAAAGCGTAGTCTTCTCCATTGACTCCCAGAGTGCAATAAACATAACCTCACTGCTGCAAACAAACAAATCTGCTCTGTGAGAAACGAGATCACTGAGAAATCTGATCTGTGCTACAAACAGGTTTAGCATTTTATGTTTGCTGGTTTTTTTAATTCGTTTAGTCCAAATAATCTATGAACTGATTCTGATCTACGGCGGGGGTTAGTGGTGTTGGGTGAGGGTTGCGCGAGGTGTGATCGGGGTTGTGCGTATTTCAGTTGGGTGGGTTTTATTATAATTTCAAGTGTGTTGTGTAAAGAGATAGTTCACCTTCAGTTGGTCCTCAGGCATCTCGTATAGTGAGTTTTTTCCATACTATGGAAGTCAATGGGGACCAGCAACTAAAGGTGATCTATCCCTTTAATTGTTGTTGAAGCTATTGTACTTTGAAACTGCTACAAACTGCTCACAAGTCGAGCTACCCTTTTGTCAAGTAGTTAGCGACATGGAAAGCTACTAAAAAGTACACTAACCATATTAAACTTGGACAGATACATTTACATAAAATACAACTACAATAGCTACAGTTGAAACCATGCTAAATTTAAAAAAACTGAGTCATAATGCAAACTGACTGTTGCTACTTTGTTGAGTTTGATGCAGGTCTGTTTTGTAGACCAATGACAAAGTATTTAGGAACCTGTTTAAACAGTTTCCTTTCAGTCGGTCACTCCGAGTCACATCTGTGATCGACGAATTGGGATCTCGCTTAGAGAGACCAATCCACTTCGACTGTAAACTAAACGAGCCAATGCACATTGGCATGCAATGATTGCATCCAGCTGCCGCTGATCACAGCGTGAGCATAAAAAGGCAGCCGGTACAGCGCATACCAGCTTTTCGCTTCGGAGCCGAGCGACAACATCGTTCTGCTCCTACCAAACTGCTTCGTGTGTGACGAGTCTAGCGCGCTCTCGGGAGCTTTTTGGGTTGGCGGTCGCCTCTTCAAGCGGTGGTCATCCTGTGTCGAGTGGGTTGGCGCACTTCCGGTGACTACCCCCCTGTCGGACGTTTCCCCCTGTGCGTCTCAGCATGTAAAAGAGTATTTCCCTAGAGTACAATAAGCGGGTGCGTCTTTGTAAAGACATTGGATCGTCTTTTTAAAGATGCCGTTTCCCCCGTGCGTTTCTGGCTGCGGTCGTTACCTGGCGCTGGGTGATGGTCACGACCGCTGCTTCACGTGTCTGGGCATTAAGCACGCTGAGTTGGCTTTCGTGGATGAGTCATACTCCCATTGCGGGAAGATGATCATCTCGGAGCTGCGGGCCAGGCTCCGTTTCCTCCAGGGGGGCGGAGCTTCGTTGCCTCTGCCGTGATTTAGTGTTCGTCCTGGCGGCAGCCAGGCGTGGAATACTTCGGGCAGTAGCATGGGCGGTCTGAAGGTTACAGTGGCGGCAAACCCCTCAGGGAACCAACCCTCGGGGGACGATCACTCCTGTAGCGCTTCGCAACCAGTTGAGCCACCAAAAGAACGCACTGGGCTCTCTTCAAAGAGCGTACCAGCGGTATCCTTCAGTGCTCCTCCCAACGACTGGATGTCGATCACTGCATCGAAGGGAGAGCTCTCTGGAGAGGAAGATTCGACTGCGCTGGGGCCCGCCCTCCGTTACAGTGGCAAGGCCTGATCATATCCAGAGATGACGGCCTATGCTGGTTCTCGGGGTGGTCCCGCCTCGGTGCCTTTCTTCCCGGATGTGCATGAGGAGCTCACCAGGTCATGGACAGCACCTTTTACTGTCGGAAACCGACCTGCTGGTTCCTCCTCCCTCACCACCCTCAACGGTGGTGCAGCTAGGGGGTTACAAGGGTCCCCCTGGTGGAGTGGTCGGTTGCGATGTAGTTGTGTCCTAATACTGCCTCCACCCGGCAGGGCGAATTGTGCCTCCCCTCCCGGGTCTGTAGGTACTAGTCTGGCCTGTCCGGCGATGCTTAGACGGCCTGTGGAGAAGCTGCCTCCGCTTTACATGCTACGGCGTTACTGCAGGTTCATCCGGCCAAGGCACTGAGGGACCTGCTCGATGGTGGTCATGATCTGGAAGTTCTGAAAGAGCTCTGAACCGTTACTGACCTCGCGCTCTGAGCGACAAAGGTCACCGTAAGTTCTCTGGGTCGTGCAATGTCCACACTTGTGGTCCAGGAGCTGTGTCTGGTTGATGTGAGGGACGCCGACAAAGTTCGTTTCCTTAATGCCCGTGTCCCAGACCGGCCTCTTCGGCAACACGGTCGAGAGCTTGGCCCAGCAGCTCTCGGCTGCACAGAAGCAGACTGAGGCGGGTCGTCACACCCTGCCCCGGCGGGCAGCTGCTGCCTCCACCCGTCCGCCGGCCGCAGTGCCCCAGCCTGCTCGTCGCCGAGGGTGGCCCCCTGCGTCCGCCCCTGCTCCCGCACTGCATCCGCAGCAGCCTCCAGCAATCGGCGCCGTGGAGCTGGGCGTAGGCAGGCTGCCCCACCCGTCCAGGCCCCCATCAAACCTGGCGGTGAGCGAAAGAGCAAGAGGCCCCGGGACGGGTGACCCAGAGAGGGAGGAAGCTGCTCTTTGGGGGATGGTGAAGGCACCTCTCCCTCCCCTGGAGGAGGGCCGGGTGGAGAATCTGGAAAATCTCAACGAGAGAGTGGTTTTCTCTCTCCCTGGGTCCAAGGAGGGCACGGAGAGTCGCGGACGGACCAGCACTGAACCACACTCATCCTCCTCCATTGCCAGCAGGCAGCAGCGGGCAGTTCGAGAGCGTCAACAAAGGCCCTACTCACACACCCTCTGCCAAACTGTGGAACCAGGTAAGCGTTGCACCGCACACTCAGACCCCTCTTTGGTCCGCTCACAAGCCACCCGAGTTGGGTCCCTGTGTTCCACCTTGCTGCCCCCACTGCGAGCTACGGCGGTGGTTCCGCTGGTTCCCCTGCTTGCCCCAAAAACGATATCTGGGTGCCTGGCTAGCGCCACCCAACCAGTCTCGTTGGCTTCCTTCGAACCGTCAGGCTTGGCTATGTGATTCAGTTCACCCGGTATCCCCCCAAGTTTAGTGGCATCTGCTTCACGACGAAGGTGGCCAATGCTCCTGTCTTGCGTGCGGAGATCGCAGTCCTACTGGCGAAGGATGCGATAGAGCCGGTCCCTCCAGCCGATATGAATACAGGGTTTTACAGCCCTTACTTCATTGTACACGAGAAAGGCGGTGGGTTATGACCAATCATTGGATCTGCCCTTCGTCCCTTCGCCGGTTACCGTTCAAAATGTTGATGCAGAAACGCATCTTCGGGTGCATCAGTCCCAGAGATTGGTTTACAGCGATTGACCTGAAGGCATACTTCATGGTCGCCCTTCCCTTTCCGCGCCGCGACCATTTTCTTTTAACTGCAGTGTCGCGGTCGGGAGCATATCATTATGGAGGTCCTGCCCTCCGGGCTGTCCCTGTCTCCCCGTGTCTTCACATAAGTTGCGGAGGCAAGGGCAGGACAGCGGCCCCACTGAAACTATTTCAGAGGCTCCTGGGGCATATGGCAACTGCAGCGGCAGTTACCGCCGCTGGTTCTGCTTCAGATAACCGGCTTCCATGCACTGGCTTCATGGCCTAGTCCCGGAGCTGGGCGTGGCAGTGCGCCACTGCACACGGTCCAAGTTACACTGCCTGTCGCCAACACCTTCACCTGTGTCGGTGGGGGGTGGCAGACCTTATGTCCTCTGGCAGGAGTGCCCTAGGTAACGGTCTCCCAGGCATGCTGTGATTTACATGGATGCCTCCACCACCGGCTGTGGGGGGCCACGTACAACGGGCATGCAGTGTCAGTGGTTTGGACGGGGCCTCAACTGCACTGGCATCAACTGCCTCTAGTTGCTGGCAGTGCACCTTGCCCTGGGCCTTCTCAAAGGGTGCTTACGAGGCAAGCACGGCGACCGTTGTGTACATCAACCGACAAGGTGGTCTGCGCTCCCGTCGCATGTCGCAACTCGCCCGCCACCTCCTCCTTTGGAGTCAGAAGGTTCTGAGGTCACTTTGTGCCATTCACATTCCGGGCCTGCACAACCGTACAGCCGACGAGCTGTCACGAGCTACGCTCCCTGGAGAATGGAGACTCCATCCCCAGACTGTCCAGCTGATTTGGAGATGTTTTGGGGACGCTCAGGTAGACCTGTTTCCCTCTCCAGAAACCTCTCACTGCCAGTTTTTCTACTCCCTGACCGAGGGAACACTAGGCACAGACGCACTGGCACACAGCTGGCCGTGGGGCCTGTGCAAGTATGCATTTCCCCCTGTTAGCCTTCTCGCACAGACGCTGTGCAAGGTCAGGAGAACGAGGAGCAGGTCCTGCTTGTGGCGCCGTATTGGCCCACTCGGACCTGGTTCCCCGAACGAATGCTCCTCGTGACAGCCCCTCCCTGGCCGATTCCTCTGAGTGACGGATCTACTGACTCAGAGACGGGCACCCTGTGGCACCCGCGTCCAGAACTCTGGAAACTCCTGTCTGGTCCATGGACATTCCTCGTTGGCCCTCACCCAAGAGGTAGTTGACACCATCCACTTGACACTGACGAAGTGGATTCGGCTACCGCCATGAGGTGGTTTTCTTGAAGTGGAACCTGTTCGTCGAGTGGTGTTTTTCTCACCGAGAAGACCCCTGGAGATGCCCAATCAGGGTCGTGCTTTCCTTTTTGCAGCAAGGGTTGGAGCGAAGGCTGTCTCCCTCCACCCTTAAAGTCTGGCTGACTCCCAGGTAATCCTGCGACTCCGGCCTGGCTATGTGCCCAAGGTTCCAACTACTCCCTTCAGGGATCAGGTGGTGAACCTCAAAGCGCTGCCCCCCGGAGGAGGCAGACCCAGCCCTTGCTTTGCTCTGTCCTGTCCGAGCCTTGAGATGCTACTTAGACCAGACACAAAGCTTTAGGACCTCAGACCAGCTCTTTGTCTGTTACGGAGGCCGGCAGAAGGGGAAGGCCGTCTCTAAGCAGAGGATGGCCCACTGGATTGTAGATGCCATCACCCTGGCTTATCAGGCACGCTCAGGTTGCGAGCTCACTCTACTAGAAGTGTTGCATCCTCCTGGGTGTTGGTTCGTGGCGCCTCGCTGACAGATATTTTTAGGGTTGCGGGCTGGGCGACCCCTAACACGCTCGTTAGATTCTATAGCCTTCTTGTGGAGCTGGTATCCTCCTGTGTTCTCACCTCAAACAGGTAGAGGCACTGAGAGGCCTCGGTTTAGTGTCGGCTTGCTAAAACTGCTCCAGAGTGTCCGTACTGTAGGCCCTGTCGAGCTCCTCCGTCCCCTCGGCAGTCAGACGTGGCGGAACGTCCAGCGCCAGGCCCTCTCTCCGTGAGAACCGGTAGAGGGCTGGGTTCCATATGTAGAGGCCTACGTGGTTCCCATATGTGTAAAGTCCCCGGTATAGCCTTGAGCCCGTGTTTCCCCGGGCAGACTTCTGCCATTTCAAGAGGGTTACAATCACCTCCAGTTATACATATACACCTAAGCGGATGCTATATTTGTATTTGCTTCCGAAAACTCCTTCGGTAAGGATGGGGCTTCCGCAACATTCCTGTTCCAAATAACCCACACACACCTGGATTTATGTTTCTAAATGAAAATGGCTAGAAGACAGGGCGGCCAGTGCGAACGGCTCCTCAATTGAAACAGCCCTCCTAACTTCACTTCATGAGTGTTTGCAGGACTGTAAGAGAGTTGGAGGTGTAGCGCTCTATTTAAAGATGTCTACAATTGCGGCCAACAAGTGTCATTTGGTCAGTCACTTGTCTTTTGAATATCTAGGGATTGTGTTGAAAGGTGCTCCACGCATTCTGTTTATCATTATTCACAGGCCTCCAAAATACTCTCCAGCCATTGTTGAAGAGTTCACAGAAATTCTATCAATGATTTCCTCAGAGTTTGACAGTTTTGCTATTGCAGGGGATTTTAATAATCACATAGATAATGCAGAAAACAAAAAAACAAAATAAATTATAACTGTTTTAAACACTTTTGACCTGATCCAGCATGTGCATGAACCCACACACAATCATGGACATACTCTAGATTTAGTCATCAGTAGAGGTCTAAACATTTCATTCATTGTTATTAAGGACTTAGCACTATCTGATCATTTCTGTATTTTCTTTGATATATTGATTTCTGTTACCACTGAATCTAGATCTGTCTCAGTCAGTAAGAGATGCATTAACGAAAACACTAGTTTGCTATTTATGGAGGCTATATCTTTAACCAAGCATTTCTGCAGACTCTGTTGATCTTCTCCTTGATTCCTTTAACTCAAAAGTTAAGAATGTTATTGATGACATTGCTCCTTTGAAAGTCAGCAGGAATACTTGCAGACAGAAATCAGCTTGGAGAAAATCAACAGCAGTTCAGAGTATGAAAAGAAAATGCAGAAAAGCTGAGCGGATGTGGAGGAAGACGAAACTTGAAATCCACTATAACATATATAAAGACAGCCCTCGTAATTTCAATGTGGAACTAGGCAAAGCTAGATAGTCATTCTTCTCAAACCTTATAAACTGTAACTTAACACTTGCACTCTTTTTGCTACTGTTGAGAGAGTCTGACAAACCCCCCAAGTCAGATTGCAGTGAAATGCTCTCCGACAGCAAATGCAATGAGTTTGCTTCCTTCTTTTCTGAGAAGATCAATAATATCAGGAAGGCGATTAGCACATCCCCAAGTTATGCAGAGGTTAGACATATTCGACCACAATACCAAAAAGATGATACTATGTCTGTTTTTGAAGAAATTGATAGCAAAATTTTGAAAGAAATAGTACAGCACCTTAAATCGTCAACCTGCTATCTTGACACACTTCCCTCATATTTTTTCAAAAGGGTGCTTAACTGTTTTGAAGCAGATCTCTTAGAAGTGGGTAAACGCCTCACTTCTTTTTTTTCCCCTTCTTTCTGGGACTTTTCCAAACGCCCTGAAAACTGCAGTTGTTAAACCCCCTCTGAAAAAGAGAAATCTTGATAACACCATTTTGAGCAACTATAGACCAATATCAAAGCTTCCTTTTATAGGAGAATTTATGAAAAGGTAGTCTTTAATCAGCTGAACAAATACTTACACTCAAATGGATACCTGGACAATTTTCAATCTGGTTTCCGACAGTATCACAGCACAGAGACAGCACTCATTAAGATAATAAATGATATTCGCTTTAGTTCTGATTCTGGCAAAATATCAGTGCTGGTACTACTAGATCTCAGTGCTGCGTTTGATACTGTCGATCATAACATACTACTAGAAAGACTGGAAAACTTGGTCAGGCTTTCTGGCATAGTAATTAAATGGTTCAGGTCATACTTAAAAGGGAGAGGTTATTATGTGAGTATAGGATAGCATAAGTCGAAGTGGACGTCCATGACGTGCGGAGTCCCACAAGGCTCAATTCTTGCACTGCTCTTGTTTAGCCTGTATATGCTCTCACTAAGTCAAATAATGATAAAGAACCAAATCGCCTATCACAGCTATGCAGATGATACCTAGATTTACCTAGCCTTATCTCCAAATTATTACAGCCCCATTGACTCCCTCTGCCAAGGCATTGATGAAATTAACAGTTGGATGTGCCAGAACTTTCTTCATTTAATAAGGAGAAAACTGAAGTCATTGCATTTTGGAAACAAAGATGAAGTTCTCAAGGTGAATGCATACCTTGACTCTAGGGGTCTAACAACTAAAAATCAAGTCAGGAATCTTGGTGTGATTCTGGAGACAGACCTTAGTTTCAGTAGTCATGTCAAAGCTGTAACTAAATCAGCATACTATCATCTCAAAAACATTGCGAGAATTTGAGGTTTTGTTTCCAGTCAAGACTTGGAGAAACTTGTTCATGCTTTTATCACCAGCAGGGTGGACTATTGAAATGGTCTCCTCACCGGCCTTCCCAAGAAGACCATTAGACAGCTGCAGCTCATCCAGAACGCTGCTGCCAGGATTCTGACTAGAACCAGAAAATCTGAGCATATTACACCAGTCCTCAGGTCCTTACACTGGCTTCCAGTTATATTTAGGATTGATTTTAAAGTACTTTTACTCGTTTATAAATCACTCAATGGCCTAGGACCTAAATATATAGCAGTTATGCTCACTGAATATAAACCTAACATACCACTCATATCATTAGGATCGAGTCAGTTAGAAAAACCAAGGGTTCACACAAAACAAGGGGAATGTGCTTTTATTTATTATGCCACCCGCAGTTGGAATCAGCTTCCAGAAGAGATCAGATGTGCTAAAATATTTGTCACATTTAAATGCAGACTCAAAACTCATCTGTTTAGCTGTGCATTTATTGAATGAGCACTGTGCGATGTCCGAACTGATTGCACTATATTATATGTATAATCGTTTTCTTAAATTCATTTTAAACCTCTTAAATAAATTTTTTTTTATTATTTTAAAAGTTTTTAAATTCCTTGTTTTATTGTTGTGATTATTTGTTATTATTATTTTCTTTTCTTTTATGACAAGCACTTTGAATTACCATTGTGTATGAAACGTGCTATACAAATAACGATCCTTGGTATGTTTTCCCAGTGTGATCCAATCTCACTGAGTGGGTAGTGCTACGACAACAGTGACTGGCCTTCTTTTTGCGAGCCCCGGCCTACACCACAAAGGAGACACTGGAAGGGGCAGCATCCATGGCGCTTTGGTAGGATCCCAATTTGTCGGTCATCCGATGTGACGTCGGGAGTTACCGACTGAAAGGGAACGTCTCGGTTTACATATGGTAACCCTCGTTCCCTGAGTTAGGGAACGGAGACGTCACGTCCCGTCACCATGGCTGCTGTACCACCACTGAGAGGCTGGGTCACCGGCTCGGCTCCTCAGCAAAAAACCTGAATATGCGCTGCATCTGCTGCCTACTTTTATGTTTATGCTCACGCTGTGAGCAGCGGCAGCTGGATGCAATCATCGCATGCCATTGTGCATTGGCTCGTTTTTCTTACACTCGAAGTAGATTGATCTCCCAAAGCGATCACCAATTCGTCGGTCAGTTCCGACGTATGTCTCTGTTCCCTCCTTCAGGGAACGCGGGTTACACAAGTAACCTAGACGTTCTGTCTGCCACAGAACGTCTTGAATTCTTACAAGTACACTTAAAAAAACTGTACTTGCAGATAAAAGATTAAGTGTACCTAAAGAGAGTACACTTTCATGACTGTTTCTTAACACATTTAAGTACACTTTTAAAAAGTGCACTTTAATAATGTCAAATTAAATGTTTCACTTTGAAGTACATTTTAAATAATTATATTTTAATAACTTTGTCATGCTTTAAAAAAGTGCACTTTTGATGTGGTGACTAACATACTACAGCACATATAAAGTATTTGATTATAGTTTATACTGTAACATGGAACTTGCTATTACAGTTAAAGTAAATATATTTTAAATGTACTGAATTAAAATTTTATCATAACAAATATGCAATTACAAAAATATTTAAATGACACACATGTTTTCCATTAAAATAACATTAAAGTATATTTTAGTTTACCATAAATGCTTGTCAGTACATTTGACAATACATTTTAAACATATTTTTAAGATAATATACATAATTATGAAATTAGACATAAAGATAGAAAAAGGAGTCAAAAAGAACACTAAATTTAAATTTAACTAACTGCATTTAATAACATTTAAACTACAATACATTTTCATGTCATTTGAAACATTGCATTTAAGTGTAATCTTTTAAGATGTATTTCCTTTCATACTTTTGTATAAAAGTATGCTAAATGTAGGCCTCAGTAACAGCTGCCATGTTTTTGTCAGCTGAATAATCACTGACAATAAAAAAATTGTCTAGTAAGCACTTGGTAACTAATTACCTTCTGTCAAAATCCATCCTTGAATGGTAGCTGGGTTTAAATACTTTCTAGCTGGTCAGAGCTAGTAGTTTAAGCTCAGTCCAAGCTTATTTAGGTCATTGTTTAGATGGTGGGGAGAAGGTCAACCTAGTTAAAGCTGGTAGAACGCATTTGGCTAAGCTTTTGGGGATAGTTGAGCTGGTTACCTGACTACTTTAGGTTTCTATAACCTGCTATTCTCCTTCCAGAGACAGTCTGATTACCCTCCCACTCTGTGGCCTGGTGTCTGGCAGGGGCCGGTTTTAGCGACACATTCTTGGAGGATATGAATTTAGATTTATACTAAACTGATGCACTAAGGGAGACCGTGAACATATTAAACCCAATAAATCAAACAGGGAAAATGATACTGATGTTTTCACAGCTCCCTTGGAGGGATTGACCATTGGTACGATGAAATCACTGCAGTGTTTTGTGGACCTTGAACCTGTGAGTCACACAGACACAAACATCCTGATTGCTGTATTGTAGGATACTCTACTAGGCCAGATATGCCATTGAACAGGTGGCATTTGTCAAGGGTGTATGTGTGTAAAATTATTCATGCTGACTCAAAGTTTGTGTTTGAGCAGCAGACAGAGCGGCTGGCATCTTGAGGAGGTTTATCACAGAGTGTTCTGTGTACCTACTGAATTAACCCTGAGTCACAAAGCAGGCTGGGATTGAGACAGAGCCATAAAAGAGCCATCTGATAAGCTTTAATGAAATCTAGACCGCATGGCCTCTTGAAAACAGTACCTCAAGACAAGACGGACTGCTCCACCCATGCAGCTGAGAGAAGAGAATGAGGACCAGCTTTAATAAAGTAATTGAAATAGTTACACTACTTATTACTTTTTAAATTAGCATATTAGAATGATTTCTGAAGGATCATGTGACTCTGAAGACTGGAGTAATGACTGCTGAAAATTCAGCTTTGCACCACAGGAATAAAATACATTTTAATATATTGAAAATAGAAAACTCTTTCAAATTGTAATAATATTTCACAACATTACTATTTTACTGTATTCTTGCCTCAAATATAAAACTTCTTTCAAAAACATTAAAAAATCTTACAGACCACAAACTTTTGAACAGTAGTGTATATGTTTACATAGATATGTTTATAATTTACAAAACCTTTTTTTTATTCAAACCATTTGGACAGTTCTTTTCTGGACAGTTCGTCTAATTTTTTTTTTAACAGTTGATTTTAATGCAAAACAAACTGTGGTAACTTGATATTAGCTGTTAACATCATAAAAAATAGACAGACAGAAAAATCATGAGAGCTCCACGCTATTTGAAGGAGATGCTATATTGATTTACTATGAATGAACATTGTAAAATAACTGCAGAATTTTGGCAGAAACTCTGGTTGCAATAGTAAATTTTAGGGGTGTTGCAATTTTCTTCAGGGTAGATACTGATCTGTAATTCCTCAATTCCTGAGTATTTGCAATCATTAATTATCAGACCACAACCACCACGATGTTTAAAGCATGATTCACTCACAGTGAATGAACACTTACACACGCAATTCTCTTTCATTCTCTCCAGTTACAGTTTTGCAATCCTGAAGAATATGACTTAAGATTTCCATTACGCTGAGTGAAACCCATTTTCCTTTTCGGCGTTTCCAAAATTCTTCAGACCATACAGTTTTGCGCAACATAAATAAACAATTGTTCTATGTCAGTGATTCCGAAACAAAGCATTGGATTTAAAAGTAGAGGGGGGTTGCCAAATCCAATACCTTATCATTCACCCACTCCTTCTTACAAAGGGAGGTTTGTTTTCTTGTCTGATGATGTGAATTATCATGCATCATTCCATTTAAGGCATTTATTCCTCATTATTTCCAATGGAAAAAATTTGACCAAATAGGAAATCTCAAATATGTGTTCATTTCTGTTTGTCCCTATATGGACCGGTTTACTGCATAGTACATACTGTATACTGCCTGTGTAATATAACCAAACCATAGTAATTTACTAGCTTACTATATTGCATAACTGCTTTATGTTATGTTTATAATGTTACGGGTTGGTGAGGGACACACACGAGGACGAAGGAAATGAACAAAAGGTATTTTAATAAACAAATCCAAGAGACAGGCAAGTACACCAATTACATAAATGAGAACGGACTCTGACTAAGGGAAAACAGAGTATTTGTAGGGGAGCAAACGAAAGAACTAATGAGTTAAACACAGTTGAACGAAATGACAATTAGGGACCAAAGTAAAACTAGGTCACAGGGGAACACAAACTGAAAACACAATGAAAACAGAACAAAACCCTAACATTACTCCCCCCTCCCGAAGGCGCGTCCCGCGCCGTCACAGTACCACCGGGGGGGGGCTCCACGGAGAGCCTCCAGGGCGAATCAGGGAGCCATGGCAGAGCCAGCAGTTCGGGTCGCCATGGCGGATCAGGGACCTCGGGAGGCCACAGCGGAGCAGGGGACCCGGGAGGCCACGACGGATCAGGAGGAGCCGGCACTTGAGGGCGCTCTGGAGGCGAAAGAGGGCTGGACAGGAACAGCGGAGGCGAAAGAGCTGGATGGGACAAGCGGAGGCAAAAGAGGCTCAGAGAAGCGTGTTAGTGCAGTTTCTGGGGTCAGGACGGGTGCCGAGAACCCTGGAGGCAGTGCCATATCCATTATCGCCGCTTGACACGCTAGAGCGAGCTCTGGGGATCAGGAGCCCTCCCTGGGCCGAACTGGGGATCAGGAGCCCTCCCTGGGCTTAACTGGGGATCAAGGTACGGCGTACGTGTCGCTGGCATGCGCTCTTGAGTTGGCACCTGAATGTCCGGCGGGCTTGACTTCCGAGATTTCTTGACTGCTGAGAGCCCGGCGCTCTTGGGCTGAAGACTCCGGTGGAGCTTCTGAGGACCACGGGGGATTTGGGGTTAGGCAGGCGGTAAGAGCCGTTGGAGTGGTATGTGGAGGTTCTCGGTGTGGGGTGAGCTGGGGATACGCGGCGCTTCCTGTCGGAAGTTGGATGACGAGGCTTGGGAATATTCATTACTTCCTCAACTTCCATATCAGAGCCATTTAGGAATAGTACGAGATTAATCAGCTCGATCAAAGGAAAATCACCCGTAGGGAGATCGCAGCGGATTGTTTCGTCATCCAACCCCAGCAGGAAGCACGCACCTAGAATGGCGTCATGCCAACTCACCCGGTTGGTGAGCTCGAGGAAACCCTCCACAGATCGCTCCAACCTCTGACCACCTTGCCGCAAACCCCACAGCGCGTCCTCAGCTGCAGTCATCATTTGGGTCTGTTCTTCTGTTACGGGTTGGTGAGGGACACACACGAGGACGAAGGAAATAAACAAAAGGTATTTTAATAAACAAATCCAGGAGACAGGCAAGTACACCAACATTACATAAACGAGAACGGACTCTGACTAAGGGAAAACTGAGAGTATTTGTAGGGGAGCAAACAAAATAACTAATGAGTCAATTAATGAAACACAGGTGAATAAAATGATAATTAGGGACCAAAGTAAAACTAGGTCACAGGGGAACAGATAAACTGAAAACACAATGAAAACAGAACAAAACAAAACATAACCCTAACATATAATGATTATTTTGTATTTTTAATCCAAATTTTGTTCTGAAAATATATTAATGTTTGGTAGTCTGATCAAACATTCAAATCAAGAAAGGGTTAAAAATAGTAGATATTTCTTGTGGTACTTTTAACATGCTAGAAATGAGAGGTCAAGTTGAACACGTTGCATTGTAGGATACCCTGTACAATGTGCTCTTTTGTATACAAATTTTGGCAAATATACATTATAGGTCATTTGGTTACATGGTGTATACACAAAATTTGCATACTGTGCACAGTATAAATAATATATAGTGTAGAAATGGTAGAAGCAGCATGGCAGTATGCTATTCCTGAGCATAGCCTCTCTCTCGCAGCTGGTGGATCTGTTTGGAGGCAGGCGGTTGCCATGGTGCGGTTGCCATGCGGCTGGTGTCTGACTCAGACAGGCCCACACACTGTCAGTAGGAGGACAAGAGGTGAATCACTATGCTGGATGTGTGTGAGTGCATGTGTGATGGAGGCCACCGTGCTGTTCACAGCTCCATCTGTACAACACTCACACTGTTTTTGATCAATTCTGCCATATTCTTATACCTATAATGCACCGTTTTGTAATATCTGTCCACCGTCAACATAACACCAAAGGTCTTGAAAGCCTATTAGTGGATTTTGGCAGAGTGGATTTTCGTTTGCTGAACATATTTCTGATCATTTATTCTGAAAAGTAGTGTGAAGTTGTACTGTATTGTGAATCATTGTTAAGTTTTTATGGTAAAGCGATATTGTGCTGACACTGTTGAGTACAGTTGAGTTTACGAGGTTGAGAGCTGTAAAGTTGACAGTTTCACGTTATGAGTTTTAACAGTAGAAACATAATATTCACTTTCTGTAAAGTACTACTGGAACTGTGTGTGTTGAACATTGTAAAGTTAACTACTGTATGTCAAAAATGTAGTTTCAACAGATCATAGTCAACGGACATAGTGACAAAAAATACATACTTTTCATAAATGTTAAATTACCCAAATTACACAAAACAAAAAAAAGTATATATATATATATATATAATATTATAATAAAATATTATCTCTGATATATATACAATATATCACTGCCTTGCAACAGTATTCATTTCATATTAATTTTTTCAATTTTGTTATGTTGCTGCCCTATGCCTTATGTTAAACTGCTTTAAATTAGTTTTTTTCCACAACAATCTACAATCCATACACCATAATTGTCAAGCAAAAAAATGTTTTTTAACATCTTTGTAAATGTATTAAAAATAAAAACTTTAATGATTCCATTGCATATGTATTCATACCCTTATCTGGGACAGTTGTAATTTAGCTCAGGAGCATTCATATTGATTGTAGATGTTACTACACTTTGAGTGGACAATTTAACCTGTGTCAAATTCAATTGAATGGGTATAATTTGGAAAGGCACAAACGTCTTAATTAAAGGTCTAACGGCTGATAATGCATATCAGAGCAAAAAAACGAAGCCCTGAGGTTAAAAGAACTGCCTGTAGAGCTCAAAAACAGGACTGCATCAATCCACACATCTGGGGAAGAGTTCAGAAAAAAATTCTGCTTCATTGAAGGGTCACAGAAGCATGTAGTCTCTGTTACCCTTAATGGAAGATGTTTGAAACAACCAGGACTCTTCCTAGAGCTGGCCTTCTGGCCAAACTGAGCAATTGATGGAGAATGGCTTTGGTTAGAGTGGTGACCAAGATCTTGATGGTCACTCTAGTTGAGCTCCATGGTCATATATGCAGATGGGAGAAATCTACCGAAGGACAAACATCACTGCAACACTCCACCGATCTGTGCTTTATGGCGGTGTGGCAAGACTCAATCCTCTCTTCAGTGTAGACAAATGAAAACACACTTGGAATTTGAAAAAAAGGACCTAAAGGACCCTCAGACTCTGAGAAACAGGATTCTCTGGTCTGATGAACCTCAATTCCAAGCATCATGTTTGAAGGAAACCAGCTCTGCTCATCACCTGCAGAGGAGTATCCCAAAAGTAAAGTGTGCTGGTAGAAGCCTCATTCTGTGGGGCTGTTTTTCAGCAGCAGGGACTCGGGGACTCGTCAGAGTAGAAGAAAACTCAATGCATCAAAATATAGAGATGGCCTTAATGAAAACCTAGTTCAGAGCATTCAGAACCTCAGACTGGGCAGAAGGTTCACCTTCCAACAGGACAATGACCCTAAGCACACAGCAAGAGTCAGTTATAGACAACTCTGTGAATGTCCTTGAGTGGCCCAGCCAGAGCATGAGCTTGAACCCAAACAAATAATTCTGGAGAAACTTGAAAATGTGCATCTGCCCCCATCCAACCTGACAGAGCTTGAGAGGTGAAGAGGCGAGGTGAAGAATGGCAGATAATTGCCAAATGCTGATGAGAAAAGATTGTCGCATCAAACAAAAAAGACTCGAGACTGCAAAGGTGCTTCAGCGAAATATTTAGTTAATACTTATGCAATGTACTTATTTCAGTTTTTTTTATTTTTAATACATTTACGAAGTTGTGACAATTCTGTTTTTGCTTTGTCAGTATGGTGTATGGAGTGTAGATTGATGTGGAAAAAAGTAATTTAAAGCAGTTTAACATAAGGCAGCAACATAACAAAACATGAAAAAAATGAAATATATAATACAAAACCTCATCAAAAACTATAATAATTCAATTATAATAATTTTAAAATCACAATAAATCATAATTGTTACTGAATGAAATTTTATAATTAAATTATAAAAGTGTATATTTTACACGATTGTAAAAATATATGAAATTCAAATTATAGATATATAATAAAATAAAGTGCTAAGATACAAATGCCATTCTGCAGTTTGTATTTTTGATGTATATATTTCATTTATTTAATGTTGAAATTTATTTAATTGTTTATTGCTAAAAATGAAGGCTGGTGATCAACATTTTCTGAAGGTAAGCAGATCTTTTCATGAACCTTTTGTTGAAAAAGAAAAAGAAAAAACAAAATAGAATTTCAGGCCCTATTTCGAACACTATTCATAGAAAGTCCCGTTACACAACTTCAGCTCCTCCGACTATCCAAATCATTTAGGTCTTTTAGTGTAAATACTCACACTATTGCCGTCTGTCTCTAAAGTTTATCTGTGTGGTTGTAAGAGTAATGTGGGAATAAGTTGGCGGTCTAAATCCTCTGTATGGCATGCTAAAATGTTGGAGGAGAGGCCATCTGTCTGCTCTGTTTATTTTGATACTCCTTCATGCTGTAACATTGAGTCAGTCTCATGTAGGACGGAAAGAGCGGAATGGAGGAGTGTCACTACTGAACCCATCGTAACTCACTGTGGAGGTGTACCTGCAGGGTCCGTGTGTAAAAATGTTGACTCATGGGTAAAACATCCAATCTACGCTGGTTATGATGCATGAGCACTTCCACACTGACATACCAAAGAAAGGCGTCAATTTTGGAAGACCATCAGCTGTTGCTTTTGATTTTGGGATTTCTGCTGAATCCCACCCCTCTGGCTCATAAAGTGATATATTAAGTGTTAAATTCTTTCTCTGGCTGTAGATTCGTCCGAGTATGAGTTCATGTGCTCTTGGATGAACTAGTAGATTGAATCACTGTCTTGTGTAGCGCCAAAGTAGGGTGACAAGACATCCTTGCTTTTATGAAATAATTGATGTGCTAGATGTTTCTTGCTAAAAAATTTACTTGGCCACATGTCACGTCACTTTACTTTCAAAAGTCAAACATTTGGAATAATTATGTGTATGAAATATAGTTAATATTTATTAAATACTTGTAAAATTAATAATCAAAATGTAATGTATTCCTGTGATGGCAAAGCTGATATTACTTTGATGCTTAATTATTATCAGTTATTATTGGTGCTCAATTATTGATAATGGTTCTTGTTTTTATCAATGTTGAAAAACACATATGTGACCCTGGAGCACAAAACAAGTCATAAGTAGCAAAGCATACCGTAATTTGTAGCAAATAGCCAACTATACATTGTATGGGTCAAAATGATCGTTTTTTCTTTTATGCCAAAAAATAATTAGGGTATTAAGTAAAGATCATGTTCCATTAAGTTATTTTGTAAATTTCCTACCGTAAATTTATCAAAACTTAATTTTTGATTAGTATTATGCATTGCTAAAAACTTCATTTGGACAACTTTAAAGGTGATTTTTTTTCAATATTTAGATTTTTTTGCACCCTCAGATTCCAGATTTTCAAATAGTTGTATCTTGGCCAAATATGGTCCCATCCTTACAACCCATACATTAATGGAAAGCTTATTTATTCCGCTTTCATGAGATGTATAAATATCAGTTTCAAAAAATTGACCTTTATGACTGGTTTTGTGGTCCATGGTCACATATTATTCAAAATATTTTTCTATCACAGCAGTCATACAGGTTTGGACTGACATGAGAGTGAGTAAATTATGAATTTTCATTTTTAAGTGAAGGCTGGTAGCTGTCTGCCAAGCTGATATGCAAATAGATGCATAGTAGGAGCACATACTATATAAAATATCCAAAAGTATAGGTTGGAATATTTAGGTTAAAAGAGAAGCCTGTGTAAACTACATGCGATTGATAGAGGATGTGCAGTGGTTTGACTGATTGCTCGTCTTCTCCTTTGGTGCCGTGGGATGAACATTGTAAGCTTTTAGCATTAGAAATTACGATAAGTTATGAAAGCAGCACTGGCCAGATGTAGAGCAGACATAACACGGTCTGGATGGGTGAAACTGTTTACATTCTCATTCCAGAAACAGGATATATTGGTGTCCTCTTTCTCCATCTTTCTCTCCCACACTGAAAAAAAAAACATTTGTGTAGAAACAATTTTTGCTCAGAAATTGCTAGTAAATTTACAAAGAAATCCCAAGTAACACACTACATTAAATGTATATATTTTCTTGTTTAATTTACAACTTTGAAAAATCATTTTTTACAGTGCATGTCTGACAATAAGTCAAGATTTTGTTGCAGTATTATCTGTTCAACTAATTAACTATTTACTATTTTATTTGTAGTACCACATGTGCAGTGGATAATTCCAGCGTTTAGGCTTTAAAATGACACATGCACATAATATATAGAGGTTCTATAAGTCTAAATGTTATGGAAATATATGGAAAATGTTTCACTAATCCATCAGCTGCACAGAAAGCTGAAAACTCCATTCAGTCATGTTCGCATTTTCTCACATTTTATGGAATAATTTATTCCCAGAGTACCAGTTGTCCAAAGAAATACACACAAGGTCAAACTAAGAGGTTAACAGACAAACTGTCTTGCTTTTTATGGATGGATCTCGATCTTCCTCTCTGCTCTGTTTATCCTAACATATATGTCTCAGATATCCTTGTACATTTTGTAGTATACTGTAGCTTTTCAGCTATTTCTCTATTAGTTTTCTCTTATCAGCTTATCTCAATGCCCAGTGCTCTCTTTCCACACTTTTCTCCATTGCTTCACTTTCCCCTCCTCCCTCTCTCTCTGCCTGTCCCGTCCTTTCCGTTCCATCATCCAGTGTCTTCCCATAGCTCCAGTTACATTAATCCACGGTGATGTCCGTGTTCAGCAGGAGCCCCAGATGCCTGAGAGCTGCACTTGAGCTCTAGAGCTCTTCATTGGGCTCCAGTCTCTCCTCCTCCTGCCCCCCTCAAAACACATCCGGCCACAGGACACAAATAACTACATGCAGCTCTCAGTAATGATACATAGTGGACCCAAAGCTGGAATTACAGCATGAGGGGAAATTGTGCTCTTTGCTCCCCTGCTGGGCCTGTCTCTCCGAGTGAGGAGTAGCTTGGAAATCAGAGGTAGAGAGAAACAGGGGAAAAAAGAGAAACAAACAGATACAAATGATCACCACCCCTCTCCGTTGACCCTCCACATCTCCCCTACTAGATAATTCTTGGCCCACACAGGAGGTTTTGCACACAAAACAACATTCACATGTAGTGTTGAGCAGTCAAGGCCAACAAACAAATGAAAATCCTCAGAGTTTTGCTCAGTTTTGATCAGAAGGATGACTTCTAACTAGGGGTTGCACCGACTAATCGACTAGTCGACTTCAATGCTCTGCCATGAAGCTTTAAGCTTGACGTCGACTAGTCGCTGGTCCTATAGGGTGCAACAGGATAAGAAATCTTTGAAGGACTTCCACATTTGAGCTCCGTTTCCAAACAGTTAAAATGACAATTAAATGCATACTCTGAAAGCGCTCCACAAGACATGTGTGATTATATTACTGGATGCTCGAAATTGAACAGGAGAACGCACGTTTTAACAGTTTATTGTACAGGTAAATTAATCCCGTTCTAATCTAATGCGCTGCTGCACTGTAACACACACACATAGGCTACAGACAGTAGCTCTTACATCACGCACACATCGCGCGTGCACAGAATCATTCAGCACGGAAATGTATTGTCAACACTGTTCTGTGATTACTCAATAAAATAGCTTAGAAACTGAGAAGTTCAAGCATATATTTCTCAATAACTAAATTCCACAGAGAGACGCTGCCAGGTAGAATTAATTTACACACGCAATCGCTCTGACTAATGCATTCATATGAATGTAATCTTTACTGTGCTACTTTATCTGTATCTGATTTAGAATGAGCAGAAATCTGTGAGAAATATAACGACACAAAGACAAAAGAACGAGGGGGGGCCTGCCTCAGCTAAGAGCGGCCCTGGCTGTGCACAAGGTGTTTGTCACCGCTCCAGACTGTTCATTAATGACGTCATCAGCGACTAGTTGACTTCGACTCGACTTTAATCACATAAAAGTCGACTTTAAAAAATCAGAAGTCGTTCAACCCCTACTTCTAACACACATGGCCGTCAAATGATTCAGATTCACACTACTGTAGATTTCCTTCACTACGCACTGTCAGATGTGTCACACTGACAGTGAAAAATTAATGTTCAGACAAATAAGACAAAGACCTTCGGTACAATATAAAGTATGAAAATAGTGTTAAAATGTGTTTTTAAATGGCCATACAATGTTTGGCATTATCATTATAATTTCTGATAAATTGATTTAATAATATAAATTGTTATATGTTTTATTTACACACACAAACAAACACTTCTAATACTTATACTAATTCTTAGTATTATTTATTTTTATAATTCTTGAATTCTATAGTTTCATACATTTTCATACCATATATATATATATAGTTATAATATATATTATTTTCATATTTTGTTAATTACTGCTAATATAACAATTATGTTCATTTTAGTTTAGATTAGTAATTGATCTATTTATCTACTTATATTTATATAATTATAATTTCTGATCAATTGATTATTAATATAAATGTTTATATGTTTTCGTCACACAAACATTATATTTACTATATAGCACAATTGTATTTATTTATAATTCTATAAAATATACTTTCATAAATGTTTAGTGCTACAGTATCGTATAATATAATTTTCATATTCTGCTAATCTAAAAATTATATACTTATAATAATATATGTATTGTTATAACTCTATAAATTTAGACGCTTCATAAATGTTAATATATATTATTTTCATATTTGTTGATTATTGCTAATTATAAAAATCATGATTATCATTTAAAAAGTATTATTAATGTATCATCATTATAAATTTGTACATGATAAAAAAAGATAATTTGTTTTTATTTACACACACGACATATGATAAACCGAATTTGGATTATTTTTGTAATTATACAAGTTATACTCAAAAAATGTATAATATATTTCAGAAATATTAATACAAAATTATTTGATTTTTCAAAACGTCATATAATACACCACATATTGAAATTATATATTACAAATAATGCAACATACACAAATTTGATATATATTAATATATAATATCCTTGGTCAGCTGGCCGGTTCTTCGGGAACTCGAACTGCGTCCTCAGGGTCGCTATGGGGAAGCTCCCCCCCCACCCTTCCCCTGTCGTGACCCGTGTCTGAAGCCTACATTGAAAAAACACCAACTCGTTTGGCCGGCGACAGCCATGACGTCACTACCGTCGCAACTAGTACAAAATAGGCGCCGGTAGCGCACATCATCACTTTCTTCGTCTTCACTGACCGTTCTGTTTGAAGCGTGCATTCCAAAAGCAAAGTAAGAGCTTTTTCTTTTCCTACTATGGCGAGCACTAGCGGAGCGTTTAGAAAGTGTGTACATCCGTGTCAGCGGTTTCTGACACCCGATGATTCACACGATCTATGCGTTGTTTGTTTGGGCAAAGAGCACGCACGCGATGTCCTCGAGGGGGCAATCTGCGTGCATTGTGAGAGCTTTTCGCTGAAAAAGCTCCGTTCTCGTTTGTCTCTCTTCTCGAGTGGAGAGGGACAACCATCTGTTTCCTGCGGTTCAGGACCCGCCGCTGCTGAGGCACGGAGGAGAATGAGCTCGTGGGGATCTCAGGTGGACCTAGCCGATGAGGCTGAAGGGGGGGTTTCCCTCTTCCGCGCATCGGCGTCGGGCGAGAGACAGCCGCTGGACGATGATATCCTCTCTCTAATATCATCTGATCCAGGGGCCAGTGCTCAGTTGGGCCCAGCCCAACAAGAGCAGGGAATGGATGTGGAGAGTGAAGAAGCCGAGGCTGAAGCTTTCCCAGTCCACCTGCCCTGCGTATGATGAGCTATTAGAGGTAATGGATCGGGCCACGGCAAGGCTCGAATTAACGTGGAAACGAGCCCCCAGGGGAGGGGTGACGTCGCGAGGTCGTCTCGATGAGCGTTATCTTTCTGACCGTAGCCCTCCAGCTCAGGTGAGCCTTCCTTTCCTTCCTGATCTCCACACTGAGATCGAGAAGGAATGGAAGAGGCCGTTTTCCTCACGCATACATCAGTCTCAGCATACGAGTTATGCGAACATCGAGTCGATGCGCGAAAGCGGCTATGAGATGATGCCCCCGGTGGAAGAGACGCTAGCCAGCTACCTCTCTCTGGGGGAGACGTCATCTCTCAACACTCCCTCCTTGCCATCCGTGCCCCTTCAAGCCACATCTCGCACGAACGGCAAGGCATACGCAGCGGCAGGTCAGGCTGTGGCTTCGTTGCACACGATGGCAGTGCTTCAGGCATACCAGGCTGACCTGCTGAAGGACCTGGATGAGGGGCAGGGCCTTTCCCCTGGTGAAACGGCTGAGCTGCGGCGCACCACAGACTTGGCCCTCCGGGCTACTAAGCAGGCAGCCTCTGCCATGGGCAGAGCGATGGCTGCTATGGTGGTGACGGAGCGGCAGTTGTGGGTGAACTTAGCGGACATCGGGAAGAGAGAAAGGGGCTTTCTTCTCAATGCCCCGGTTTCACCCTCTGAACTTTTTGGCACCTCCATTGAGACGGTGGTCAAGAAGTTCAGGGAGGCGAAGGCGCGCTCAGCAGCGTTCAAATCCTTCATACCACGAAGACCCAGGTCTGAGCCAGGTTCTGTTAGTGGCGCCACTACCGGATATGAGGCTGGTCAGTCTCGTGAGACGGCGCATGTATTGCTGTTAGCGTACTTGTCAGCCCTACCTCTCTTATGACGCCTGTCCCCAGCCCTTTTCCCACGCCTGTTGGGTGAAAACATCTACCGTTCGTGCCTCCCCACTACCCCCCCCCGATTCTTTTCTACTACCCATTGCCCCTTTTCTTATGCCACTTATATCCTTCATGCTGAACCGAGGTTAGCTGTAAAAAAAAAAAAAAACATTTTTCAAACTGTCTCCTACTGGGCCCATGATGTTGTTCTATGGCTAGATCATAGTAACCGTCTGACTGATGGTCCGGTCAAAAAATCACCGGACAGAGCCCCGGCAACAAGGCTCGTGGTGGGTGAGTATGATCCATATATCATGAGAGCATGTATACTAATGAGAGACTGAGGTGGTCATGTGTAAAAAATGTATAAAGTTACCTGCAGCAGATGATCCGGTCAGAAAGATCCTCGGAGCAGAGCTCCAGCACAGAAGTCATGGGGGTGAGTACGATCCAAATATCATGATATCTGTATATCGAGGCAGACTGAGATGGCTGTGTGTGCGTAACCTTCTATAGTTCCTTGCAGTGTTTCCCGGGACCTGTACGTTTCTGTCCCTTGCTAGACGCCCTCGATGAGGTGCCGTTGCTGGGCTCAGAAGCCAGGTGCTCTACTTGCATTAAAAAAGGCGTTCACTCGTCGACATATGTCCAGGCAGGGGGATAAAAAGCCGGGCTCCGGCTTCATACCTCCTGGATCATGCGCCCGAACACGGGCTTTTGCGGGAGCCTTCGTGAACATCAGGCCCCCGGTGCTACGCTGCAAGGCACCCGGACAGGGCTACAGTGCCTGGTCACCCCGAGGAGCTTCCTGGCCACCGGCGTACTCCTTATTGCTGAGGCAACGAACGGGAGGTACATGGGGCATCACCAGGATCCTCCTGTGTAAACTGTCCTAGGCAGGGCTCCCATCACCACCGAGATGTGCGAGCCGGCCTCTTCCGGCTGGCCGATATGGTCGGGTTTCCATGAACTTAAACTCCAGATAATGTGGTAAATGTCCACGTAAAGCAAGGCTTTGCGCATTTCTCCAAATCCACGTGAGTGGGGGATGTGCACGTGAAGCTGTGCGCATTTCTCTAAAATCCACTTAGCTGGTAGATGGGCACGTGTTGCTTTGCCCATTTTCTAAAATTCCACTTAGGTGGTAAATGGGCATGGGATTCTTTGCCCATTTCTCTAAAATCCTGTGAAGGTAAGGGTTACGCGTGCTGTCTTCGTTCCCTTTGTTTCAGAGTGGGGTAACACCCCGGTACCCTGGGTTCCACTCAAATAGTGTGTCTTGGTCGACACACCCTGGAGACAGCACTCCCCTCACCTCTGAGGAGGGTGCTGGAGCTGCTGTTCCCGAAACGGCCAGTCCGGGTCCGGTGACAATAGAATCTAAGACAGTCCAGAGAGGGGGGGGGGGGGGGGGGTGTCTTGCGCACCGTCTAAAAATCCTTTTTCGCTTTTCTAAAATCCACGTAAGTAGTGGGTGGGCACGTAGGCTTTGCCACCCGTCTAAAATTCCACCTAGGTGGTAGGTGTGCACGCTATGCTTTGCCACTTCTCTAAAATCCCACGAAAGTGGTAGGTGCGCACGTTCTTCTTTGCCCACCTCTCTAAAAATCCTGTATGGTGAGGGTTACGCGTTTCGGACTTCGTTCCCTGTTTCGGAGAGGGTTAGGCCCCGATTTCCTGGGCTCCTCTCAACCAGTGTGTCTCGATCGACGCACTCAGGAGGCACTGCCCCCCTCAATATCAAGGGGTACTAAGAGGGTGTCTTTTTTTTGGGGCGGCAGGATCCTCTCTGAGGAGTTGGTTTCCTCGCTCCATGGGCTGTCCTCGTTGTAATGTTTAGCACTGCTCCCCTTTCAGGAAAGGGTCACCTGGAATGGGAACAGTATTCCTCTGCTGAGGAAAAACGGAGGTGCCTCTTTCATGAGAGGCTTGAGCTCGCTGTCTTCCAGAAAGACCTCGAACCAGCTGCATCAGTAGGATTGGGCCGTCCTCCGCCTCCCTGATGCACTGGCGATGTGGCTAGCCTGCAGTATGCTACCCCTCTGATTTTTAATCATGCTGCTGGTTGGGGGCCCCCCCTCAGTGAGAGGTGGGTTGGGCTCCCCCAGCTAGAATGAGCTACTGCCAGCCGGGGAAAACCCGGCATTAGTAAGGGCGAGCCCCCTGGGCGTCTAAGGACCAGGCGTGTGTCCCCACACCGAAATTGGTACTAGCTGGTTCCGCTAGTTGGAACGTGCTGCGGGTCGAGTCCCCTTCTCGGTGAGAACTGGGCGTGTTGCTCCCCCAGCTGATAACTGCTAGCTGTTCCACCAATGGAACGTGCTGTAGGTCGAGCTCCCGCTGAATGGATGTCTGCTCCCTCAGCTACAGGTTCGCGGCTAGCCACGCCAGCGTGATAGCCGTAGGTGAGACTGATGACTACTCAGAGTTCCATCTATAGGCTGCCCTCCAGAAGTGCCACGAGAACCCCCTAGAACGGTTGTATCCATCTACATATGGACATTCTAAAATCCACATGGTGGTAAGTGGGCACGGTATCTTTGCCCACTTTTCTAAAATTCCACGAAAGTGGTAAGTGCGCACGTTCTACTTTGCCCACTTCTCTAAAATCCTATATGGTAAGAGTTACGCGCACAGCTTCGTTCTCTTTTTCTGAGTGGTCTAAAACCCCGGTTCCGCCTGGGACCCACTCCTCATGGTATCCTCGAATACCTGCTCTGACAGGGTGTTTCCACTAGAGGCCTGTTGAGACAGGTCCTTCTGCAAAGTGAGGTAGCCCTGAGTGACAGGCCAAGACTAGTAATTGATCCAATAATAGGCTCTTGGTCGTATTCCCTGGAAAGAATCCTTCATGATTCTAGGCCCTGGCACCACCTCCGAGGAGGCTTCTTTGGCACAGCTGGTACGGTGGCCCCTGCCATCCCGCAGTTCTGGGCACCGAGCCAGCTGCTCATTACACCAGAGGTCAATCTCGAGAGACTGATTCCCGTGGTAGACTATTGGTAGCCTGGGTTCTACTACCAATCTTGTCCCAGTGGGACCTGCACACTGTGAGGCTCTAGTAATGTCCCTTGGCAGCCTAGGCTTCTGGCCGTAGGGAGTAATGTCACTGACAGCCGTCTAAGTCCAGGACAAGGGCAACTCCCATAGCGATATGGTGTAGCTGGTACTTAGTGGCTCGCCATGGTTCTGGCTTGCACTACCCTCAGCATGGCGGCGTGGGTATACCGTTCCCCATAGTGACCACTAGAGGACGAAGTTTGAAGTTCCCTTGAAAGGGAACATCTCAGATTACGTATGTAACCATGGTTCCCTGAGGGGAACGAGACACTGCGTCCTCTAGTTTTTGTGCCATGCTGCGGACACAAGCTTCAGACGAAGAAGTGATGATGTGCGCTACCGGCGCCTATTTTGTACTAGTTGCGACGGTAGTGACGTCATGGCTGTCGCCGGCCAAACGAGTTGGTGTTTTTTTTCAATGTAGGCTTCAGACACGAGTCACGACGAGGCGTTCCCCATAGTAACCCCTAGAGGACGCAGTGTCTCGTTCCCCTCAGGGAACCATGGTTACATAAGTAACCCGAGACGTTTTCTTACAAGGTTTTGGACACCAGCTGGTCAGGCTGGTAGATCTGCTTAAACACCTGCTTCCTGCTTGTCCAGGCTAGTAGACCATAAAGTAGACTTTAAAACTAGTAGATCTTAAACCAGCTAAGACTAGCAAACCAGCTTAGGTTAAATTAATTCATTTACTGTACTTTTATCAAGCCAACAAGAAACTTTAGATAGAGTTGGTCACAATTTTTTTTATTTATTTTGAGATTCCTCAGTGTTTTTACAGTCTAGTCACACAATATGTTCTTGTTGAAGGATCTTTACAACAGCTCAGTTGCAGTGTAGGTCTGTGGAAACCTGAATACAGTATTTAAACAGGACTGAGTGTGTGAGAATGCTGGTTTTCAGTGTGCTGCTGGGATTTTAATGACCGTTTTTGTGCAATGTCTGGCAGCGCTCTGGGTTCTAAGGTGGAATTTAACCAGCCTTGTGTCACAGCAGAAAGGTTTTTGGAGACGGGTGGGGTGGGATGGAGTTGTGCTATCCCTGTTTCCTCGGAGAACAGAGACTCCCTGTGTTTAAGCAGCATCTGGACAAAATCAAACTAGACCATACAGGGAGAAAACGAGGGCCTGGGAGAGAGAGCGAGGCCTCCGTTTCCTTACAAATGGCCGCCGATGTGCCACGGCCACTGTAGGTAAAGCAAAGTTCAACAGGAAATTGAATTATAAGAAGCAGAAATGATTGCTCTGTGGCTAAACGCTCCACCGTGTTTTGTCTGTGGATGTATTAAAAGGCACGGCGGAACATGTTTTCGGACAGTTTCTGAGAAATATCAGACCGACATGTTAGCTTTAATCTGAGGCAGACGTCGATTGTTTAATGATCTCCCAAACATGGTCTCGCATAGCAGATTAATTGCACTGATTTTTTGGCTCTGTGCAGTACCACATAAAGAGAAGGAGACATTTTCCCACAGTCTTGTATAACACCGGCCTATACAATTTCCACATGACAGCTACATGCGAGAGCCCTATCATTAAGTCAAGCACTATTTCCATGTTCACTATCTCTAAATGTCAACATCTTTGGATTCTCAAGGCAGTTCTTTTACAATGACAGCTGTCAAGTCTTTATGAATTAGAATGTCACGTTCAGCCTACTGTTTGTCTGCTGCTGTTGTCATGGAGACCAAGATTCCCCAAAGCATCTCATTCTTGAGGAGGTTTGCGTCAAGTGAAAAACATGAAAAATCAACACGATGTTTTTTATGAATCTGCATACTGTGTCTACTATTGTGAATCTCATTTACATATCTTCATTATGTGAAGCTGGAGCTGTTAAGTCTTGATAGCTACTCATTCAGGTGTAATAGAAGCTCTTTGAGATTACCAGTATTTCAACACCTGTTATATTTTTAGCTAAATATTATGGTTAAGAAATTAATAATGACAATGCAGGTATTACTGTATAGCACTGATTTTCAGTAATTCAGTCTATATATAATTAGTTAATTCCAGGACATTTAACAAGTTTAATAATTTAACAAGTATACATTTAAAAAAAAATAATAATAATAATAATAAAATACATTTAGATTTTTTGGTGAACTACAGTATTCCTTCAACTGGCAGCCTGGAGATTTTTGTCTTGTGAATGTCGAATCAGTGGTTATCAAATGGTTTTGTTTCAGGGCCCAAATTTTACAGTGTTGCATTTATATTGGACCAAAATAGTTTATTCCACTAAAAATAAATGACAATTTCTTTAACTCCGAAATTAAAAGTTTTAATTGCATGTCATGCAACTTGAATGAAGGAATGAATGGATGAATGAATTTGTGGCAAATAATGTAGAGTTTGATTCGATGCACAGCCTGTGATCTCAACAACATCTCCATTTAAAAAGTCTATTCATTTTCTGTCCATTATTTACAGTATTATGTGTATTTGGCATTGTTTATTCTCTGCTATTGCAGACAGACATGCGACCCATTTGTGAGAACCACTGAATATGTCTGCACTGTTCATTTCAGTTTCAAAAGAGCAAGGAAACCCCTCTTTCTAAAACTTTCAGAATAAGTGGTGCATTTCTTAACAGGCAGACATTAGCTATTCTGAGAGTAGAAAGAGTTGTCCTATCCTTGACATGACTGCGTGAGTCCTTGTCTCCGCCCTTGTCCCGAATACTAAATGAGAATGGAGGCACATTTGCTTAATCAGCAGAAATCAGCCCGTGTTCACCCAAAGCTGCTGCGCTCTGCATGCAAAAGAGACCAGGGCTGCTCGCCTTTAAATCAAAGCAAAGTAAGACGCTTTTGTCTTTTGTACGTCTTTCAACCCTCTGGCTGGCTCGCTTTAATCTGATAACCTGATCAAGACCTGCCTCTCACTTTAATGGAAGACTTGGATCATCTCCCAGGGCACCCTGGGATTTGTAGTCAGCACTCCTTTGACATCGCCTTTGCAAGTTGCTGTTGTCTCCAGACTTCCTCCGCACGGTAAGAGGATGAGGTTAATGAATAGCAAAGTGAATTAGTCCCAGTGGATACGGATTCCCAATTGGGTGGCTTCTCTCATTCTCTCGTTCTCACACACACACAAGCAGAAACACACCTTTTCTTTTGTGCCACTCTACTATGCAGTAGATTGAGATGCATTGTGGTCCCACCGAGGCTTATTACTAGCTGTAACCCAGGAGACTCCTCTGTCCTCAGCCAGGAAACCGGGATGGGAGAAGTGACAGGAAGTTGGGAAGGGGACCACTAGCTAATTAATTACAAGTGAGCTTGTGGGAATATGGAGCCTAAATGCAAGTCATCTCCCTAGATGAGTGTGTGTATGTGTGAGAGAAGTGTGTGTAAATAACACACAGGTCCCTGTGAAGGGACGCAGTTAACAGTTGGAGCCCAGGGCACCTAGCAAACCTGTGGCCGTGGGGGTTCTGGAGCAAAGCAGAGCTCTGTAAATGATGCAGATGCCAGATGTAGCACAGCTCGCTTCCTGTTTAACCTTTTCTCGTGACGCCCTTTATGCTTTATAATCTTGTCAGTAGTTAACCCTCTACTGGCAGGATTTTCAAATAGTGATATAAACAGTTTCTTAAAATGTTTTTATATATATAGATATACTATATATATAATATATATTATAATATACTATATATATATATATACTTATATATATTGGGTAGTTTTCTAAATATGGTACATTTATGATCTTTATGGCTATTAAGCAAAGTTTCTAATATAAAAAATCTAAGTTATTATAAAATGATAATTTTAGGTAATATTCCTCCAGGAATTTCTGAATGGATAGAATCTAATAAAATGAGAGTGAGCATCATTTATTCAGACATGTTTTAATGGCTATGTTTAACTATAATTACATTTTCTGTCCATTTGCAACCCTAGTCAAAAATGGTTAACTATAGGGTTAAAACGTGTTTTGCGAATACTAAATAAATTAAATTGGCTCTCGGTTAATTCGATTAATTTCTGTTCATGCACTTCATGGCAGCTTTCGAAAGCAAAATGGAGGCCTTCCATCTTTCCTATTTTAGAGAATTAGGCAGTCCTTGGCACATAGTACAAATAAATACATGTGTACACACGCACATAAATAGATTTTATGCAACTGCGACAGTAGTCCTTGGCGCACAGTTCTAATACATGCATGCCCGAAGGCTTGTCGCTCTTCTTGTTGTGGTTGGTTTCTCAAGAGTGTGCTTTGATGAGAGTTAATTTTCTGATTCTCACACATACACACACGCTCTTCAAATCACCACTATACAGCCTCCTGCTGTGGCACCACACTGTGTGTGTGTGTTTATGTGGTTGTATGCAGGTGTCTGGTGTCTGTACAGGTGTGTTGTTAGTGATTAAAACTGCACTTTCATAAAGTTTTTTTTTTTTTTTTACTTTAAAAAGTTTTAAGCTGCAGGAAAGCAAATGACTTGGTGGGGTGTAAAAACTATGTTAAATGTTAACCCACATGTTATGTTTCACACAGGGCACATACACACAGTCAATAGTTTGGAGTCAGTTAAAAGACCATAACTGAAAAGTGATAAAGATATTTTATTAGATTTGATTTCAAATAAATTCTGTCCTTTCGAACTTACTATCTATCAAAGAATTCTTAAAAAATGTATCATGATTTCCACAAAAATGTTTGGCAACACTACTGCTTTCAACATTGATAATAATAAGAAATGTTTCTTGAGCACTAAATCAGCATATTAGAAAGATTTCTGAAGGATCATGTGATACTGAAGACTGGTTGCTGAAAATTCAGCTTTGCCTTCACAGGATTAAATACAATTTTAAAATATATCTTTAAATAGAAAACAGTTATTTTAAATTGTAATAATATTTCACAATATTGCGGTCACACAAATGCTGTTTTTATGAGCATAAGAT
This sequence comes from Sinocyclocheilus anophthalmus, assembly GCA_018155175.1. Taxonomy (NCBI): domain Eukaryota; kingdom Metazoa; phylum Chordata; class Actinopteri; order Cypriniformes; family Cyprinidae; genus Sinocyclocheilus; species Sinocyclocheilus anophthalmus. Next base: position 847,805 of record JADLZN010010725.1, read on the forward strand.
ACTTATTTAAAAAATGGTAAATGCCATGGGAGCTCCAGAGCTGGTGGGGGCAGCAATGAGGCAAATGCTGTCAAATGTGTTCTTTAGGGACACCAAGGGGTCAAGGTTTGGCTAACAATGGGGTTAACGTGACCCCTTTAGCCCCTGCTGGTAGATGTTGTAACTACGCTATCTTGTTCTGTAAAGCATCTTTCTCCATTGATGGCTATTCACAATTCACTTTGTATTTTAACAGAATATGCAACATATATATCATGATTAACTGTTGATGTAACACTAAATCAACACATTAAATTGATGTCCCTAGTCTGTTGGAGGTAAAGTAAAAGGCTTTGAATCTCACAGTAATTCTCATCCCTCTTTAATTGCAGCCACCGATTCCCTTCTTTAGTCAGTTTGCTTCCTTTTCTCTGATGTATCTGCAGCTTTTGGCAATTACGTTCTGCCATGTGCATGTTGTTTACCACTGCTACAATTCTAGTCAATAATAATGGCCTGTTCTCCCTCTCTCGCTCTGTGTCTGTTTCTCATGAGGGACTCTTCTTCTACTACTAAGCAGATGGAAAGAAAAAGAAAGACAGTGAGATGGATCCATTTTCAGTTCTTCTCTTCTCCCTCTTCACGATAATTCCCCATGATAAGACGGAGACCATTCTGAATGGCTGCCATTTCTCAGGGCTGAGTACACTTCAGGAGTCGCTAACTAGAGGCAGATCAGAAGATTTGGCCACCGTTTGATGTGTGACGGGTTCAAACACTGCTCTGTGTATTTGGAGACTGGGCTTAGAGGCACTAGCTTCATAAAAAGCCAAAGTGGACCCTCAAGACACAGATTCGCACATATACACACGTTCCTTCATCATCGTGGCTCTCAGCATATCAGTAACAAGGTTGAAATCCCTCTCCAACCCTCTTGGTTTTTGGTTTGTGGTTTAAGAAGCTCCTTCACACCAACAGCTAATTTTTAAAGGGATAGTTCACCCAAAAATAAAAGTTCTGTCAGGACCACTATCGTCAAAGATGATTGACAATTAGAATACAGTTTGGATGGCGGTATGGTTCTGTTCTGGCCAGAACTCCCTTCGCCTCCAATGCAGCCAGCTGGTTGAGATCATGGAGAGCATCAATACCCCCAGGGTACACAGAAACCGAACCACATAAATGTTTGGCAGATATCGTTAAAGTCAATAGTTATGTTATCACATTTTTCTAATCATTCTGATTCAAAGAATCAACGGCTGAATACTGACGACATAGGATTAGCTGGGAATGGATGGGTTTATTAGCTATGAGCATGCTAAACTGAGGATGAATACTGAGGGACCTTATATATATGCTTAGATTGGTATCGTATTCCCAAGTTGATGCGAGCTTGACTAACGTGACCTGCCAGAACTAATGCTACGCTAGATTTCTGTCATCACTTAACCACCCTCACTTACTTTCTTCTGCTGAACATAAAAGATATTTTGAATAATGTTGGTAACAAAACAGTTTCGGTTTCCGTAGATTTTTATCTTAACTTTTTGGAAAGGTACCTTTCAGTCTTGTGAAAAAAAAACCCTCTTGGTTTTTGTTCTGTTGTTTAAGAAGTTCCTACACCACAACAACTCACCCTTTAAAGTAAAAGTTCATCAAAAAATAAAAATTATGTTATTTACTCACTTGTATGCATTTCTTTCTTCAGCAGAACACAAAAGAAGGAATTTTGAAGAATTTCGTAAAACCAAGCAGTTTTGGTTCCCATTGACTTCCATTGAATTTTTCAAGTTAATGGAAGCCGAAACTGTTTGGTTACCATTACCAGCACTCTTCAAAATACCTTCTTTTACATTCCACAGTTTTCATTTTTGGGTGGACTATCCCTTTAAACTAGAAACTCCTCGGAAAGGAACCTGTCAGTCTTGTGAAAAACGCACAATTACCGTAATTAGCATGTCAATTGATTTTGCGTTCAGCCCTTCTGCACTGTCATAATTCATGACAGCACAATATCTAATCGATTCCAAGATGAATGGGTGGCTGTGTCTCGTAACTGAAATGAATGCTAAATACATGCTGTCTGTTCTTACAGGCGATAAATGTTGTAGTTCGCTTTCAGGTCCTTTTGCGCCAACTGTCTGACGGATATATCATGCAGACAGACTTCCTAAGTGCTGTCCAATGACTGTAGTGCACTCTAGGACATTTTGTTCTCATCCATTACCATTTGTATGATAACATAGGTGTTTCTTCTTTGAAACCGACTTTCTACAGAGCAAGATATGAATGCAAACTGTCTTTTGTCTTGTCTAAGAGCTGAAACTAGTGGTATTTTCTGCCAAGATGGAAGCTCTGGCGCTGGAGAGAGACTCGTCCACAGCAATCATCTCTGCACTATGGGGCACCACAGATTGCTCTCATTTTCTCCTCTCATCCCTTTAGCTGTGGGTAGGTGGATGCCTTCATCTGAGATGGACAGATAACAAAAAAAGAGAAAATGAAAATGATGTGTCCGTGACTTGTCATTGTGTTCGTTTATGTCTTTTGAAATAGAACAATGGGAAAAGAAGGTTTAGGGCAGAGGCAGGGGGGACGGATGGCTGGGGTGCCATCTCAAGGTTTCTTGTTCTTTCTGTCGAAGCTGTTTGAAAGCCATCTCCTGTCATTCGTATAACATGATGCCTTTTCAATATGGGTCAGGGCTATGAAAGACAGCTGGAATCATTTTTGCTTGATTTCTGTTCTCCTGAGGAAACAGTGGGTGGCCTTGTCACGATCTCTAGCTGGAGTGCCCATGAGCTTCGCTAGAGGGCAGCCCATCCTGTACACTTTACCACTTACCCCGGACTCCATTTCCCATAATCATCTGCCTGGACATATCATCAATTGCAATCACCTGTCTTTCATCAGATCTCATCATCAGTTCACCGCTCTCTCACTTTAAAATTAGCACAGACACTTTCTGACTTTGCTGGTGACTGAATTTTGTATAGCTCTTCCGTGGTTTCTAAGTTTCCGTGTTTCTAGTTTCTCTGTTTCCTTGCCTTCATGTTTTGATCCCTGGACTGTTTTCCTGTTTATGATTGTTTTGCTGCCTTCCCTGACCATTGCCTGATTATCTGGATTACTCTTTTGCCTTGACACTGCCATCGTTGTTTGCTGTTGTTGACCACGCCTGTTTTACTACGCTCTTATTCAAGCCTAGCATTTGGATCCCCACTTCGTTGTCACGCCTCCCTCGTTACAGACATTAATAAACTAACAGCATTTAAAAAAAGAGAAACAAAATAGGATAATGAAAGAAAGCAAGCTGATGTTGCTCATCCCTAAGTCACCCTTCTGAGTTCGAGACATGAATCACTAAAAAAAAAAAAAATTTTTATGTTAATAAAACTGTCCTTACACAAAAAATTTATAAAGTATTCATATATATGCTTAGTGTTTGAAAAAATTCAATAAGAAAATGTTTGGGGAGTGTGGCCACTTCCTCTTTCTCATGAATATTTAATTAATTAGGACCAGGCTTAAAGTAAGGTCTTATGAGGACTATAAATAAGATTTTAGTAATTTATAGGGGTTATAATTGTCTGCCAGCATTACAGAGATGTGATCTTTCTAACTAGTGAAATTCCTTTATGTAGTCCTAATATATAATATAATATAAATTACTTTTCCTATCCATACTCTAGATATAATGTTGTATTATGATGATTTATTATTATATTTATTATATAAGGAAGGCTGCAAGCATTCCTTTTCCTTTTACCCAAAAAATACATTCAGATATATTCAGTCATTTTAAGTATTTTAAGATTTTTGGAGTATGTTTAAAAAAAAACATTTTATTTAATGTGTTGCATACTTATTCTTTGTGAATTTACTTGCAATTTCTGAATAAAAGTTGTTTTGTTGACGACTGGCAGGTGGAGACAGACAGGCAGATATATATATTTTTTTGCAACCACTTAAAAATAGTAAAATCAAAGAGCCATCCTTTTGTACAAATAAAAGGAATGTTCTTAGATGATTTGTCCTTTTCAAAGTCCAACCAAAAAGTGTCACAAGATACAGCCTGCAGTCAGTACAAACACAGTCTGTCCAGCCTTGCAATTCTTTAAAGGACAAATCAGCTTGGCAGATCACCATTATTCTCTCTTGAGCCGGCCCAGGTCCCTTGCCACGTCGGGCCTGCTCACAAGAGGTTCGCCTGGGGCTACAGGCGGGTCAGAAGGCTCTAACTGACACTGGGAGGGATAGGAGGTGTCCCCGGGGCTCAGGAAGGTCTGGTGAGGATTGAATCATAAGAGATCCTCACAGATGCCAGCTTGTTCATGGAGGGGGCATAGACTGAAACCACAATCCCCCTGGCATGACCATAGGCATTTTGACGGGGCACCGAGCTGCTCCATCTGTCCCAGAGAATCAAGCCCTGTGTTCAGAGCAGAGAATGGAGCTTAACTAACACGCCTATTCTGAGACCCATCGGATTCCATCCCTCTCTCTTACATGGCAGAATGCCAGTTTAGCACCAGGCCTGACAGACAGACCATGACCGAGGGCAGTGCCCTATGCTACTTGTTCACAGGAATCTGCTAACAAGTTTACAGAGCAGTGAGGATTTGTTCGCTATTGATAGTGCTAAACACATCTTTGTCAAAAAGCAAATGGGATAAAAATGAAAAGCAATATTTTATTAAAAAGTTCAACACGTTTTCACTCCCAACTCATCACATATTGACGCTTGGTCAGGATCCCTTGGCGTCGCTTTTTGACACTCAAGGTACCCCTAAAGTGTCATTTTTTACGCAAAGGTGTCACTTTTTTACATGCAGGGTACTCCATTGCTTTCAGTTTTTGCCTTAATTTAATGGTTTGCATGCAGTTGTAAAAGTAGAAAACATTTTATATAGATGTATACTTTCATTGGAGCACATAACCCCACCCCTACCCTAAACTACCCCTCTGAACATATAAAACCAATAAAAGTACAGTCACAGGTATTTATTGCAAAAACGGACCCAAAAAAGCAGTATAAAAGTATTACAAACAATCTTTGCATCCAGGTCGCGAAGCCATACAATATCTTATGCAATGACAGAGTACATCATAAGGTTTTAATCCGGAAAATGATTTCCGCAAAATGATATTGGCAGTCTTTGTAACGCTTGTCATTGTTACAGCTGCAGATCAATACATATTTCACACAGAAATCAGTCCAGATTGCACAACACATATAGGTCCAACGACAAACTGATAAGCTAAATTGTTTAGCTTATGTATTTAAAGGGGTCATATGATGCTATTTTAAATATCATTATTTTGTCTATTTGGTGTAACAGAATATGTTGACATGCTTTAATGTTCAAAAAACACATTATTTTTAAAATACTGTCCATTATTGTAGGTCCTCTATGCCCCGCCTCTCTCCAACGCTTAGTTTTCTACAAAGTCCCTCCTTCCGACAAGAGCTGCTCTGATTGGCCAGCTGACCCAGAATTAGACCCAGTCAGAATTACCTCCTCTCCTAGGTTCATAAAACGGTCGTCCATAAAATGCATTGATATTCTGTTGTAAGTAATCTTAAAGATTCCTAAATGCATCTACAAACCCAATTCCAAAAAAGTCAGGACACTGTACAAATTGTGAGTAAAAACAGAATGCAATGATGTGGAAATTTCAAATTTCAATATTTTATTCAGAATACAACAATCGATGACATATCAAATGTTTAAACTGAGAAAATGTATAATTTTAATGGAAAAATAAGTTGATTTTAAATTTCCTGGCATCAACACATCTCAAAAAAGTTGGGACAAGGCCATGTTTGCCACTGTGTGGCATCCTCTCTTCTTTTTATAACAGTCTGCAAACATCTGGGGACTGAGGAGACAAGTTGCTCAAGTTTAGGAATAGGAATGTTGTCCCATTCTTGTCTAATACAGGCTTCTAGTTGCTCAACTGTCTTTGGTCTTCTTTGTCGCATCTTCCTCTTTATGATGCGCCAAATGTTTCTATGGGTGAAAGATCTGGACTGCAGGCTGGCCATTTCAATACCCCGATCCTTCTTCTACGCAGCCATGATGTTGGAATTGATGCAGTATGTGGTCTGGCATTGTCATGTTGGAAAATGCAAGTTCTTCCCTGAAAGAGACGACGTCTGGATGGTAGCATATGTTGTTCTAGAACTTGGATGTTCCTTTCAGCATTGATGGTGCCTTTCCTGATGTGTAAGCTGCCCATGCCACACGTACTCATGCAACCTCATACCATCAGAGATGCAGGCTTCTGGATTGAGCGCTGATAACAACTTGGGTTGTTTTTGTCCTCTTTAGTCCGGATGACATGTCATCCCAGTTTTCCAAAAAGAACTTCATATTTTGATTCGTCTTACCACAAAACAGTTTTCCACTTTGCCACAGTCCATTTAAATGAGCCTTGGCCCAGAGAAAACACCTGCGCTTCTGGATCATGTTTAGATATGGCTTCTTTTTTGACCTATAGAGTTTTAGCCGGCAACGGCGAATGGCACGTTGGATTGTGTTCACCGACAATGTTTTCTGGAAGTATTCCTGAGCCCATGTTGTGATTTCCATTACAGTAGCATTCCTGTATGTGATGCAGTGCCGTCTAAGGGCCCGAAGATCACGGGCATCCAGTATGGTTTTCCGGCCTTGACCCTTACGCACATAGATTGTTCCAGATTCTCTGAATCTTTGGATGATATTATGCACTGTAGATATGATAACTTCAAACTCTTTGCAATTTTTCTCTGAGAACCTCCTTTCTGATATGGCTCCACTATTTTTCGCCGCAGCATTGGGGGAATTGGTGTTCCTCTGCCCATCTTGACTTCTGAGAGATACTGCCACTCTGAGAGGCTCTTTTTTTTACCCAATCATGTTGCCAATTGACCTTTAATAAGTTGCAAATTGGTCCTCCAGTTGTTCCTTATATGTACATTTAACTTTTTTGGCCTCTTATTGCTACCTGTCCCAACGTTTTTGGAATGTGTAGCTCTCATGAAATCCAAAATGAGCCAATATTTGGCATGACATATCAAATGTTGAAAGTGAGACATTTTGATATGTTATCTATATTCTATTGTGAATAAAATATAAGTTATGAGATTTGTAAATTATTCCATTTCTTTTTTACTCACAATTTGTACAGTGTCCCAACTTTTTTGGAATCGGGTTTGTGTGGTTGTACTTGAGTCCAATAAATGCTTTTGCTTTCGCCTTGAAACACACAGCGTCTCCCTGACATGGCTGCATCAACACTGACTGCTGTTCCTGAAACCACGCCTTCTTTCTTTGTGTGCACATTTGGGCAGCATTATGCTAATATTTCCACATATTGACGTAGATATGTGGGGGCGTGTTTGAACGAGCTGTTTTTAGGGGGGGCGTGGCAGAGTCTTAACCTTTGATAAAGAATATCTCTTTGGATTCGAGACTTTAATCTTTGCAACTTTACAAATCATCTTTATGCACCAAGAGCTTGTAAAAAAACAAAGAGAAAGGAAAACTTGAAATCCGGCATCATATGACCCCTTTAAGTGATAAAATCCCACGTTTGAAATCTCTGATGACTCTCAGAAGTGACTGGAAATGAGCACTACATGTAAGCAAGATCTGCTGTATTAAAACTAACTTTGGCAAGGAAATTAAACATTACCCAAATTCATACAAAACTTAATGAGGAAAACGTCAAGTGAAATCTTTGCAAATTTATTAAAATGAAAAAAAAATCTGATTGACCTAATATTCAGATCCTTAACTCAGCAATTACCTATTGTTAAAGAAACTTTAGCAGTGATTGCAACCTCAAATCATTTACGACAAGCTTTACGCACCTGGATTCAAACACCGAATCCATGTGGGGAAAAAAGAGAAAAAGTCTGAATATTTTCATAATTATATAAATTATTATAGTACATATAATAGATTGTGCATAAAATAAACAATCATATTGTCAGATGCAAAAAGCCTGTGGACTATACTTCAAAATCAGAAAGTCAGCTTCTTGTTTCTGTAAACAAGGCATTTGGTAAGGAAAGTCTTCGTCACGTTTTATTAAGAACTATTTTATTGCTTAGAACAATTTTCTTTTCAGAACATGCAAATGCTCTTGTACTGCACACTCAGACAAATATGATCTTTATTGAGGTGGAATTTATGCGCTGTTAACCTGTCAATTCTGTAACGCTGGGTAATAAAACAGATCACAGAACAGCCGCCAGTTTGGAACACTCTAATGAAGTGCAAAGCACCTGCCTGAAGGGAATCTCACTTCTAGAGTTTGTTTCCAGGGAAACTATAGATTACAGAATGCTGGTATCATTGTTTGTTTGTTGAATAGTCTACTGAGAAACTAAGCAGAGTATAAAGTGAAAATGAGAGACAGAAATATGCTTATAGGTGTTGTGTATAATGCATTTTCTATATAATTTCATGATCTTAGGCATGACGCAAAGTGCAGACAGCACTTAAAAAAATCACAGAAGGCTTTGAAATTTATAGTTGAAATGACACATTTTAAAATACTTTCTTATATTTTATTTTAAGCTGATTGTGCTAATAAAAGTATAAATGCTGTATCTCTGTCAAAACAGTAATTGCTTGTTTGTTTGAGAATCCTGAGCACCTCAACCAATGCCGTGAGTTTGTGGGCAGGACTATCTGTTTGAACAACCAATGGCAGATAGGTTTGGGAAGAGTGTGAACCTGTATTTATGTTGCTGCGGAAATTACACACTTTAATCACTCATGTGGACTGAAGTTTTTAACGGCAGTCATAAAAACCCGTCTCAACACTTATCTGATCTGAAAAATCAGAAAGAACCAGAGACAGAGAAAGAAAATGGCGTAAAGTTCATAATCTCATCCAAGATCTCTGAATGAAGTTGCAGAAATGTGACAATTTATGTGTTGACGTAAGTGCTGTCTCTTTGATATTCAAGTATGAAGAAGTTGTATGATGTAATAATGCCCAAACCTGGAGTAACTGTTTACTTTAATGACTTGGTTTCCAGGCAATGAGGCGGCAACAGTGGAGATGAGAGTGGATTTGTGTTTAGAGAGCTGGAAGTCTGTATATGACAACCTTGTGAGTACAAGATCCCACTCAACTTTTGTTTGTATATGTGTGCATGTGTTGGAGGGGAGTGTATGTGTCCCTCTGACCCACCCAAACACTCCAAATCAATGCATTGTCGTGTGTGTATTAAAGAGTTGCGAGAATAAAACAGCTTAAACCTTAAACTTAACTGGTTCAGAGGAGTTTTAGGCACTGGGAGACCACCTGGCTAACGAGTGAAACACAAGCTTGGGAGACCAACAGCTTACCAACAACCCAACTAGTTCTCTTTTGCAAGAATCAACAGCATCCAATGTTTGTTTTGTTTTTTTTGATAGTTTGATACTCCTTATAAACATATCTGCTTACAAGCTCTAGTTTTTGTTTGTAGTTTTATCAAAAATCAGTGTTTCAGTTCTGAAAGTACAGCATCCAAACATAAAATTATTTAAAGTGGTATTTTTATTTTATTTAGTTTTTATTTATTTATTTATTTGTGTGTGTGCACGATTAATTGCAAGCAATTTAATATTTGAAAGTATTTTTTTTTATGTGGACAAATATCCCAACATACCAACATGCAAGGACATACAGTATATAAGCTCCACTAAGTAAAGGTGCGTGTCTTGACTTTTTAATAAGGCATAATTGTATTTACACAAGAATCACAACTGAGGGAAACAATCCATCACGTACCTGAATGTTACATTTTTGACGACCGCACCTTTGAGCTTCAGGGCAAAGCAAACCCACTGCTGCTCTGTGGCAACACCCGTATTCTTTTATTTTGTCTGCTACAAATAACAAGCTAAACTGGATTCCACTGAGACTGATTGATTTTTGTTCGCCAGCAGTATTTTTAAGTTTCTAAAATGTAAATCTTGAGAAATAAAACTTTATTGCGCTCTGTCATGGATAATTATGACACACGCTCTAGAACATCAACATTCATCAATTGCAATTTACAAGATCTACAATGTCAGCAAATAACTTAAATACATAGAAAAGTACAGTGTTATATACTTAAAATATATACATTTCTTAAAGGTATTATTAAAGGTAATCTGACCCTGTAACATGCATTACTTGTGGTTATGAATACTACAGAGCCCCTTAGGGGACACGGTGTGAGATTGGAGGAAAAACCCGTACCTACTCTTGCAAAACTACTGCGTTCCCCTGAGAAACTTTAAGTTTATTTGCAAAACACATACGTTCTCTCGAAAACTACTGCATTGTCCTGGGAAACTTTGTGTTTGTTCGCAAAACATTTGCGTTCTCTTGCAAAACTACAGCTTTCCTCTGTGAAACTTTGCGTTTGCTTGCAAAAGCACCACCACCTTCCCACCTCATATTATTTCCATCACAAAAGTTTTGTTCGAGAAGGTTTACATTCGTTAACAAAACGTGCATTCTTTTGCAAAAATATTGCATTTCCCCAAGAAACTTTGCATTGTCACGCAAACATTGCATTGTCTCACAAAAGATGTGCGTTCTCTATTAAAAATATTGCATTCCAATGAGAAACTCTGCGTTTGTTTGCAAAAAGTGTGTTCTCTCGCAAAACTATCGCATTCCCCTGAGAAACTTTGCATTTGTTTGCAGTTGCACCAAAATCTAGTTTTTCCTCACACTTTACACTATATCCATCAAAAAAGTTTTGTGAATGAACGCAAAATTTCTTGGAGGAATGCAAAAGTTTTGCAAGAGAAAGCTAATTTTTCCTCCCATTACATTTTTTTTTTACCATCAACATGTCGCTTTAGGGGCTCCATAGAATACAGTGCCACATTTTTTCATGTATAAAGCAGACGGTGTAGTCTTCCTAATCCTATTTCATAAAAGATGCTTTCTTGTAGGTATTATAACCTGCTTTTATTTGCAATGCTTAAGATTACAGAACTCAGTGAAAGGGCACGAATACTGACACCCACAATGTTGTGATGGGAACAGTAAATCCCTCAGCGGTGCCTCACCCGAGAATCAAACGGGCAAGATGCCAGTTCCCAACGGCAGGCACATGGGAACACATCTGAAGCCTGAATTGTTGACAGCCGACCACACCTTCACTTGTGAAGGACATGGTCCTGCGAGAGCCATTAGCCTCGAGGAGGAGAAGGACAATGACTGTGACAGCACACTGCTGGGATCCAAGAATTCAATAGTATTCTAATATGAGTTGAATGTGATTGTACAGTGTAGTGTGACAGATAGAGGTGTGAAAAGGTAAACGAAGCCGAGCTATGCTGTCTCCAGTCATCAGACTGTCAGCGGAACTGAAGAGAAGCGCATAACTGCTATTAAATCACTTTCTGTCATGCTGCATGTGTGTGGAGACAGCAAGATAGAGTTTCTATTTCCAGGTGTGACAGACATGATGGTTACACTAGCAGTTAATGGCGTGACATGTGCATGTGCGTGTGAATGGGCATATAGGGTGACTAGGCGTTCTGATACAATTAGGACAGTCCGGGGGGGCGCTAGCGAGCCATGGGTCGATAGGTCGCACTCCTCTACCGCTCCCGCAAAAATAAAAGATAAATTGGCATTTTGAAGGACTATATGTGCTTAAAAAGTTTCATTTAAACTATAGTTAGTTTAAGTTTGTTACATACTTATTGGTGATAAAATGAAAGCGAGTTCGAAGCAACAAACCTCAAGAGGAAAAAAGTAGTGCGAAGCAGGCCTCATTCCACCGAGCTCTCCTGACGACGCTGGGCCGCTGGACGAGGTTTCGCAACGATCGACAGATGCTACTATTCTGGAGGCCATTAACTCGTTACTCGTTAATCCTCAGGAAAGCTGCAGAACGACGGGACCTAATCTACAATGGCCAAAAGATCCGTATATTTCCGGATTTTACTCCTGAAGTGGCAAAGCGCAGAGCAGCCTTTAATAGAGCAAGAGAATTACTCCGTGACAAGCCAGGGGTGCGGTATGGAACATTATTCCTAGCAAAGTTGAGAGTAACTTTCAATGGCACAGAGACCGTGTTCACTGATGCGAGAAAAGCCGAAGAGTTCGCCAAGCTGCACTTTGGTACTGGCCGGAAGGATGCTGACGGTAGTGGTTGATACTAACAATGGCGCTCTGGGTAATAAATAACAGGACAATGGTTTAATGGTCAGGTTTAAGGACTTTTTTTGCCTTCATTCAAAGTTATGTGCTTCTTCGCAGAGATTACCTTCTAGGTTGTTTAATATTCTGGTGGCTGTTCACACCAGTTTTTCACCAGTGTATCACCGATTATAATATACTGTATATAACGAATAGAATATGCTGAATAGCATATTTCTAATAAGTTCAAGTGTTCAAAATGTTAATTCCGGATTTCAGAATACATGTTACTTGTGGGGCTGTTATTTGTGGGGCTGTTTTAGGCTTCTACTGTTAGAAGTGTTTAGAAAGGGAAGTAGTGATTGTTCATGTCTGTTTATTGTTTTGTTTTTTGCCTGTTTTTTCTTTCTTGTTACTTCCTTAGCGGGGTCACGCCTTACTCTGAAGGGTTCTAGGTATAGGCAAGACATCGGGTGTGTTAAGGGGTGGGTAATTTTGGGACTTTCATATTCTCTGTCCAATTATTTCACACAAAGGTATATGCAGTAGCTGGGTATGTAACTGCGCTATGCAGAATAACATAATGCAATCTGAGAAGGGGAGACAATTTACTGTGGTCACTTGGAATGTTAAAGGACTGAATCAACCAGTCAAAAGGGGTAAGGTGCTGGCACATTTAAAATCGATATCAAGTGATATAATTTTTCTTCAAGAAACGCACGTAAATAAAAATGAATATATTAAGCTAAGGTGTAGGTGGATTGGTCAAATGTACCATGCTACATGCGCAGTTAGGTCAAGAGGAGTGGCCATTCTCTTCAGAAAAGGCACACCGTTTATTCATAAGTCAATTATTGCGAATAAAGAGGGCAGGTACTTAATAATAGTTGGAGAACTGTACTCCCTACCCAAAACATTGGTAAATATTTATGGACCTAATACGGACTCGCCCTCATTTTATAAACATGTTTTCGCTCAGATCCCTGACATTTTGCATACTAATTTACTTGTTGGGGGTATCCATATTTAGATCGTTCATCTTCTCGCAGAGCTCCTCCTTCAAATTCCAGTATTTTTCTGAAAGAATATTGTAATAACTCTAATCTGTTTGATATTTGGAGAATTTTTAATCCACAGGACAGAGCATACTCTTTTCAATCTAATGTGCATAATGTATATACACGAATAGATTACTTCTTGGTAGATGCTAAATTGATGCCACTCACTAGTAAAGTCGTGTATCATGACATAGTGATCTCAGATCATCCTCCTCTCTCATTTTCTTTTAACCTTTCTAGCATGCCTCAATGTGATAGGATATGGAGACTTGACCCACAGCTCCTAAAGCAACCAAAGTTTTGTGATTTTATAAGAGAACAAATCTCCTTTTTCTTTGAGATGAATGATCGCCCTGAAACGTCCCCCTTAATACTTTGGGAGACTATGAAAGCTTATATCAGGGGTTGTATTATTTCTTACCAGGCCGCAAGAAAGAAAAGAAAAAGGGCTAAATTAGTAGAGCTGGAACAGCAAATAAACTGTTTAGATAAAGGAAACGCTGTACATCCATCCATAGAGACTTATAAGAAAATACTTTCATTAAGATTTAAATATAATCAGATACTTTCAGAGCATATCATCAGAGGATTCCTATATACGCAACAAAAAATTTTCAATTTGGTGACAAACCCCACAAGCTGCTGGCAAGACAAATTAGAAAAATAGAAAGTGATCGAACCATAAGTAAAGTCAAGTCAGAAAATGGTGACATTTTAACATCACATAATGAAATCAATGAGAGATTCAAACAATTCTACGAAGAATTATACTCTTCTAGGTCCTCAAATGATGATCTAGTTGTCAAAAACTTCTTGGACAGTTGTGACCTTCCCACCTTAGTCCAGGAAGATCGTAATGCCCTCAATGCTGAGCTCTCGGTTTCAGAAATATTAGATACTATCAAGACAATGAAATGTGGGAAAGCCCCTGGCCTAGACGGCTATTCTAGTGAGTTTTATAAAGAATTTGGCGATCTGCTGTCACCTCATCTATTCAAAATGTACACTCAAGCATATAATGTTAGCAGGTTACCTCCCACTTTAAATGAAGCCATCATAACAGTCTTACCTAAGAAAGGGAAGGATCCAGTAGAAGTAAGTAGCTATAGGCCAATATCACTTTTGCCATGTGACCAAAAAATCCTGGCTAAGGCTTTATCTATTAGACTTAGTTCTGTAATGGACAAACTTATTCATCCCGATCAGACAGGGTTTATTCATAATAGGCACTCGTTTTCAAATCTCAGACGTCTTTTCAATATAATTTACTCTCAAAACACACACATAGATGATCTGGTCATTGTTTCTCTTGATGCAGAGAAAGCTTTTGACCAGTTAGAATGATCTTATCTTTTCGCAGCTCTAAGAAAATTTGAAATTGGCGATAATTTTGAAAAGTGGATAAGAATTCTCTATCACAAGCCATGTGCAAGGATTCTTACTAATAGAATTATTTCTCCTCCTTTCTGTCTATATAGAGGTTCTAGACGGCTGTTCACTATCCCCTCTACCCTTTGCCCTGGCCCTTGAGCCCTTAAATAATGTCATTATTTAAAGCTAATTTCCCCCCTTTAGTGACTAAACTGCAAAATAATATTCAGTTCTGGAGATCCCTGCCTATTTCTTTAATAGGAAGGGTTAATATTATTAAAATGATCTTCCTCCCACAAATTCTTTATCTTTTTCAAAACATCCCAATATTTTTACCAAAGATTTTTTTTTTAAACAACTAGATTCCATTATTATACCCTTTTTGTGGGATTATAAAGCCCATAGAATAAGTAAAGCACACCTTTGTAAATCTAAAGCTGTCGGTGGAATGGCACTTCCCAATTTTTCCCTTTACTACTATGCTTGTGCTCTTCAGACCATCATAATGTGGCTAGACCATACGGTAGCACACTCAACTTGGATCCAAATGGAAAGAGAGGTATGTAGATCATATGATATTGGTGCAGTCATACTGTCTCCTATAAAGATAGGGGAAAACCCCCCCCCAAAAGTTTTCAGTATATAGCCATAACTGTATAATTCATAGTACAATTCGTATTTGGAAGCAGATCAAATCAAAATTTGCAATAAAGCCATTGTCTTTCCTTTTACCAATCAGCGGGAACCCTTCATTTATCCCTTCTACTATGGATGCTGCTTTTACAAAATGGAGGGACTTAGGTCTTCAGACAATTGGAAACATATTCATAGATGGCACTTTTGCCTCCTTTAGACAGCTACAGGATCAATATGGTTTGCATGCAAGTAACTTTTTTAGATATTTGCAGATTAGGGATTACGTAAGAAAGTACATACCCTGTCTTAACGAGGCTACTCCTGCTAGTTTGGATGATCTCTTGGGGCTTGGAGGTGGGGTCAGTCATCTGATATCTTTACTGTACAACTCATTGTTGTCAAAGAACTTACCTTCTACAGAGAGTTTAAAATTGCAGTGGGAGCAAGAATTGGGGGAGGAGATATGTTCAGAATCCTGGGCTGATGCACTAGAGAATATTCATACATGCTCTGTCAACTCTAGGCATTGCCTTATACAATTTAAGATTATCCATCGACTCCATTATACTAAAACAAAATTACATAGACTTTTTCCAGATGTCTCCCCATATTGTGACAAATGTCAGACTGATATAGCCACTCCCTTCCATAGTTATGTTCTTTGTTCTAAGTTAATCTCATTCCGGACTGAAGTATTTAAAACTCTGTCAGATATTTTACAACGTGTATTAGAGCCCGACCCACTTCTTGTGATATTTGGAATTTCTGATAAAATCATGTCACTTAAAAAATCTGAACAACAGTTGCTGTCCTATGGACTTATTGTGGCAAAGAAACTTATCCTAAGGTTTTGGAAAACGACAGAAACCACATCAGCTAAACGTTGGTTGGAAGAAATTATTAAGGTACTACATTTGGAAAAAAATAGATTCCTGTTGGTAAATAAATTGGATAAATTTGATAAAATTTGGTCTCCTCTTCTCCTATATCTTAATAATGGAGGCTGAGTAATGATGCGGTGTTGACCGCACCATTAGTGTGGCATGATTTAAGTCCCTAGGGTGCAGAGGGAGGTAAGGGGTTGTTTTGTTTTGTACCATAAATGTTTGTTGTGCTTGTACGTTCAGTTTTTTATGTGTTATTTAGGTTTGCATGTGTATATATATATATATATAACTGAAATCATGGTATGTAACAATAACTATTGGATTGTTTCATTGAATACCTTAATAAAAAGATTTAAACACAATTAGGACAGTCCTGAGTTGCCGTTCCTGAAAATTAGTCTTAGCTTTAGGTTGATTTCTATGAATCAATGTTTAACCTAACTGATGCCACTGTGATTCATGCTTTTTCTCTCATGAGAAACCAGCAGCAGCATGATGTGTAGCCGAAATAACAAGAAGGTGGGGTGGGTTAGTAGTCAAGTCAAGTCAAGTCACCTTTATTTATATAGCGCTTTTAACAATACAGATTGTGTCAAAGCAACTGAACAGCATTAATTAGGAAAATAGTGTGTCAATAATGCAAAATGACAATAGTAAACACTCATTGTTCAGTTAAAGACAGTTCATCATTGAAATCAGTGATGTCAACATCCAGCTCAGTATAAATAATATCTTTGCAATCATTTGCAATCAAGTCAACGATATCGCTGGAAATGAAGTGTCCCTAACTAAGCAAGCCAGAGGCGACAGCGGCAAGGGGTAAAATGTGGTACTTTGACCCATTAATAGAATGGTAATAAACAACTACATCTGTTGCTTTTTCCTCGCAGTGCTGAGAGGCAAGAAGACAACATCAGGTATGCACATGAATAATTACGCAAACAAAGAAATTTATTTTTTCTGGACTCTCTTATTTTACTGGCTGCTATTTAACAAATTATTCAAATGTAAAAATAAAAAAAGAATAAGTTTAATATGGTTTAGAAGAGGAAAATCTTAAGAAATATCAATGAGGAAATATTCATTATTTGATATTTTTAACAAGACTTCTGACAATGCTTTTTTATTGTTACTAAAAAAAAATTTTTTTTTTTAAGGATATGCATTTTAAAATAAATTGGGTCATTTACCCAAAAGAATATTTTTTTTTACTATTTTTTTTCTTCAGACTTTTGTCAATCTGCCCACAAGGTTATTGGTTTTTAAAAAAAAAGGCAGCTGGGTGCCCATAAAGAAAAACAGGGCAGCAAGACTGCAACTGCCATCGACATGAATGGGAATTCTAATAGATAGTTATAGCGAATAGCGGTATCCAGATAACAAGGTACAGAGACTAGTGTTTTCACAGAGGGAAGTGATTTTTCAAGACACATTTCAGTAATATCTGTCAGATAATAGTGAAAATAAAAAATAACATAGCTGCTGTAGATGATGCAATTGAGATTGTGGGACTAATCATTGTGCCAAGTATCTCAGCCAGTCATACTGAACCTGCTAGCCTCTGCTTATCACTTAAAGGCAGCTGATAATTTAGGCGTCATCGCTTACAGATGGTCGCCACGCTGCCATCTGAAAGAACGATTCAGATCTGCACCTCTGCTGCAGCTGTCAGTCAATTTCCACTGAGGCATTCGTGGCCAAGTGGAAATTGATTTATGATTGAGGGTTATTAAACTGAGTCTCTCACACTCTCAGGAAGAAGGAGGGCAGGAAAAGGCAGATGCAGGGGTTGGATGTATGGGGTGTGTGTGTGCGCGTGTGTGTGCATGTGTGTGTGTGTGTGCGTGTGTGTGTGCGTGTGTGTGTGTGTGTTGTGCGTGCTCTGCCCTAAGGCTGAGGGTGACTTGGAGGTGGGGTCAGGATTTGAGAAATGTCTGGAGTCTGGTCATTATTCACAGCTGTCATTTTTAGAACTGACGTGATGAATGAGTCATGGAGTCGACTATAGTTGTATTGAACTATATTGTGACCTTGAGTAAGACACTTAACCCCAAGTTCCTCCAACGGGACTCTTTCTGTAATAAGTGTAATGTAATATGCTTTGGATAGAAACATTTGACTACTATTCCAAGGAAAAAATGATTTTATATATGCACATTATTGAATGTTATACTCTAGTATCGATCACGCTGTACTGTACTGATTGACCTGTCAATACGAATAATAATGTGAAAAAATACACCTTTTAAATGCCAAAATATACAGATCTGTTAAAGCAAACAACTGTACATATCTCTGAGTCATCATTTGATTTAAGAGTCACATCTGAATGAATCTGCTTGCTTGAGAAGCAGACTTTTTCATATGATCTGGTGAGGACAACAGACAGGTACAACTCTATCTGATGATGACTCCCTGAAGAACCTTGAGAAGAATGGAGGGCCGGACACCGCCGATGATCAAATATCTGACCCACATTCTCACAATGGCCTAGTCCGTTTACCTTTTCTGAGTAATGTATGTAGACAGCTATTGAATGCACACAAAAAAAGAGCATTATTAATGAACCCTCTTGAAATTCCTGAGATCACTGTACATCTAACAGCTCAGAAAAAAAGAGAGGAACTTGGTGATTATATATCCTCTGATTGTGTGTCTGAGGAACATGAACGCTTGGGACAAAAATGAGACGTAGCAGTTCTCACACAGTATTTCTATACGTTTGATAATCATCATCTCTACAGGGAGTTGTGTCGTCTACAGGTGCATATATGAGACTGACACTCTTCAACATTTTTCAGTTTTCCATATCAGGGATGCCAAATATCTATAAACTGATCATTATTTTCATGTTATGGCTGAAAAGTGCAAACGAACAAAATCCATAGAAAAACAGATATTGTCCTGGTATGAACATTGACAGTTCATTTTCCATTAAGTTTACAGACATTTTCTTCAACCTTAAACCACAATACAGGTAAAATCCAGTACTTAAATTCCTTTCACATTAAGATAGTTTATTAAGCTTTATTTTTATTTAGAGTGTGAGAAACAACAGATATTAAATATTTTTGTACTATTTGGAATAACATTTTCTTAATACCAAAACTTAAAAAAAAAAAAAAATCTGGCCTATACCAATAAGGTGGTAATTATATTCATGTAATGGCTGATGGGCTTATAAGCAATAAATGGCAGATATTAAAATTAAAATGAATGCTATTTAATATATACTGTATATTATATTTGTTTATATATATATTAAACAACTTATTTAAAAATGACTTGATTTTAAATGCCCCAAAATAATTTAGCCATCATAAAATTATACAAAATATTTTACAGCATGAAAAATGTATATTTATTGAGAGATTTGCCAAAGATAAGCCTACATTTAATAGTGTTATTACATTATTAGTGTTTTTAAAGATTAACTTATACATTTAAAAAAAACTTTATTTTTTGAACACAGTGGGCACTGATTTAGCAGCACAACCATAAGCTTATTAATTTTCAAGATTAGCTCAGTGTGTTGCTGTACAGTTGTGTATATATGATGTACTGTATGCATATTTTATTTAGTGTTTATTTAGTGTGCACTTTACAGCCCCTTTTCATTCTCATTAATTTATGTCACACAAACTCATTTGAATAAGGAGAGTCAAACTCAGTTTTTCAGAGCAGCAGGAAATTAGACAGCACATCAGACACTTCCAAACTCTCTGTGGATGTCACACACAAATCACTGTGGTAGAAAAATCAGATCCTTTAATAAGATCAAGTGTTTAGGGATATAATTAGATGTTTTTATGGTTTGAAATCAGGGAATGAAAAAGACTGCCATTAATGAGGTGTGTTAATATTTTCCCTTCAACTGTACGAATACACACAAGCATACACTCTGTTTTCTTCCTCACCCACCACGTCATCTCAGAATAGAGATATTAATCACTCAACACTCACCTCAAGGTTTTTTCTGACAATATAATCACACTCAACCCAGCTACATTCAAATTTACTCGACACCCGGACCAACTAGCACAGTGTGTGTGAGAGCAAGGACCATACCACCATAGACACTGAAGGGGATGTGTTCCCCCTAGTTTCCCTTCAAGTGGAGTCAGAAATATCCTAATTACAATTTACTAGCATCAATGACCAAGCAAAACCCTATATTTACCAATGGCAATTCTCAATGATACTCGAGTTGCAGAGTTGTGACGCTGAAGGGGCATCCACAGAAAAGACAGCAGAAAAGAAGCGTACAGTGTTTTTGCTAAGATATTTCAATTACATTACTACTATTTGTACTAATAAATGAATAACAGTACCATGAAGCACTGAAAATGTGTAATCAAATAAAAGAGTAAAGTGTGTGTGTGTGTGTGTGTGTGTGTGTGTGTGTTTGTGATGTAATATATATACTCTATTATATATATATATATATATATACGCACGGGCTGTATGGTTCATGGCTTAGAATTTTTATTGATTGAATATTTTGAAATCCCTATGAAGAAAATTAATGGGAAGAGCACACATGAGTCACTTTGCATTTCTTGAGATTTAAATGTGCCGCCCCCAATCTTACATATTTGGTTACATTCTCTTGGTGTTTGTTTGAGAGGCCATTTATTCACTTATATGACCGTCTCTCTCTCAAGCACAGAGAAGCAGTCTACCTTTTGAATCGATGCCCACATGTTCATGTAGGAGTATGACATTGTTATCTATGTGCTTAACTTCACATATTCAAATATCAAGTGTTCATTGAAGGGAGCAGAGCACCACTCGCTCGCGATGGAGGGATGACTTGTCTGTCTTTTCTCCTTTCAGTAAAGCAGGGAGGGCCGGGACACGGCACTCTCCCTCTCTCACCCTTTTTGATGTCTATCTGTCTGTCTGTCTCTCTCTGCCTCGCTGTCTTATGCACATGAAGTCCCACAGGCACTTATATCCACTCATATGGTGGGTGTAGTTGAATTTTGGCCATTTTGGAGTACATTTTAAATGCAAAGAGGTTGTGACTCGCCCCTGCCCTCCTCCACGGTTCTCTGGGCGTGTGTGGGATGGACAGGCACGTCTTTAAAGACCTTGCATTGCAAGAGGGGAGTGATGATGATGTCATAGCTCTTGTTCCCACACGCAGGGCTAAAGTTAGGAATTCTGGGACCTCTGAATGTATATTAAGCTGTGCTCCTACTTATTTTTTAACAAAATGTAAGGCGGGAATGTGACCGGATGTGCAGCACGTTTGTTCTATGAACTGATAGATGAAAACATTTTTTTTTAAATATGTTAATATTGTATTGCATGTAAAGATTAAAACTACTTGCATCACACAAAGCACAATTTTATTACATAAAATTAAATGTTGGAGTCAATATATTTTACATCAAAATATGTCATTAAAATGATTACATTTAATTATTCATTTTATTGAATTGATGTTGTATTCAATAGGCTTTACATCAAAATAATAATTTTGTTAAATTAATAATTTTAATGACATATTTTGATACAAAATATACTGAATCCTACTTCGATCCTGCTGGAATTGTTGTTTGCAAGACAAACAGCCATACAACACTCTATGCACAAATAGGGCATTTATCTCTATTGATTATGGAAACCAATGCCAGTATATTATCTATGTTCATGAACTTAGTTCCCAACACTCTGCATGACTATAGTCATGGATCAAATATGTCTCTCTGACAGCTCCGTGGCACCGAGTGGCTTAGCCTGCATTATTTATATCCTTGAGTCATGCATAGGATGGGGTAAATTAATAGATATGTCTATTGATAACAACTCTGGGGATTGAAAGACAATGCTTATTGGTTATCAATACCTGTCACTCATTGACTCTAGAGCCAATTTATCAGTTTGTTATAAAGTCACCATGATCCCAATCCATTGTGTTCATTGACTAACTGACTCAAGTTTTAAAACAAACGTCCCGTCACATGCTGTGAAGAGGAGGTGTAGTGGAGGATTCTCTGTTTGTTTTGTTATAATGAGATTGTCACTGTATACTTGAGAATTACTTATGCAAATGTTTTTGTTTCATATACTGTACACAAAACAGTCATTGTAGTTTTTTAAATAAACTGGAGCCGTTCACACAGAACATGAAAAAAGATACGGGCAGTGGAATGGAGAAAAATAGAAAAACAAATGCAGTGGAATGGAAAAACGCATTCTTTGTGATCCGGCTAGAAGTATCTGTGTTAGAAAGCATTTAATCTGCAAGAGCCAGACTTTTGACTATTGGCATAAAGTGTGGTGCAGCCACAGTTGGATATCTGAGAACAAAGCAAATTATAAAGGCATGTTCAAGCTTGAAGATCTCTTGAATATCATTCTATTTTCAGTGCCACGTGCTTCACAAATTTTGGCAAATCCAGCGATTAGTTCTTCCTTGCAAGTGCTCATTTTATCAACCTAGTACCTTGTAAACATGACTTTGTCGATGATGGAGTGATAAAAACAGATTTGAATCCAAGAAATTGCATTTAAGTCAGCCAATCAGATTAGAACTGACAACTGACTTGGATTTCAGCCAACGTTTGCCATTTTTGTGTGCGATATGCATCATATGGTCAGTGAATGATGCATTGGCAGTCTGTTTGCATGCCGTCTGAGGCTGATACTAGAAAGCATTCTTAAGTTCTTCTTATAGCATCATTAATACGCAGGGGCGTCATGACTCATGCAACTATTTTTTTAAGTGTGAAATGGCAAGATAAGACATGACCAAGGACAAAAACACATTTTAACTACTGTACTGAACCATTTTGAATCATTTATGTTAGGTTGAGTTCAAATTCCAAGCTACGGTAACATATAGGTCTATTTAATAAACAAAAAATAGGAGAGAAGAAATAACATTCATACTACCATAGAAAAAAATTGTCATATGGTCATCTGAAGTTTGTCAGGCATTCAAAACAAAATGTGCACATCCAGCTAATTCAAAATAACCCCTAACAGAGTTTATATTTTTGTTGCTTTTTTTTAAAAATTAATAATTTTTATATTATATTTAGCCACAGCAATAAACAGAAATGTCTTTGTATATGAATAGCATAAACAATGATAAACTGTATATGCTTGCTGTTGCACAAATAAAACTTTTTTTGAATGTCTGATGAAGGTTGGATGACCGAATAATGAATATTGTTTGTGTTTGCAAGATGTGGTAGCGTGTATGATTTTTCTTCTCTGTTTATTAGTTGATATCTTGTGTGCCTACTAATTTAGGGAGTGTGAGAGATTTCTGTTTATTTGTTTGAACAGTGGATTTTCATTGTATGAAAAAGCAGCTTTGACATTTTGTATTATAGGTTTAAAAACACATTTTTGAAAGGGTGTAGATGACAGATTTGCTGATTTAAAACAACAGGAATTGAAGTGAATGTTTGACTTCTGCCACAGCATTTTATACAAGAAGCCTTGAATTTTAGTCAAGGACTGAAAGATTTTTGTTGGGGTAGTTGCATTAAAAATGTATTCATCTCAAAAATCGGAGGCAGCACGTACAGTATGATTGGGAATGATTATTCTGATAATCGTTGCAGACGGTAAACTTTACCGGAAACCACTTTTCTGAATGCAAATGTTATTTGAGAGATCCTGTTGGTGTATCATGACTGCGTGTGTTCCTGGCACTGTGACAGTAATGAGGAACAGAGCTGGTTTCTATGGTTTCTGTGGAGCGGTTGAGGGCACAGACTGACACCGGTAATGATTACTGACACTCATCCAGCCAGGAGAAGAACAGCAGCTGTGTGTGTGTGTGAGAGAGAGACAGACAGACAGCGCATCCTCAAGAGCGGTCGCAAAGTGTACGGAGGAGAGACACAGAGACAACCTGAGAGAAAGAGAGGGCGACAGGCAGACAGCGAGACAGATGTGACAGTCAGAACTAATGGGTATACAACGTATGTGTAACTGCTGTCAGACACTGTAGTACTGTGGCTAATGATGCGTCCTGTCAGTCCATTATCCATTAGAAACCACACTTCCTGTCTTCAAATATACCGTATGCACACATGCTGACCTGGTTGCCTGGCAGGACAGTTACTGTTATTCACAGGGTTAGCCTACCACATATGTGGCATTCTGTGTAGAGGGAAAATAAACAAGACTGCATTATGTGGAATAATGAATAGAAAGAACTGCATACCTGCTGAATGATTGACAGCTACGAGCAACCAACTGACCTGATCTGTTTATGGCTCCCACAGCTGCAGATCCCATGTAATGTACACTCAACACAGTAAGACATACAGAGAGATATGTCACATATTTGCATTATGTGAGTATAGTCATGTATAGTTACATATTTAATTCATTTTTTTTTCCGTCTGTGTGACTGTTTGTGTACCAGGATAAAGCTGAAATGGGTTTGAGCTCATTATAATTATTATATAGCTATCGCCAACTAGACGTCAACATTTAAGTATTCATAAAAAGAGCTCAAACAGCTGGTCTATTTACATCATATTTAGCTCACAAAAAACTTACAGTCATGTCTAGCCAAAATACAATTCTCAGTTACAATAGACACTACTAAAATTCGGCATTAGTAACTTACGTTTTATGCCATCAGTGCGCAAGTTCGAGGTCTGACAATTAAACCTGGTTTTTGGCTCATTTTGAGTCAGACATGACGACGTGAATTGTTAAAGGGGTCATATGATGTTTCTAAAAATAACATTATTTTGTGTATTTAGTGTAATGAAATGTTTATGTGGTTTAAGGTTAAAAAAACACATTATTTTCCACATACTGTACATTATTGTTTCTCCTCTATGCCCCGCCTTTCTGAAACGCGTCGATTTTTACAAAGCTCATCGGTCTGAAAACGCTATCCGGTGCGTTGTGATTGGCCGAATACCTCAAGCGTGTGACGGAACGGTTACACCCGATCACCATATTTGAAATTGTGAGATGCACTGTCAGCCGCCAGCGTGATCAAAACATGACAACCCATTATAACCAGGGCATCTGTTTTGCATCCAGTGGGGACATAATTATGGATTATAATGACTTGTACGGTCTTTTTAGATGTTGCGTTGCCGCGTAAACATAAAACCATGTCTGCATTTGTGATCGGAGAAATGACAAACAACAAGCCCTACTCTACACTGCCCAAAAAACTCGCTTTAAATATAAAAAACGTACTTACAGTCTGTGAGTCAGAACAGCCAGCATTGTAGTCTACTCTACCAGGATCAGTAAACAGTCCTCCATAAAATGTGCTGCACATCTGAATATTTGGGTTGAACTGTTCTGGAACAGTGTTGTAAATACAACTTAATCATTGATTTCTAGTCGTGTCCATTTTTTGGAAGGCCAAACACAGTAGTTTTGCTTTCACAACGAAACACAGCGTCACACACGTTGGCCTAGATTGAGCAGAGGCCGGGGGATAAAGTGAGGAACGGCCGGCGGGCTGAGTGAGCAGAGGCGGCGAATTCGACGAAGGAGCGTCCGGTGGGCTTGCGGCAACCACATGTGACAACCCCGGGCTGGACTCCGCTTCGTCCACGGTGAAAGCCGATCCGGCGATCCACAGCGTGAAGTTGATGTATTTCCTCAGCGACCAGCACGGATCAGCTCCAGGCATGACGAAGCAGATATCGTCCTCTTTTGGAAGACCAAAGTAGTTTCGCTTTCACCACGAATCACACAGCGCATTCACAACATGGTGGCAGCAACAATACTACAGCCAGAATAAAAGTTACGCCTTCTTTCTTTGCGTGAACATTTGGGCGGCGTTATGCAAATCTTCCCACACAGTAATGTAGACGTGTGGGGGCATGTTAGAACGAGCCGTTTTAGGTAGGTGTGGCTGACTCTTAACTTTTATAAAGAATATCTCTTTGGATTTGAGACTTTAGTCTTTGCAACTTTACAGATCTTCTTTATGCACCAAGAGCTTGTAACACTCCAAAGAGAAAGGAAAAATTGAAATCGCATCATATGACCCCTTTAACTCGAGTCGAGACTCTTTCCGACCGTATCATTGAATCAGTGAGTTGTTGACTCCAAACAGTCCAGTTCGTTCAGTGCGCTTAATGAACCGATTAAGCAGGTTCTTTGAAAATAATAATCAATCAGTTCAAAAGAATGATTCATTAACGAATCGGCCATTGCTATGGCGCCACAGGGCGGGTGTCGATTTCTTCAGTTTGAAATTACAAGAAAGGATGCATTTTTATGAAATGTTGTAGATTAAAAATGAAAGCAATATTATGCTTTGGAATGTAGTGCAATAAAATTGAATGTTTTACTAAATAAAAATACTGTGGTATAGGCTACAGATAATGGACTTATAGCCAAAGAAGTCGAATGTTGCTTACTGGTTTTCGTTTATAGCTACTACAGGTATTTAAGGCAAGCTTGTAAATTGTGTGAACAGAACAATTCAATACTCAAACCTTTTAGTAAATACAGTCCCAAACACTGTCACTGAAAAAAATGTTAGGTAAGTGGTTGCAAACTATTTATTTTAGCTACATTTAAATAAAAATTTTTTTTGAAAGTTAGTTAACTAAATTTGTTTATTTAATGTAACTAAATAATTGATTGTCAACCTCACTGTAACCATTAAAAAAGAAGTAATTCAGAAAAAAAAAATGTCAGTGTAGTTTTTTTCAACTGCTTACACACATTTTCAAAACTTTGCCTCTTTTTTTTCAAAACTTTACACACAAAACCAAGAATTGCACACACAAAATGCAAAATGCCTCACTTCTCTTGCAAAATGAAGCACTGCATTTAAAATATCACAAACATCTCAAAAGCAAACATTTGCAAACACCTTTGCCATAATATTAATTCCTTTTACATTTTTGTGTGTTACATAGAGACTTGTGTGTTGTGTTTTGCAAAAAGTGATTTATGAAATTGAAAACTGAGTCAAAAGGCCGAGAATTATGGTATGGTTTTATAGATTTGGCGTGTGGTTCTGGTGTTTGAGTGTCAGGTTTCAGAAATTGTGTGACAAGTAAATATTTTGTGTGTAAGCAGTTAAAATTTGTTTAATACTTGACTAAAGAATAGTAAGAAACCATTTAGCAACTGCTTACAACAACTTCAATAAGCACCACCCACATTTTCTTCGTAAAATGTAAATATCTATTTTTAACATAGATTGTTGCAGGCAATTTGCTACTGATGCTGTAAATTAATAAGAGCTAGGAGGGCTTGTAGAAAATGCGAATGTATATTTAGTATTTGTCTGTGTAAGTGTGTGCGGGCTGTTATGCACTACAGTCATGTGTGTGTGTGTGTGTGTGTGTGTGTGTGTGTGAATGGCTTCAGATTGTGTGTATGAGTGTGTTTGTGAGCATGTTGTGCTGTCAATGGGTGTAAGTTATGTGTGTCTGTTGTGGTGTGTGGGGGGAGGGCAGGTTAGTGGGTTACAGTTGTGTGTATGTGTGTGTGAGAGAGTGGGTTGCTCTGTTAATGCAGCTCTATTTGGCAGTCCTCCAAAATACTGGAGTCTGTGTGGTGATCCATTCTGCTTTCTGAAGTATCGATCACACCAGCAGCTAGAGGCAATTCAGACACATTATTTAGACATACAAAAATACAGCCAGAGTCCATTAGCAAGATATAGTTTTATAATAATATACTACAGAAGTCATTTTGCATTTGCTAAGAAAATATACAAGAACTACGTTTATATTAACAAGAACTATTGCGGGACTATGGTTGTCTGGACACTAACTATAAAAATACCATGTTTTTGAATGTGTAATATGGTAATACTATGTTCTTTTTCATGCTAATACCTTGGTTGTTTGGACATTTACCATGGTAATATCATGGAATATGATCAAAATACATTATTAATCAATAGTTGAAATATACATTTCTGAATAATGGCAGTTCGAGCTTGAATTATCACCAGTAATTTTTACCAATTATTTATCTGGGGGGGGCTATTACAGTCAAATATCTATGTCCTCTACATAATCTTTTTTTTTTTTTTTGAAGGGCTTGGCAAATATTGATAATATATTAAAATAAATGCTGTTATTTTGCACTTTCTGTTAACAAGGAAATCACTGAAATAAATTATCTTGGTGGATATAAAACTATTAGCGAAGTATTAAGAGAAAAAATAATGTAATAATAATATTTATAATAATTTATGACATGAGAAAAACAAGTTTCTGAGCCCAAATGGACTGAACGAAAAATTCAGCTTTGCCGTTTACGGAATACATTTTAAATTATTAAAATAAAACATTTTTAAAACTGTATATATTTTTCAATATTTAGTATTTTAATTTTTTTTTAATAAACAGCACCGTAAGATATTTTCCTTTTTAAAGAAAAACTTACAAATCCTACTTGCCAACCAAACTTTTTAAGTGGTATGTGACTAGTGTGACTAATTAGGTTTATCAATAAATCAATCACATATGTTTAATTTGATAAAAGTTTAATGGACAAGCCATGTTATATTTTTTTATATTATATTATATTATATTATTCTATATTATATTATATATAATTATATATATTATATTATATTATATATTATAACGCAAAGATTTCAACAAAAAACACTCATTGACATTATTCACAAAATAAATAATGCATTTTTATCTGATGAATAAGACGGCTGATGATGTCTTAACTGATAATGTTTGAGGTGAACTGAGTGTCATCTGCGGGTTAATTAATGGGTAACTGGTGTCACTGCACGTGTGACTATATGATGGGGTTTTCATGACACCACTGTAACCCTCTCATTGCCTCTAATGTGTGTGTGTGTGTGAGATAGAGAGAGAGTGTGTGAGAGAGAGAGAGAGAGAGAAGAGGAGAGAGAGAGAGAGAGAGAGAGAGAGAGATAGTAGAGAGAGAGAGAGAGAGAGAGAGAGAGAGAGAGAGAGAGAGAGAGTAGAGCTAGAGAGAGAGAGAGAGATTTGCAAGAAGAACCTCTTAATTGTGGTTCCAGCTCACTTTTGATACAATTTTTTTAAATGTCTGGCTCGTCTCATCACCAGTGAAACTGACTGTTCTCCCCTCAATTCTGTCCTTACTTCAGGTTCCAATAATCCTCTCTTTATTTTTGATTGTTTCTCATCTCTCTCTCTGTCTCCTCGTCTCTTCATATTCCCCTGTCGAGGGTTTTCAGCCCACGTCCCTTTCTAAAGCTGCAATATAGTCTGTTGCATCCCACACTTGGAGAGAAAAACTGAGATGGACGAGAGATGAGCACAGCGTGTGTAGCGTCTTAGTGACGCATGGAAAGCCAGACAACCGGATTTCCTTTTTTCAAATCTGCGGATGAATCTTTTTGTCTCTTCACAGGAGCTATGCCTTACTGATTAAAAACTGATCTAAAACCCACTAACCCTGATATATGTAAAAATATGCATGAATGTGGTTGTGTGGTGGTTTTTTTTTCCATTTTTTGATACGAGAGTAACTTGAGATACTTTTACAGATGCTCTGACCAAAGGTTTTTTAAATCATAGTTCACACAACAACTGAACTTTTGTCATTATTTATTCACGCACCATGTCATCAAACTTATATGCTTATCTCTAAGGACTTGATATTAAAGGGATAGTTCACCCACCCCCCCCCCCACCCCAAAAAAAAATGTCATCAATTTACGCACTCTCAATTCTTATAAACTAATTATTTTCTTTCTTTCCACTGATGTAAAATAATTTATGGGTGAAGAATGTTGGTAACCAAACATTTTCTAGTCCCCGTTATAAATTATTTTGAAGAATGTTGGAAACCAAACATCTGCTGGTAGCCACTGACTTCCATATGATGCTTTTTCCATATGGAAGTCAGTGGCTACCAGCAGATGTTTGGTTTCCAACATTCTTCAAAATAATTTATTTTATGGAATCTTTCATTCGAAGAAAGAAACTCATACAGCTTTGGAACAAATCTGAACCAATGATGACAGAATTTTCATTTTTGGGTGAACTATCCCTTTAAGTCCACATAGTACAGTAAGCTATTTGTGTTTAATTCATTATAAAGGATTGAAATACAATACTGGTCCGTCTCATTGACCCTCACTGAGCAGAGCCTCACTGAAGGATCATCAGGATCAGTGACTTGAGCTCTTATTCATGAATGAATCATTCAATCTGATTCGTAAACAGCTCAAACTGTTTAAATAATCATATTTGTTCATTGATTCAGTTCTTGAGTTGAGTCATTGACTCACAGATGTTCTAACAATTAACAGCTTGAAGGGTAGGATTATCAGTAAACAAATGCATTTTTCATGAAATATCCTCTTTTGTGTCTCACAGAAAAATAGCTTTAGAATGACTTGAAAATGAGTAAATAATGGCAAAATGTTCATTCTTAAGTGAACGGTTCCTTTAATTTTAGTCATATTAGAATAAATCTTTTGCTTCCTTTTGCAGTGCCTGTTAAATAAAGAGAGAAGCTCCCACACACACACATACACAAATACAGACATACAGACACGCCACCCCCATCCCTGTCCGTCTGACGCCCACGAGGCCCCCCTGCTGTGTCTTCCTCCTGTGAGCCCGGCTCTCGGTTTCTGAAGCCAGTGGGAGGCTCTTTTATCTCCATCTCACCAGCGGGCACCGCAGTGCCAGCCTGGCATAATCGGCCTGGCGCTGACATTTTAGCATCTCTTTTAGCCGGTCTGTAATTCCTCTCCACCTGATGTCTCTCTGTCTCGCTCCATCTCACTCACTAAAAAGCAGGGTTACCAACCCTTTAGCAGGAAAAACAATAGAAACCTGCTAGTTCAGTCAGAGCTATGGCCTAGTGCATGTGCTCCAGATATATTGAGATGAGAGAGATGAGAGGTTCAAATCTGACCTGTGTCATGTCTGGAGACCTCCTAAAATACATAACTTCTATATACTGTTTATGCTCTATTGTTTCTAAAACTAAATAAATAAATAAATGAAATTAAATGAAACAATGTAACATCAACATGCTTTAAGCGTAAAACCTACATATATTAAATAAATCCCTACATATATTAAATACAATTTTAAATAAAATTGATTATATATACTCACACATACACAATTTTATTAAAAAAAATTCATTTGAATTTTTTTATTTTCAGGCAAGCGAATTATGTATTCATCCAAAAAGATTATAGATATATTTCATTCAAAAACACCTGAAAATTAAATATCAGAAACTTAAGAGTTATTTCAGAGTGCAGAGTGAATTTTGTACACTTAGTAAGTATAGAAAAAAATCTTATTTTGCCATTTTAAATCATTCTTTTTTTACTGTACTTTTTGTTGTACTATCCTGCAATCTGACCAAGGTCAAACTCCAAGGTTTAACCCTGAGAAACTCATATTGCCTTGAAGCAGCTTCCACTTGTTTACATACAACTATCGCTTGACTTCGGAAACCGTCGTGACCGCTGTTTGTCTGTGTGTGGTGAAATCCAGCTCAACTTTTACACGTCTCTCATTCTTAGCTTCATTTAAAACCAACTTCCAAACCAGCGATCCTTTTAGAGTGCTTACTGGCTTGCTATCTTTATCCCGTGAAAGCTCTAAGCCCACAGTATGGCAGTATCTGTAACCCTACTACAGGCAGGTTCTCCCAACTAACACGTTCATACGCTCACAACCACAGTGGGAGTTTAATGGCTCCTAAACGTAGCCCAGAGAGGCCGCACCCTGCATACTGTGGGATGCAACGGGAAAGAGAAATGACTGCTGAGGAATCACCAACTGTGGGAAACTATTTTAATGTACTGTAAGTGATTTTCCCCCCATTTGGAATAAAATATCTCTTAATTAATATGTTCAATAGAAAGGTGATCTGACTGCTCTGAATGTACAGTGTTCCTATAACAATATATATTATTAAATAAATCTAAATATAAAATAAAAAAAACTATAATCAAATAAACTCTCTCTCTCTATATATAATTTAAATTATATGCTTTTGTTGGGAGAAACTTTATATGTGTTCCCCTTGACAATTTGGCCATTTATCACATACATCAAAGAATACAAAATATGTTGCTGTTTTTTCCACCAAAAATGTATTTTAAAGGAGATGCCCATCTGGAATTGCCTGTTTTTTTCACGTTGATTTTGATTTTATTTCAAACCAATGAGAGGTTTTTTTTAAATACACTGCCATGGTTTAATTAATTTCCTGATTTGAGAAACTGATATTATTTTAATGTTTTCTATCTTGGTCAAGCATTTGTTTTTAGTAAATTGTATTAAGATTAATTTATATATGTATCTATGAATATATGAAAATGTAGACCATACTGCAAATCTATGTAATTCATATATAGTATGATTTTGTAATTCATAATGTAATTGTAAAAATGGGATTCACAGTGATTGTTCCAATTTATTTATTTATTTTTGGAAATAGAGATTACCTGTGTTTACAATTTCATTTAATGTATATGAAATAAATGAATAAGATAGATTAGTTCATAATATATGGCTATTTTTTTAAGCACCCATATTTTTACTTAATTGTATTTTGTGATAATAGAAAACTTAATTTGAAATTGTCAAACAGTTTTGTACACCGTAAGTATAGAACTTGGTATTTTGTGATCATAGAAAACTAAACTGAAATCGAAAATTTTTTATGACATTTATTTAATTATAAATATGAAATTGTAGACCTACTGAAAAGTAGAAATAACCCTTTTTGACTTGCATTTGGAAAGAATTTCCATCTCTCCCTATAGAGACCAATCACAGCAGGAGGAACAGGAGCTGGTTGATGGGTGCTGTCTGTCCACGCTTGGTGCTTGTGATGGAACCACCAGAGAACACCTGGGATTTATGCCCCATAATTTTCCGGCTGGCTAAATTATTAAAGTGGGCTGGTGAACAACAACTATTAAAGCATCAGTCTGTAGAGCAGCTGTGACCAGACCACCACACACACAGGTATAATTCAAAGCTCAAACCCAATGCCAACCACATCACAATGCTTTATAAATTTAGGAGTGGCGAATATTCGGCAGTATAAGGCCTTTTGTACAGACCAGTTGAAACAATTATTAATAAAAAAATGGGCATGTAATTTTTAGGCTTTTAATCGGAAAAGACAACAGATGTTAAGAGGCAAAGCTGTGTGTAAAACAAATACAGCGCACTATTTGTTTTCATATGTGGTTATGTTTGTCATTCATCTTGAATAGATAGATAGATAGATAGATAGATAGATAGATAGATAGATAGAAATGCAGCTGCTAGAATACCCGGGATGGTTGCTAGGGTGTTGCTATGCGGTTTTGAAGACGCTATCGTACCTAACCTGGGGTTTTGCTATGTGGTTGCCAGTGTGTTGCTGTGTGGTTGCCAGGCAGTTGCTAGGGTGTTGCTATGTGGTTGCTACGGTACCTGTCTTTTGGCCCAGGAACATCCAGACAGACAGAAGAAGAACCAATAATATAACTTCATGTTTGTAGTCATTCCCCTGGGAGATTAAAAGAACTACATTTCCCATAACATCACTGAGTCTTCATCAGAATCGAGTCTGTCAGGCCAGACAAGCAGTCACACACAGGGTCAACTGGAATTGACTGATGCTCATCCCTCGAGGGCCGCTGATTCAATAATGCCATCACTGTTCAATGGCATGTTCAAAACGGAGCACTTCTCCCAGCTGTCCGACAGCACAGTATTTCACTCCAAGAAACATCCATCTGGTCATGGTGTGCGTAAAAAGGGTTTAATTAAAGTTTAAGACAAACCGTATTAGCTAACTTACATAAACCAAATTAAACATTACTAATTATTTTTATTATAATTATTTTTTTTACTATTTACAATTATTTTTTAAGTTGTAAATTGAAAATAATTGGAGTATTTTTCAAGAAAAATACTAATGTCAGTTTCTACTTTAAAATTGTCTTGTTATACTGTGTTCTATACAATTTCCTATTGTTTGTGAAAATTTCTGAGTGTGGGAAAATTGTTCTACAAATCTAACAACACCCATTTTGCTTCGTTTACTGTTTGGTTCTTCAGTAATAATTCTTGTGTTTCTGTTTTATGGGCATAAATTATTTTAGCTTCAATTTTTTTTTTTTTTTTTAAAGAATGTTAATTTTCTGCAATATTTTACAACTATTTTCATGGAAAATGATTTCATTATATTAAACATATTAATGATATATTAACTAATTGGTCACAGTTTATGTGTTACATTTGAATAGGAACACAATAATAATAATAATAATAAAAAACGTTATCACACAGTGAAAAAATATTTTTCAAAGTTGTAAATTAAATATTTTGGAGCATTTTTTACAAGAATATACTATTTCAGTTTTTCGACTTCATTTTTCTAGCATTTTTTATTAGCACATACCACCATCATCATCATCATCATCATTATTGATGACGATCAATCAAAATGTTTTTCTTAAAAAGATTTTCTGCAATATTTTCATTCAAAATCATCTCATATTAAGGATTAATTATGCGTATGTATAATTAGCATATTTTGAACATTCGAATATGAAAAGTCTGTATATATATATAAAAAAGCTTTAGTGATTTTTTTCTACATTTAGATAAAAGGAAAGGAATTTTCTATTTCTCTATTCAGCTGTAGTAAGTGGGAAGTCGTGGCCTAATGGTTAGAGAGTCGGACTCATAACCCAAAGGTTGTGGGTTCGAGTCTCGTACCAGCAGGAATTGTAGGTGGGGGGAGTGAATGTACAGCGCTCTCTCCCACCTTCAATACCACGACTGAGGTGCCCTTGAGCAAGCCCACTGCTCCGGGTGTGTGTTCACTGCTGTGTGTGTGCACTTTGGATGGGTAAATGCAGAGCACTAATTCCGAGTATGGGTCACCATACTTGGCGTCATGTCACGTCACTAGTAGCTCATCTTAAAGGTAGACAATGTACTACAAAGGTGCTTCCTGAATTATTAATCAGCAAGCTTCATAGATCTGATTCATTGGCTTATGTGAGCCACTCTTAGTCAATGACAAGAGCGCTACCTTAGATCTTCATTTCACCTGTAAAGCAGGAGCAACAAGACAGAAGAAAAAAATGGGAACAGGTAAACAAATCTTCTTTGAAGGATCAAAACATTGCATGCAGCAGAAAGAATGTTTCTCCTGATTTTATAACATTCAATTAAGGTATGTCTAGAGACACTTGTAAGTGAAGGTGCAGTGAAAAGGTTAGTTATTTCAAAGGAAAAGAAATAAAGATGCTGTTCCACCGAGACCGAAATAACAAACAGAACAAAAGATTTCTGGACAAACAACTTTATTTTTGATTATGGGTCTATACACTGTACATCCTGACACTGCAGTATATAAGCCGAACTACTTTCAACTCTAATCTCATAGAGCTCTCTATCTTACATTATAGTCCATGTGAGGGGGAAAGGGGACGTCTAAGAGGGAGAAATTGGCCAGATCCAAGTGTATAAGCGGCATCAGTAGAAGAAGAAAGCATACATTAATCTCTTACATAAAAATAATTTCAAGAGTTCAAAAGTTTATAGTATATTGTTATAGCAGCAGTGAAGGGCTAAGAAGATATATCGGCATGAAAAAAGGAGAACAGATTGTTAAAATAAGAATCTGAACGTCTGATTCAACCAGAACTGATGTGTGTGATATTTAGCTGAACGTAACAAAACATTGATAACAGGAAAAAAGGCATTTACCATAAAGACTTTACTGAACATACTATTATTCTTTGTAGCACAAAAAAAGGGTAAAAAGCAGAATAAAGGACTGAATATGCTTGCATTGGGAATACAACTTTTGAAATAATAGTTTTGAAAACATTGCTTTCTTTTTGTTTTTAAAAACACAACATAAAATATAACAACTATTATGTAAGGTTTTTTTTCTCATTCTGAAAAAAAGAGAAAGAAACACAATATACATTTATGATACAATTTTTGTAAAATGAAAAGAAAACAGCTATTTACATTGGTGAATTTGTACTTTCATCATCAGACTGGCTAATCCTGCTCATTTATCAGTGATGTTATGTCGTTATTGCTATTTTAGATCTTTTTTTGTTAGCAAAAAAATGGCTCTTTTAGAAAAAAATCCACATTTTTAGTATTATATTGGGAGCAAAGGAGCCTCTATGATCAATTTCTCCCTTTTTCATAGAAAACCGCGAACAAAGTAAACTACACGTATCCATTTGCGTGTAAAAACGACTACAAAACCTCATTGGAAAGATTTTTTTTTTTTTTTTAATTCATTTTTTTGGTCTGTAAAAACACACAGCCTCTTGCTACTGTTAAGACACTGAGCTTTTTTTAGACCCCCGTTTAGTATCTTCCCCGTAGCCTGCAATGTACAGGTCAGGGCAATGTTTCATATCGTTTCAAAGGCTCTTTTTACATCTATAGCAAAAGTAACCTCTCAAATATATGTTTTATTCCTTAAAAACTGAGAAAGAAAAGAGTTTATTTATTCCGACGTACATTTAAAAGCTATCTTACTATAAGATTTAAATTGTTCTTTACCAGTGGCAATTGGAGCATTAAACTCTGCTATGCATTTTTCTTTTATTTAATTATTCATCAATTTTTGAAGAAGAAGAAAAAACAACAACAAAGGAATACTGACAAACTGGCATTAAAACCTATCAAATAAGCTGCGGCTTGCTCTTAAGCAATGATAGTCAAGTTCATTCTGGCAAAATGGGGCAAGCCAAAGAGGCTCCCCCAAATGACAGTGCAAATGGGACGTCCCGCTCTCACCGTCTGACCGCTGTCTGAAGCAGTTCAATGCGCCTTACAGTCAGCCACTGTGGAAACGGGCTCGATAATTGTTCCTCTTCTGGAACCCCAAGGGCCCAAAGACAGGCACTTGAGGGTCTCCAGCATTGCATATGCACATAAGGTTTGTATTTAGCCCAAGAGTAGTGCCGTTAATGTTGCGTTTAAGATTGTTAAGAGCTGAAATTTATTGTTAAGAGGGTTTTGTTTTCCTTTGTAGTTAAAAACAAGATTAAAATTGCTTTATATTGCATAACACAATAAAAAACGTACATATACAGTTTTAATGCCCAATAATGAATATATGAATGGCAGACTTAATCTTTTTCTTTTAAATTCCATGCATATGAAAAAAAATTACATAAGCTTGCTATTGAAAGAAGGAACATAAGCAATAAAATATTCACACAATCTGAAAAAACATCCGTTATAACAACAACAACAAAATGAAAAGAGCCAAAACGTAACATACATTCTGATTGCATTGTACCCAATGTATATAAATCACTTATAAAATATATGTATTTTCAACAAAACCTATCTCAGCTAAGTGTGTGAGCATTTAAAGATGCATTTATTAAACCATCTAAACTTTTTTTCGTTCGTTTATCTATCCTCGTCTCGTTTTGTACACCATAATATGCTCTTGCTCACAGCCGAGAGGAGCACCTGCATTGATATTTAGACTTTTACCAATGCATTACAATTTTGTGTGTCCTATTCATTCTGAACAGTTTTAAATTGGATTCGGAACCGTTCACAACCTGTGGGAATCCAGGACAGTAACAATAACACTTTAGCAACGATTATAATCATATATCGATAACTATGATAAATGTTGAATTAAAGTCAGATTTGAGGTAACTGGGTTCTGCGTGCGCCGTCCACGCCTTATTCACAAGCCAGCCCTGTAGAACCTTTTTTTTTTTTTTTTATTCTTGCGGTTTTATTTACAATAGTTTGTCTTAAACATGATTACATTGCATTTATTAGAACTGCATATAATTAACCAAATGTTTATTTCAATTTTATACTTCGGAATACTAAAAACTCTGAGATAAATGTGTGGGAGCGTAATGCATTTAGACAGTATTTTGTAATGACAAAGTGCGATTCAGTATGAAAAAGAAACATTTTCATATTTACATATTATAATTTACTTAAAACAAACAATTTGTGGTTCTTGATCACATGACACCTCCTGCCCTAGAAGCTGTATTTTTTATGCTTTTAGTTTATTCCCAAAAATGGCCGCCCACGTTTGTGAGCCGGGCCGGTTGTCAGCACCTCAGCCCACGGAGAAGCTGTACACGTGTGTGATGAGAAGAAAACCCAAACCCTCACAGAGAGCAGGAGCCACAAACCTCCGATTCCACACTGACCACGATCTTAAGATCCGCCGACAGGTTTTGACCCTCGAACGCACTCGTGGCGTATCACACGACAGCTTGTGAGGGGAGCATTTGTTTGCCATTAAAAGAAAGTGCTCTGGCTTGATCATAACACTTACTTGAATACAAATATCTCTCCCTTTCAACAGGGCTGAGCTTCTCCACCTCTAGCTCTCCAAAGCCCTTCAACGCTCTCCTGACCAGTATCTCTTTACCATTGTTAAAGATAGAAGTGTGTGTAACCATTTGTCTCCATGGCTTCTTTTAACCAGCATGACATGTATGTACATGTAAAAGGGGGGAAATTTGAGGCTCTGATAAGTCGCTGAAGTTTTTTTTTTATCTCATCCACGCTCACTAACAAGTCTCTTAAATAGCTTATTACAAAGTGATTTGCATCTTAGTTCCTCAAAACGAAAGAGAGAGGAAAAGGAAACAGGAATTTCTGATGGGATGATGATGAGTCCTTGTCTCTTCGATAACAACGCGGGGCGGACAGCATGCTTAAAAATTGCTGGGTAAAATTTTGCGTCATTATCACCAATTTGTTTGTCATAGAAAAGTCTTCATTTCAAAATGTATTCAGTTTCAGGCACAGTTAGCTTTTGTGCTATTGGCTTCTTCCTTTCCGATTGAACGTTAGCTTTTTTCTTCTTCCTTTTTTTTTTACATCTTGTTGGAGGCGAGGTGCATTTCAGTGCTCTCGAAGTAAAACTTTTTCGAAAATGTGTCTGAAGTCCATCAAAAAACGTTCAGGATACCTCTGGGTTTGCGCTGGCTAAGAGGCAGGTGGGCGGGGCTCACCCGCATGCTAGTTGACATGATTGGGCGGTTGATGCTGTCAATCAGGGCGGTGTTGATGTGGATTGGGTGGAGTCAAGAGATATAGGATTAATTGGAGTCTTTGGCGGGTGGGGGTGGTGTGCCGTTCTTGCTGGGGCTTTTGGGCCACAGCTGTTCCTGTAGCTCCTTGACCACTCTCTCCAGGTGCTCCCTTGCCTCCCGCTCTTGCATCAGATCGGCTCTCAGCTGCTCTCGGTCTGCCTCGGCATGCTGCAACTTTACTTGCAGGTCTTCAATCTGAAAATATACCATTTAAAGATGATAAAAAATGAATAAAGTGGCCACAAATTAGCAGCAAATCATGTAGTTTGACTAAATGCTACAGCGCTGTCTTTAGTTACACTGTATTCTACATGTAGCTTACACTGTATTTTAATATGAATTCCATCATTGAAAAGATTCCCCTATAGTGAATATTACAATTTTTTTGTATTATAGAATATATTCCAATAAATGCCAATATATATATATATATATATTATATATATATATAATATAGAATAACAAGAAATACAAAAGTATAAAATATCGTTAATTATATTTTAATTTAGCTTTTTTTTTAATTTAAGCATTAGTGTAGTAATCTTGCACTTAGGCTTATATAGTTGTTATCTAATATTTACATATATTTAAGATTTATGTTAAGTAAATTTTTAATAGATTTATTTTAGAGGTTAATTGTAATAATTAGTTCCTTTGAAGAAGATCCTGCATTTTATGATTATTGATATATATTTTAAAATGGAATATTTTTATATATAACTTATATCATCTGATATTGATAGTTTTAGATCTAAATAGCATCAATGTAGTAAAGTTCTGCTAGTAGCTTGTAGTGTAGCTAACAACTGTTTCAAAAAGTTAGCATGATTGTAGTTAAACACTGACATACAAATACACAAACACAGCCAGGCAAACATCTTAGTGATGTCTCTCTCTTGTTTAGTCTGAATCACACAACTCTAACAGGAAGTTACTCTGTTTCCTTCTGAGAAATGAAACGTATCTCATCAGACTTGCGAGGCCACACCCAGTCTGAGAGTTCATCTGAAAGTGTGTGGGTGGGGTGTCATGTTACATCAATCCAAGCAATCCTTAGATTACTCTTCATTAAACAGACACTTGTTTGTCCTAAGCCACTTCTAGGACATTTATAGCACAGGGACAGTCACTCTGGGAACAATCTGTGGTTTAGTGTCTTGCTCAAAGGCATAATAGTTCTGAATCATACTTTTAAACCACGACTTTTTGGTTACTAGCCCAGATCTTTAAATGCTTATCTTGGTAGCAGTGAATGTATGAATGTGTTTGAACTTACCTGTGCAGAGTACTTGGCTCGCAGACGGCCGGCCTCACAGCCCTTGTCACACACTCGTAGCTGTCTGGCCTGCTCCAGCTCTCTCTTCAGCCGTATGCGTGACTCGTTGGCCTCTCTCATTTTCCTCTCGCTTTCAGCACGCAGACGCTCAATTGCCTGCGCCAGGCCCTCTTCGCCTCGGTGCTTCACGGAGCTTCTCCTTCTTAGAAACACGGAGAAACTCAAGCTCCTGTGGAAGGCATGGGAATAAACTGATAATTACTAGCTTGTAATAGATGTGAATATTATATAAATATAGATATATATTATAGTATAGATATATATATTGGATATATATATATAGTTCCAACTGACTTAATTTTACTCAATAATTTATGTAAGAATTGTTGTTTACAAAATGGTCTGTTTCTGTTACAAATAGGAGTGCTCATAAAAAAAAAAAAAAAAAAACAAGTACAAAATACATCCAAAACTACTACAAAAAAAAAGTTGTTAGCCATACTTGAATGGCAGTTGGTCAGAATTTTCAAGAATTGGTTGCATTACATAGCTGAAAAGAAGTTGAACCTTTTATTTAATGTAGTTTAATATTTCTTTAGGGTGAATAGGTACGAAACAATTTAGTGCTGTAAATGATGGCAATATATATGGGGAAAACAAGCAAAAAAACAAACAAATATATATATATATATATAACGTAACATAATTATAATTAATTAAATACCATCAAAATAATATAATTATATTTTATTATAAAAGTATGGTCCCAATGCGGTTGATAAAAAATACTAATTAATATATATTATATAAGTAATAAAGTAATGAATATATATAATAAAGAACTTAAATTATTCTATATTATAAACAGAATATTTTTGAAAATTCTATATAGTTAATACATGGCTTTATAAATATATTCAGTGAAAGTTCAACATCACATGTATGATTCGTCATCGCAAAGATGAAATGAAACCTCCAGTGTGCTGTTGTGTAAACCCATTCTTACATTAATTGCTAATTAAATTCAACGATTTACGTAAGAATGGATTTATAAAAGATTTTTTCTTTTTTAAATCATGTTTCATGAATCAGTGTCAGTGTCTGTGTGTGTGTGTACCTGCTGGAGGCTCCGTTTGGCCTGTAAGGCGGATCCCAGCTTCTCTTCCTGTTTTACCCTCATCTTCACTATCTCATGTAGAAACTTTTCCTTTGACTCTTTTGAGTCCAGCCCATTGTCAAGTGCCTGCCTCAGCGTCTCCAGCTCCGACTCCAGGTTTGTCATGGCATGTCCCTCCCCTCCGGACACCAGGGGACTCTCAGGGGGCCCGCTGGCTGGCGTCAGAACTGCTGGTAAGGTGGCTCCGGGGCCGGAGGGAGAGTTCAAGTCCTTAGCAGAGCTCGAGGATGTAAAAGATGGGGAGGAGAGCGAGGAAAGCGATGAGGTGACTGAAAAAAAAAAAAGATAGAGAAGAGACATAATTAAGTGATGGATCAGACTACGTGGGCTTCACTGGTTCATATGTCAGCCAGTTTTATCAAGCAGCTGTCAAACACACAAGATGTGCTTTAAAATGAACCGTAAAGGATGAGGAACGAAAGAACCCTCATTGATTTTCTGCCGCATTCACACAAGAGCTGTTACCGTTCTAATTCACCTCTCTCCAGAGCGCTCAAGGTTGACTGAAAATGAACTGTGTGCAAATGAAGTGTGAACGAAATCTTAATGTATTTAAACGAGCACTTTTGTTTCACAACGCAGCGACAAAATCGAGGGTCGCAGTTAAAACACTATTAACCCAAATTGGTCTTCAAATATGTTAAAGGAATGTAGCATTCCTTCATTACAATGTACCACATACAATGTTAAGACTTGTGGTTTTACTGTCAAAACAGTGTGTATTTTGTGCCATAGAATTCAATTGTGATTGCATTAATGTAAAACTATTTCTGATCATTTTCCAAAGTCTAAATTATTTTCTGTGATACTACACATTGCATTTATTTGTATAAATGATGTACTGTTATTTATATAAAAACAGTTTCAAATGAGGTAATTTATTCCTGTGGATTTTCATTAGCCATTACTTCGGTCTTTAGTGTCACATGATCCTTCAGAAATCATTCTAATATGCTGATTTGGTGCTCAAAAAACATTTCTTCTTATTATGATTAATCTTGAAAAAAGTTGTGCTTCATTTGAAATAAAAATCACATTTCAGTGCAGTCTTGCTAAATAAAAGTAACAACTATCAACTGTCACCATTGATCAAAGGTAGGTATCACAGCATGAAAGTCTAACCTAATTTTCTGCCGTCAATAAAGCTTAACATGCTTTGAACCTGGAACATTCCTTTAATGAGGTGGAGTGACAGTGAAAAGGTGTGTCATGTACTCACATTCCTCACGGCTCTCCACTTCCACCTCCACCTCCACGTCCGAGTCTCGCTCCTCCTGAGAGGGCGGCAGGGGCTTGCTGGCAGTGGCCGAGGGGCAGGGCTGTGGGCTGGGGTGGGTCTCACCCGTCAGCCTCCTCTTCTTCCCGCGGCTGGCACCTTCGCTTTCCGCCCCATGTGGGTGTGAACTGCTCGGGGCGGTAGGAGAGGCCTGCCCTCCTTTCTGGAGGGGTGTCAGAGCTACGTTGGGGGCCACGGCGCTCTCCAGGCTCTTGTAGTTGTAGAAGCTGCAGAAGAGGATATGGAGTGAGTGAGCAGACCACGTATATGCAGTGATGCAAATTTTTAGCAACAGTTCACAAATGATGCACTACTGGCTGCTGCTTGTGTAACGGCATTACCTAACATCACCTTAAAGAGTACGGGTGATTTAGTAATGAATAATCCCAACCAAATGGGAGGTTGACAGGAAAAAGCATCTCTGCCACCCACAAAAGAAGGGTGGGGAGAGAACAACGACTGTTGCGAGCGGTTTCTGGGCTCGACGCATGACTCACCCAAGCCCCCTCTAGTTATGACGGTAAAGTTAAAACCACATATATCTAAACAAACAATGGCCAACAGGCTTGCATCATGTTCCTCTGTAGAGAAGATCCAAACCTTATGCTGATTTGCTTTAGAAAAACCGCAGCCGAGCATGACTAACATGCTGGTTTCACACTACATATGCACACCCTTTCTTAAGGTTACTTTTACAATCTTTGTGCACTAGATCATCTTTTTAATAAAATGATGATTGCACAATGAAATGATGGTGATGTAGATTTGACTTTTAACTGCAGGTTGTGGTATATTATCAGAAAATGAACATCATTTAAATTATGTTAAATAAATAACTATTATATGCTAATATGATGTGAGTATTGACCAATCAGAATCAAGTATTTCAGAGTGCCATATAATATTTATTCTTAT
Source organism: Sinocyclocheilus anophthalmus (assembly GCA_018155175.1). Classification (NCBI taxonomy): domain Eukaryota; kingdom Metazoa; phylum Chordata; class Actinopteri; order Cypriniformes; family Cyprinidae; genus Sinocyclocheilus; species Sinocyclocheilus anophthalmus. The sequence continues at coordinate 891,559 of JADLZN010010725.1, forward strand.
TGTTTACCTGTCACGTAACATGCTAGCAGGCCTGCAGCCTCCCTCCTTATCACCAACAGAGATGTTTGGAGACCATGGCCTGAAGGCAGACGGTCTCTGTCTGGGCTGGATGCAGTTGAGCCCCTGCAGCAAGACAGAGAGATGTTAAAAGACGCCTATTGTGTTACATGTAAGTTTTTCACAGTTGAGAACACAATCATAATACATTTGAACATGAACACAGAGAACAGAGACCATCTGCACAGAGAGCATGAAAAATATATATATTTTTTTGCTTGCTGAAAGTCTCTTGAATTTAACATTTAAAAGTGAGAGAGACAGATAAAACAAGCTTGAAGAATGCCCAGCAGTACAAGTACACCGAGGTCACTGTGTCTGCTTGAAATCGGAGAACTCTGCGAGCCTATTTGCAGGCTCTCTTCGTTTTAGGAGAATTGATTTTTTTCAAAAGAACATCCTCAGTTATTTTGGGTTGAGATCTTGTTTCAGAAGAATCTGATTCTCTGTGGCAAGAAAACAGTTGCCTGGCTCCAAACATCATCTTAGGAACGGCCAAGTTTCGTAAACAGACTTGTACAATATTAATACACAGATAAATATATAATTATCTGAACTCTGTACTTTCACACAACTAATCACATGTATCCACCAGCAAAAAAAACAAGCTTAGTAACCTTATTGGCTGATGCAGAGAGGGATCGTAGCCAATCAGGTTGCTTATCTTTGTCTCTTGAGGGCAACTGTGCTGGAAAGTCATCGTGTTTGGACTTCTTGGCAGGAATGGGATCAGACGCCTAGAGAGGGAAGAAAAGAAAGCCAAAAAGAGAGAGAGAAACGATGAGCATTGCTCAATATGAAGAAAAATGAAGTCATCATCATTCTGATTTGCTACATTTCACACATTTGCGTTCGATTCAGTGCACATCGTACCGTCTATGTCAGGCGTTCAGATGCCCTCAGTAAACTACAGTACAGTACAGTAATAGCAGGATTGATGCAAGCAGTCGGTCACATTAAATGAGAGCCGCGCTAGAGGGTGTCTATCACTTCAGACAGAGCTGTGAACTGCAGGAGACAGGTGCAAAGGGAACGTATCTGAGGACTAAAACTGTGAACGTTAAATTTAGTACGTGTGTTGACACTATGTGAGACTGCGTGTGTGTATGCCGGAAGGAAAGGTCGGATGTATTGTTCAGATGCTTAATACGTTGACAGAACCATCTGCTATCATGTTGCCATGTGAATACGCGAGTGCAAATGTACGTCAAGGCAGTATTTGTTTAGTTCTGTCACTAATGACCTCACTCCTGCTGAATTCCTCACTGACTGCAGTATAATCCCTAAAATACTCTGACCTTCCTTTTCTACACTCTCATTTACTCCAGAAAACCTGCAGTGTGCGCCGCCCACACATTTCTCGCTTATTATCACAAACCGCAGACGTTTAAATGCTAAAATAATGCACAATGACTGGACAAGCGGTATCAGCCTCCGGCTCAAGCGGTATCAGCCTCCGGCTGTAAATCTGCGCCAACTTTGCCTGGTGGACTTTGCGAGAGCTATTTTCGAGCAGGGCTTCTCGTGGGAATGTGAGAGAAACCCAGCTGACAAACTGCAGCGTCCCGGCCTAGTGCCCTAACTGGCCCAGCAGCAGGGGCTTCTGGGTAAGATGCTTCCAACTGGGTTGCACGGTGCGTCTGGAAGGTCTGACACAGTTAGCCAATCATACGCTGAGAGAGCGTCATGTTAAAGTCTCTTTTTTTCCAGTCAGAGATGCAAAATGTTTTGTTTTTGAATAAACACAGTGGGGGAGTCCATTACTTTCAGAGTGAAAAGAGGGTCATTAACGCAAAAGAAAAAGCTGATGGGCCGGTGCTGTTTGCATACATGAATGATTGCATCACGCATGACCTCATTCGGCAGGCCGATCTGCTTGGGCGTGGTGAATTTCCAGCAGCAGAGCATGATTATATGACCCCGAAAACAGTCACTTTCCACGTGCCTGTGTTTATTCGTGGATTAGACCTCTGACATAATGGCACCAAATCTGGAAGATCTTCCCTGATCTTGGTTAGGTTTTGGCAAAAAACTCATACTAGAAAAAGATGGCAAATGAGATCTGGATAGAAAAGCATAAGAGCCACTAGACCCAATTTGCATTAGTCAAAGGATGGAATATTTAACTTATTTAGACCATATATAAAACTATTATTAACTTTTTATACACACACTTATATAAAATAAAAAATATATACATTAGAAAACTTATGTCTTAGCTCATGGTAGTAAAAACAGTCAGTTTTTATCTCCTCTCCATATAGTTCTGGTCAAACGATAATCGCGTTAATTCACATCAAATAAAAAGTTTTTTGTACATAATATATGTGGTCTACTGTGTATATTATTAGTATAAATAAATACAAGCACATGAATATTTAGAAAACTAGTTATATTGTAGGTAAAGTATTTATATATAATATAAAGTATAAGAATATGAATATATAAATGTATAAACGTAAATATTTTAAATATATATACTGTATGTGTGTATTTATATATACATAAATAATAAATATACACAGTAAATATACATATATAATGTAAACAATTTTTTTTATTTGCGATATCGTTTTGACAGCACTATATATATATTATCTATATAACTAATATATATATATAAAAACTTTATCAGATATAATATAGATTTTTAAGATATATGAATTTACATTTTATATATATTGTATATATATATATTATATATATTATATATATATATATATTATAATATATATATATATATATAGATCGATATATATACACACACACACACATACATGTTTACGTAGTGCAAAAAAATATTTAAATGCAATATACATTTGTCAGTGAATAGACAAACAAGTGAATTTAGGCATCACAACATTATATATTTGTAAATATATATATATTTGTAATCAATGCACTTGCAGTATTCTAGACTCTAGTGAGCATCCTTATAAGAACATGCTAACTGCAGACAGTCAGATGACCATAGTCAGGCCACACTGCAGGAGAGAGGAAATGACCTATAAATAACATCCTTGTAGCTGTTTTTTGCTCTCCCTTAGTCTGGGTCTTCCAGTTGGACCCTTCGAGGTCCCTTTATAACACATCAGCCCACACCAGAACTCTAACATTGACTGGACAGCCTGTGGGGTTACATCACTCAGATAAATATATCAGTATATAAAGACTATATAAATATAAAGCCAGTCAGACAAAATATAGAGAAGCCAAGATTCGGATTTAATATCGGATTACTACCTGACAGTCACTAAAGTGAGCAGTTGAAGAAGAGCTGCATTTGAGACATGGCCCGAGGAAAGACAGAGATCTTTAAATAATGCTTCTATTTCTATCTTCTACTTTGTATTTTAGAGTCTCTGTCTATCGGTCTGTCATTTCCACAGTCATTGCATCCTCTTTATTTCACCTGATGGGCAGCAAAGGGGCCCCATTTTAATACCCCCCTTTTAAACTGGTCCCCAGCTTCCATTCTCACATCAAACAATGTGCTTACGGGTACGAAAATGGCACCAACCCATGCAGTATCTTAGTGTGTGTGTGTGTGTTGTGTGTCAGAAAGGATGCTGTAGACAGACATCCAAAGCACTGTGAGACATGCAGACAGGAAATCACACCTTTTGATAAGAAGCAGGACGCAGCAGCATGCGAGAGACATACTTAGATGCGAGCTCAGCTCTGAAAAATGCACAAATACATGATCTCTTTTTGTCTTTCTGAGGAATCTCACACCTTGCTTTCGTCATAGTAATTCTGGCACTAGAAGACAGTGCATAGATGTCTTCAAATTGACTAAATAAGACACATGCACAGTAAAAACAGGAGTACACAAGATGGACAAGTTTCTGCAAAGTGGTTTAAAACTGCAGGTGTCTGAGGAAGGGCGGGTGCCAAACACACACACACACACACACACACAAACCACACACATTCTGCCGTGCACGTTGGTGTGAGAATGGAAGAAAGGTTTTTGCTAGAAGGTTTTTTGTTGCCTGCTTGAGGGATGACAAAGGAAATGTATTTCGAAGGGCTGAACACCCGCACGAACGTTCACTTCTTGCCACATTACACACAATTAACCTACTAAACAAGCTAATGGAGTTGCTAAATCGTCTCTCCTGTCTCGTTGTCCTCATAATGCCACCCCTCCCAGTCTAGTCCTGTGTTTCCTGTGGCACAGATTGCAGGATTTCCCTCCTAAACAAGCAATTGCGTTCCAAACAAACATGACTGACAGAAACTTCCCGATGTGACGCTGGCAATGTAAACATCTTCCTATGGCCTCTCTGTGTTACTGCTTAAAAAAGTAATAAGCCAATAAGAATGTAAGTGATTTTACCACAGGTAAGGCACAATGTGAAGCCTAATATTTTTTTAACATTAATATCAATTATAATAGGTATTATATGTAAAAATAATATTAACATCAATGAAGAAATAATAGTTTGTTTTATTATAAATTTTTAGACACTGTGTGAAGCTAAGAAAAATAGGAACATTGATGTTAATGTTTTCATAAGCTTCTCATTGTTCGTCTAAAATTAGTAAATAAACTAATATTATGAAAAAGAATTAAGTAATTTCTATTAATAATAATTATTAGTAATTAACATTCGAAAACAAACAATGAACTATTCATGTAATTACAACAAATTATTTAAAATAATAAAGATAATACAGTAGTAAGTTTAATAAAAATAACTTTGAGTTAATATTAATAATTTATTTATTACTCATTTTAGACCTTGGAACCTAAGAAAACATAATAAATATAATATGGAGATTAATATTAATGTTACATCATGGTGGTCTAAAAACTAAATAATAAAATATTTATTAATACTTAATAATATTAATATTAGCATTAATATTTAAAACAAACAACTGAACTTTTCCAATAATATAGTTCTTTATAAAAACAATACACATGTTACAATTTCATTTATTACATTTTACATTTATTTAAATTTATCAACATAAAATGTTTTAACATTAGATTAGACGATTAGATTGGTAAATACATGCTTTGGAATTTTTCGAGTTTTCAAAACAAATTGAAACCTAGTTGTGATTACCACGGCGTGGCTTGTTCCCGTCTGTGAAGTTCTCCACAGACAGGTTTGATTGATGAATGTTGCTATTTAACTGTGAGACAGGCTGAGACTATGAGACAGGTTTTTTTAGAAGCTCGTGCGACAAGCTTGTATATCCACGCAAGTGTGAACGCCAAAAAAGTTCAGACCAGTTTTTTGTCAGTGTGTGCAAGCAATACTCCACCCTCTCTCTGACCTGAACATGGCCTCCCCCTTGAGCTGAGCTGCAGGCCTCAGCCGGAAGGGAGGAGCTTCCTGTAAAACTAGCAGAGCGCAGCTCTCCCTCTCTCCCTCCGTCTCTTGCAGTCTTCAAACGGGTTGTCATATTTTTCACCAAGCAGTGACCACAGAAACCTTAACCGTACAGGTGTCAGACTAAACTTGATCTACATGGTCCACAATGTTGCATTTGAGAGCGTTTTGTCCATACGTTGAGATGATCAAAAGTGAAATCTCTCATTTAACTTCAATTAGAAAGACTGACAATTCTAGGTATGAACTTTCTTTGCAACAGGCATCTCAAAGACGTATGCAAAAGCATTTGGGCTTCACAGATGCTGTCGCATGGGAATAATTCTTCCCAAAGGAATACGGTTCGATTGGTGGTAAACGCGTGTTGTTCTCTGAGAAATCTGGCTTTCGGGGAGGTAGAGGTTTAAAGTGAAACGAGTGGTTTTCTCTCTCATGCGTTCGCTCTCTGGGAGAGTACCCAGCTCATTAGGAACGTTGTGTCTGTACACCACACTGCTAGACAAAACATCTCCCTAACTATGCCAGCAAACACATACAGATGTTCACAGCGTTTTTCTCACTTTCCCAGACTATCAGATGTTTGTGACACTTTTGCATTTAATCGTGTTTGTTTACCTGTAGATTTAATCTACAGAGCATTCACACAGAATATGGTTTCAAATAGGTTCATCATTCAAACTTTATTTTTGTTGTTGTTGCTTATATCATACTGTATATCAGTGTTGCTATTGTTAACAAAAACGAAAATGACAATTAGAAAGTTTAAGCTGAAGTACTAAAAATAAAAATAAAGCAAAACAAAAATAAAAAATATATAAAAATGACAAAATTGGGTGCACAAATATCGAATTCTAATCGCGATTACAATTACGGATGCCACAATTACGTAATCGTTCAAAGCACTAATGTTATTCTGCGTGCTTAAGATGCGTTTTTTTTCTTTCTACATGTTATCTTAAGGGTTTTTCCATTATTTTAATTTTAGTTTTAGTATAACATTATAATATCCATTCATATTAAATTTTTTTTATAATTTAAAGAAGAAACCAATCCAAAGTATATTTGACATTTGAGGCTTAATACTATAGAAAAGCACAAAGTTTTTTAGTTAGAGTGTTTTTAGCTTGTTTATTTTCATATAAAAATACGGAATGCAGTTGTATCAAACAATGGTATAAACATCAATCAATGTAAATTATGATGATCGTAATTAATAATCGCAATTACATGTCAGGGATAATCGACCATTTGATTATTGTCATAAATTGTGCATCCTACAAAAATGTAATTACTAAAAGGTAAAAACATTGGCTTGACAATTGGCTGAAATATATTGTTTCAAAGCGGAAGTACTAAAATACTAAAAGCGAAAATAAAATTAAGCGATACAGAAATGTAATAACAATAATAATATAAAAAGAAACAAAATGATAAAATTTGAAATAAAGTAAAAAACAGATCATTAAAACCATACAAATACCCGATCATGAAACCCTAAATAGATGACTCAAAACATATAAATAAAAGCCAATTCAAAATATTAATAAAAACTATAATAGTATATAAATAACACTGACATACATACAAGACATGTTTTTGGTTTTGATGCAAGACTTGGCTTAGAATAATTGTAGAACTTATTATCAAAGAAAATAACAAATTAAATGATATATAGAACTAATACAATTCATAATGTGTTAATTTTTTAAACAAATATTAATATATAAATATTGAATTATTATTATCAGTTTATAATCAATATATTATTTATATCATATATTTTTTAAATATTGATATAATTTTTTTTATAAATTATTATTTAATTAATTTCTTGACACTGCATTCAAAATCCATTCAAAAATCTGAACGGTCAATGGGCACAATACAGAACAACACATCACGTCGGCGCTATTTTTAGGACTCAGATTGCATGGTGGGTAGAAATATTTCGCTGTACATTGTCGGACAAAGGTCTCGGCAGAGGACTTAGGCCTGTCATTAGTGCCTATGGTGTGTGTTTTGAGGTTGTGCTTCCAGGAAGAGTCCAGTGACTCCAGACATAAAGCCGCACAACACTCACAAGTGCACCACAATAAGGCAAAGCAACTAAATAAGGACCATCCCCTGCAATCCCACATGCACGGTCCAGCACAGACTTCATTTCCAGACTCAAAACCACAGAGCAGCACACAAATGCCGCCGCACACACGAAACCACATCAAAAGTGAGGGCGTTCTGTGCAGCTGCATGCTTGCATATTCAACTAGAAACACACACACACACACACACACACACACACATAAACCTGGTGTTTTCTAAACTTGGTCACACCAGAGAGGAGGGATAGGGTTCCACTTCCTCCTCTCCAAATTTGCTTTGGCAACAGCTTGTGTGGGAACGCAGTAGGCCCTGTTCCCTTCGGACACACAGGGGGCAAATCCGTAGTACAGGAAAGACGGTACATGTCCTGCTTTTTCACGGCGGCCATTGTCACACACCTCACTGTAGTAAAAAACCCGTTTAATGTTCCAATCTGCAAAACAAACTTTATTCAAAATTAGAAGCTGTGAATTTAACCAACAATGTACGGCAGTAGAAAGAGAGGGAGATATATATATATAGATAAAGAACGACAAAGAGAGAGTGAGAGAGAGAGCAAGAGAGCCCTCGGGTGCATGCAGACGTGGGGAGGAAAGAGAAGAATCCAGAGAGAAGCATAAATCTATGACTCATTTACTCTCAAAGTTAAAAGCATCTAAGAGCAGGATAATCACATTTCAATGTTTTTCAAAAGTTGTTGAAATGGCTGAGGCTGGACCCTAATGGACACTTATTGATCTATGAGTGTGTGTATGTTGCTTTCTTCTACCATGTCTTACCTCATGTCTACTAATAGCCAGATCTCTACTCTCTTGTTAGAAGCAGCTTTTTTTTTTTGATTGATAGCCAATAACCAATATAATAACCAATATCAAAAATCTAAAAGGTTTTGTCTGTTGTTTTTTTTTATTCATGATACATCAAATATACATCAAGAATTGTATATTAAATAATTAGAAATCTTTTTTAATAAATTTTATACATAAGATATATACATATTTTTATTAATATTTCTGATTTTCTTGTCTTTTTTCTACCAACAGTGCTAAGTAGTTATTATGGATAAACAAATTACAGCACATTGATGCTTTATCTGGGGATATAATTTGAAGCATTGTATTAGATTATATTATATTATATTAATCATTCAAAATATATTATATATAATATTTAAACTTTATACAATTCAAATATTAAAATAAAAACAATAAAAATAAAATAAAATACATTTTGGAAAATGTGCCCTGGACAAATCACACTTATACTACTACTACTAATACTTAAAAAAATATTGACAATACTGATTTTTGTCACTTATTACAAAATTTCCGAGTGTGAGACAGTGGTGAACTTGCTTTCCAGCTTTGCCGATGGCAGTAGTTTCTAGCAAAGTTCAAATGCTGTGACAGTTTAAACCCCCTCAGGAGAGAAGCTTCTTTCAGCCAGGACTCGTTTTTCTTTTCTCGCTCTCTTTTTAATGACTGCATTTCAGCGCTGTCAAAGGAGCCGCCATCGTGAGTGTGCTCATAAAAATATTCAGAGAACCTCACTGAAAAAAAATTCCTGCGTTTATGACCTCATAAAGTCAACCATAGTGAGACGGAAAGAGTTGGAGAGAGAGATTTCTCTCACTCATGCGAAGGAGAGGAAAGACAGACAGAAAGAAAGAAGGAGAGAGGGAGCAGGTTAGGCTTGGTGACAGGCCATTTGAATTCAAGTGATGTGCATAGTGACATTTTAAAAATCTATAAATATACAAGACAAAAACTCTAGACAACTAGTCAAACTCCGAAAATGACTAGTCAGTTGTTGGACAACTCATTGCTTTTTAGTTCCAGCATGGACTCATAATAATAACAGTGTGTGTGACTCTGTATGTGTGTGCAGGCATGTCCTGTTTCCAGACAGCTGGCCTGGGACGTGGGTCTCACACTCACATTGGTGCTCAGTGTTACTTGGGGGCAGTGGAACAGTGCGAGGTATTTCGGTAATCTCTGCAGAGTCAAACGCACATTTCTGTACATGTGACGGACTGAGAGAAGCGCCAAAACAAACACGCGCTCGCACAGAATAGGAAACATGGCCTACACACACACTCATTCAAGGAGAGTCAGAGGTCACAAACTCTCGAGACAAATGAAAGGGGAAAAAGATGAGAAGGGAAATGAAAGAGCGATTGATTCAGGAGATGAGGACGAGCATGTGTGGCAATGACTGATGCTTAACTAGCCAGTTCAGACAAGAATGTGTGTGGGTTGTCTTTTTGACTTGGTAATCCAGCTATTATTGTAGCTAACCCCACTATTCTCACTCTTTTTTTTTTTGTCTGAGAGGCCTGGAGCATCTCAACAGTTGAATTGAAAAGACACTATTCTAACAATTTAGGTAATTTCCATAATTCTGTAACAATCCTGCCTTCAAAAACATATGACAGCCACTTTTTTTGTTAGCAAACCTGCACAGACACAAGCAGTGAGCATTTCTAATGAATGGAAAAATCGTTTTTTACTTTTTTCTATTTACACCCTTATGAAAATTAACCATGATTTTACTCCAAATAAAACCAAAAAACATGGTTACTATAGTTAAACCACAGTAACTACAAATTAACCATGGTCTTTCTACACTAACCATAGTTTAACCATGGTATTTGTAGTAAAACTGTGGTTATACAAAAGGTAATCAATATGCCAAAAAACCATGGTTACTACACTTTTACTATAATAAAACCATGGTTAATTTTCGGAAGCTTACAGCTGTCACAAAGACATGATTTCTCATGACACTTATTTCATCTGTCTGGACTTTTTATTAGAGGTATTTCAAAACAAACTTGCACAGACATTTAGCCACAATGCTAATGCAACACTGATGTAACGTAACATACCATTCAAAAGTAAGATTTAAAAATAAAAAAAAAGTATACTTTCATATTCAGCAAGTTTGCTTTAAATTGATCAAAAGTAAAATAAATACATTTATAATGTTACAAAAGATTTCTATTTCATATAAATGCCATTCTTTGGAACTTTCTATTCATCACAGAATTTAAAACTTTCCCCCCCCCTTTCTACAAAAATATGAGCAGCTGTTTTTAACATTGATAATAATAATAACTGTTTTTGAGCAGCAAATCAGCATATTAGGAATGATACTGAAAATTCAGTGGAAACAGTGGAATAAATTTCGCTTTAAAAAATTGAAAATAAAAAACTTTTAAATTGTAATAAAATTTCATAATAGTACTGTTTTTACTGATTTTTGATCAAATAAATCAAGACTTGGTGAGTACAAGAGATATCTTTCAAAAACATTTAAAAAAATCTTACTGACTCCAAACTATTGAATAGTAGTGCATGATATAGACTCCACTGGAATACATTTTTTTATCCTCTCTCTTCAAAATTAGTTCATTTTAGAGAACTCTGAGAGACAAGCAATCTTTTTTTTTTTATCTCTCATTTGTGATTAGTCATTTCCTATAAGCAGGAAGTACAAGAAATATGACAAACGGCAGCTGAGTGGCCGTCTCTCTCTCCATCTGTTTCGTAATGTTCCATTTTCCCCGCTGTCCCATTTTGTAACACCATAATACTTGCAGTCAACATGAATTGAGAAATCAATGGTCCGTTTACATCCGATTTGGGTAAACACCAAATCAAATCAAATAAAACAAATAAATGGCCCCATGTTTCCCGCTTGTGGCCCGAAGAAACAATTGCGTTATTAATAAAGAAATCATTCGGAAGGGGGCCATTAAAAATAGCAAACAGTGGATGACACACAACAGGACGAACTTAAATGAACTTAAATGACCCCACCTCCCTTAACAATTCGTACGTGTGCGTGCTTTCCCAGCATGCGCCGTCTAGTCGGAACACACAGGGACAGTCATGAAAGCATTCGGAAGTGTTATGGAAACCCGGGACCATTATGGAAAGCAGGAGACCACCGGGGAACGCTGGGGACAATGCATGGCCTCTGTTCCTGACGCTGACCCACCTGGACCTGAGCGCCACACATACGGGATGCAGCTCGGGGGTGTGAGCCGGTTTTAATTAGCCCGAGCACTCTCGTTCCGCAGCGGCAGGAAGGAGAGACTGAAATAGAGAGGGAGCTATTAACAGCAGGCCTGAATATAGCAGCGTTGAGCCGCCACACAACTGCCCAGCACCCAGCAGTCTCCTGAACAGGGTCGGAAAAGCAGAGCTGACTTTTCTGGTGGAAAGTACAGCTGTTAGAGAGAGAGAAAGAAAGAGAGAGAGCCAGGGGAGGGAGGAACATTCTGGACCATAACAGCCTTAACTCTCTCCCTTTAGCAGCTGCACTTTCCACTAGAATATTCTGTTCTTCTTTTTCCACTGTCTCCCATAGCAACTGCAAAGCTGTATCTGAATAACAGAACAAAGACTTCTTTCCTTTCTTTTCTCCCTCCCTTTTTCCTTTTCTCACAGCTCTTAGTAAATCTAGATATTCAGATGTATCTAAAGACCTATAAAGGAACAGTTAACCCCCCCACTCACCCATGAAACACAAAAGGTGGACTTTTTTAAAGGATCATTACAAGGCTTTTGCGATTTAAAAATAATTAGATAAATACGATTTATTTTTTGAACTATTTTGAACTTTCGATACAATCAAAGAATCCTGAAAAAAAATGTATCTTGGTTTTCACAAAAATATTAAGGAGCACAACCTTTTTTGTACTGTAATAATCAGAAGAAATTTTTCTTAAAGGTGTCATATGATGTTGCTAAAAAGAACATTATTTTGTGTATTTGGTGTAATGAAATGTGTTTATGCGGTAAAAGGTTCATAAAACACAGATTCACATACCGTACATTATTGTTTCTCCTCTCTGCCCCGCCTTTCTGAAATGGTCGATTTTTACACAGCTCATCGGTCTGAAAGCAAGGTGTGCTGTGATTGGCCAGCTATTCAACGCGTTGTGATTGGCCGAATACCTCAAAAGAGTGAGACGGAAAAGTTACGCCCCTTACCATACTGTGATGCCCTGTCAGGCCGGAGCGATGATTCAAAAACATGAAAACCCATTATAAACGAGGCATTCATTGCATCCAGTGGGGACATAATTATGGATTATAATGACTTAAACTGTCTTTTCACACGTTGCATTGCATCGCGCCGCGTAAACATAAAACCTGTCTGCATTTGTGATCGGAGAAAGAACAAACAACAAGCCCTACTCTACACTGCCCAAACAAACTCGCTTTAAATATATAAAATATAAAATATAAAAACTCTTTAAATATAAAAAAACGTACTTACAGTCTGTGAGTCAGAACAGTGCATTGTAGTCTATTCTCCCAGGATCAAGAAACAGTCCTCCACAAAATGTGCTGCAAACATCTCAATATATGGGTTGAAGTGTTCTGGAACAGTGTAAATACAACTTAACCACTGATTTCTAGTCGTGTCATTTTTGGAAGGCCAAACAAAGTAGTTTAGTTTTCACAACGAAACACAGCGTCACACACACATGGTGGGGTGAGCGGCGGCGGCCTAGAGTGAGCAGAGGCTGGGGGCTAGAGTGAGAAACGGCCGGAGGGCTACAGTGAGCAGAGACGGTGGGCTTGAGAAAAGCACGGCCGGCAGATTCGACGAAGGAGCATCCGGAGGGCTTGCAGCAAACCACATGTGACGACCCCGGGCTGGAATCCGCTTCGTCCACGGTGAGAAGTGACCAGTGCTAACAGCGCAAAAGGATGTATTTCCTCGGCGACCAGCACGGATCAGCTCCAAGCATGACGAAGCCCTTATCGTCCTCTTTTGGAAGGGCAAACAAAGTAGTTTCACTTTCACAAAGAAACACACAGCGCCTTCACGACATGGCAGCGGCAACAACAATACTACAGCAAGAATAAGTTACACCTTCTTTCTTAGCATGAACATTTGGGCGACGTTATGCAAATATTCCCACACAGTGACGTAGACATGTGGGGGGGTGTTAGAACGAGCCGTTTTTAGGTAGGCGTGGCTGACTCTTAACTTTTATAAGAATATCTCTTTGGATTTGAGATTTAGTCTTTGCAACTTTACAGATCTTCTTTTATGCACCAAGAGCTTGTAACACTCCAAAGAGAAAGAAAAAAATTGAAATCGCATCATATGAACCCTTTAAGAACCAAAATCAGAAATAGAATGATTTCTGAAGAATCACGTGACATTGAAGACTGGAGTAATGGCTGATGAAACTTCAGCTTTGCATCACAGAAATAAATGGCATTTTAAAATACATGTAATAGAAACAGTTATTAAAGTGTAATAAGTATTGAAAACCACTGTTTTTATTTGACCCATGAAATGCAGCCTTGGTGAGCATTAAGACTTCCCCAAAAATTAGTGTAAAAATGAAAGTAAGAAACAAACATAAACGTAATATATTCATATATAAAAAATTTTAAATCATAATAAGGTACTAGTATTAAAGTACATTATATTTTGGTATAAAATCTATATAGAAAAAGAATGTACATTTTTGGGTGAATTGCTCCAAGTATCACATCTAAATACTATTAATTTATGGAAATCTGCACAGGGAAAACAGGACGGACTCCCACTCTCTGAAAGGTCAACGGGGTGCCAGTGCTGGATTGAGGTCACAGGGTTGCGTGAACACGGGACACTGACCGAGACGTGGGGGCGGAGACAACGACCAATCGGATGGCACCACCAGGCCAGTGTAATTTAGCATGTTAATGCCAGGTTCATTTACAGCCAGGCTCCAGTCTGTGGCAAATTAATGGTAGATGGCCTCAGTCTAACACAATCACAGCTGACCCAGACAGCGCTCCACTGCAGACCTCGCTCTTTGGCTTCATGCCTCACATGCATATCTGCACGCACGCTTTTGGTTTCTGCCTTTGTTAACAATTAGCGCAGCAGTAATGTATTATATCTTTATGCTAACACTGAGCTAAGCCAACACACCTCTCCTCTCACTAAAATCACCATTTCAAGGAAGTAAGCACTTCAATTACAACTCTAAATCCCTAACTAACAATCATGGCGTGTTCTTCTCTACAACAGACAGACAAATCCTCTGTAAAAGAGCCATGCTAAAGGGATTTTTCACAGCACGACTTCATATCACCTCCGTCTGGTGGTGGCTGCTAGAAAGCAATCCACACACACATACACAGGCCGTCCAGACAGACCAGACAAAACGCTTTCCACTCTGAGAGGAAATGGGTCGTCATCATCGTGGATGGAAATGGGAAAATGGCCTCCCGCAGACGTAGAGTAACAAGGAAGCTTATCGTTTCACAGCAAAAATCTCCATGCCTTTGGATGGTTACCACAAAGAGAAAAACACCATCGTATAATCTGAAACTCTGTCTATAAAACAATATATCTCCATGTAATATCTGTCACTATCGGTCTAAATTTAAATTTATAGGGGGGGTTTTTTCAATAGTTTCAAAACATTTTTTATACCAAAAATGGTCCATATCGTGTCATATGAACCAGTCCGTAGTGATACCAATTTACAACATGGGGTTCAGTGAGTCAGATGTTGATTTAGTAACTGCTGAATGTATTCATTGAGCTGATTCAATGAAAGATTCATCAGACCGATTCCAACTTGTGAATCTTTCATTAAAAGAATTAACTCATGCGAGTCTATTTGTGAACTGAACTATAGATGTCTATTTGTGGTACGGTCTTTTGATCCTATCTTATTCAATTCAGACTGGAAATTCACAATTAAAACAGAATTTCTGAAACGCAGTGCAATGTGCTGTGCCTAATTCAGACAAGAACATCGAAAACTCTCAATTCCTAGAGAACTGGCCTTGGGGTAGTCGTAGAGAAAATGCACTGCTTAAGCAAAAAGGCAACAAAAAAAAAAAGCTGATGAAAAGTGGAGATAAAAGTGCTATTCTCCACTGTAGTAAAAACTACATGGGGTATGTATTACAGTAGGAGAATGAAAACCTTCTTTCCCATTCCCTTTCATCCCTTCAAATGAAGCATTTTGTGGAGGTGTGTCTGCAGTTGTACTGGTGTGTGTGACGAATCAATAAAGAATGTCTCTGCCCACTAAACAAACCGATCCTAATTGATCGGAGACAAGTCGTTGGCATTGATTCTATCTTTATGTTGATGTGTGGGTTAGAAGAGGCGACATAAACAAGGCCCATCCAAAGATTCCCACCGATTTCCTAGAGGAAAACAGACAGACACACTGCGCTGGATGGATTGCATGTGTGTTGCCGGCTCGGCTCTTAATCCGCGAGGTACGTTATCCATCGACGGGCAGATGGGATTATAATCCACTTGTATTAGTCGTCCCAACCCAAACCGATAGACTTTTAAATCTTAAAACCATAATCTAGACCCTCACCAATACCAAAAGGACCAAAACATAATATAAACCTTTGCAGAAATTAGAAAAAAAAATTGTTGTATGGAAATATAATAACCACTGTCATCACAGTTCACCTCTTTACAAACAAGCACACACAAATTGCTACCTAGGCCAGTTATGATGGAGCACTGATCATCTTAGTTGCATCCGAATTTTTGCTGATGGCCACACGCACAGAAATACAAAGAACTGCTGGTGGCCCACGTGGTATTAGCATCCCAGAGCAGGAGGTCTTTCTCCTCTGAACGGAGGATTGGAAAGTGTGCCAGAAAGAGGAGGGTGACAAAAAGGGGGCATGGGAAAAATGACTCTGTGCTCAAATGCCCTGTCCTACTTCTGTCAAGCAGCTCTAATGCCTGTCTTGTGCTAGTCATATGCTTTTTATATTCTGACTGTGCTGTTTCGATGTACGTCATCTTTGGCAAATTACAGATCATAAGAATTATCTTTATGTTAAAAATAGGTAAAGTTTTGTTGTGTTTAAACCTAATGGACCAATCAGAAGAAGCAGGGGGCGGGATAAGCAAATCTTGCACATAACTCAAGAGTGCTGCAGGATGATGGATTTTTGAAGGCCAAAACCTGGAAATGAGTTTTTTTTTTTTTGTTTGCCATTTGCACTTGCGTCCCATGGTACAGAAGTCAATGCCCCCGCGCCCTGTCGGTTCTGAATGGGTTTTTGGTTAAATGCCTAAAATAAAGTCTGTTTTAACAGAAGCTCAAGTATTTTCAGTTTTATTCTACTACATAAAACAATGGTTCAGTTTGTTTATATCCTATGTTTAGCCTTTTACTTCTGGCAATTGTCTTTAGGCTTCAAAATTAATAAAAGTTGTGTTTATGATCATGATAAAATGTGTAAGAATCATAAACCTTTGGCGGTCATAGAACTTATTTTCGACAATATTCCAAAAGCCAATGGAAAAACCCAATTGGGAACCAGGGTAATGCTTACTTTCCGGTTGGCCAAAACTACATTATCACTGCATCATATTAACCACATTACAAGTAATCAGACATTACTGACATTCAAAAAACACAGTTCTGTCTGTGCTGCAATGCTCTGGTGTTTTATGGATTTGGTTAGAGCTGGTGGTGTGACATGTAGCTGCTAGCAGCGGTCAACACACACATACATGCGCTATAAGTGGA
Organism: Sinocyclocheilus anophthalmus; assembly: GCA_018155175.1. Lineage (NCBI taxonomy): Eukaryota > Metazoa > Chordata > Actinopteri > Cypriniformes > Cyprinidae > Sinocyclocheilus > Sinocyclocheilus anophthalmus. Next base: position 908,608 of record JADLZN010010725.1, read on the forward strand.
CTGTGATTTTAACACGCTCTGTCCTGCACTGCCGAGTTCACGCTTTGGCCCTCTTCAAACCAGCAATCAATTATCAGTCTAGCCAGAGCAAGGGCAGGACACATGAGACCTGGGTGGTGGTGTGTGTATGTGTGTGTCTTGGCTGGTGTCCATTGCAGCTCAGGCAACTCTGAGCGTGTGCATATGTGTGTGTGGGTCTGCTCGAGTCATGGGGTTAAAGTCAAAACCAGCACCTGCTGCTCTTAAGCTCGCACATTACAGGCCTGCAACTCAAGACTTTACATGGGCACACGTGCACCACAGTCCCATTTTAACACTTAAACTGAGTGCAGCAAGATTTTTTTGGGTGCATGATGTATACGCAAATAAAATGGTGTAGGATTTGCTTTGAAAAAGTTTTCACTCAGAAATTGCTATAATTGCAAAAAACAACATTGGGAGGGTTTCTTTTATCTTGATACACAATTTGAATTTAAACTAAAGAGATCCTTTCCAATTTATTAGTTATTTTATGTAAAGCGTACTCAAAAACTTGATTTTATGTTACAGTGTAGTTACCATATCAACTATCAACCGATATTAGTGATTATTATCATTCATCATATTGGACGATAAATTATATTTTACTTGTCCCGTCCCTTTAGCTTCTTCTAATTGGTCCATTGTTTTAAAACTGTAAAGATCCAATCTTTATTATAAATTAAATTTATTTCCATTTTATTAAGTTATATGATAGTTCGATTATATGTCAATTAATTATTCTTTCTTTTTTTATAACAAAGACAAATAGATGCAAAAGGCATCCTTTTGACACATGTGTAAATAGAAAAACAATAAAACACATTCAGATAATGCAGCGTTCATGTTTATGACGGTGCCTTTAGAGCATCCATGGGAAACTGTTTACTGATGGCATGTTGATGCTTTAAAAACCACTCCCCCCCCCCCCAGGGTGAGACCCAACAGAGCGACGGGACGGACAGTGTCCCGAAACTGCCCCTAAACAGTGAAAACTGAAATAAAGTGGTAAAAGGAGAGGGGGAAGAACAACTGAGGGGTGTGAGGAATGAGTGTAAGGGCCTACGAGGGCTGTAAAAATAAAAAAAAAAAAAAAAAAAAAAAAAAGGGCCCATGTATATAACCGGGGTGTGAAGTTGGGGTCACCCCCAAATCTCTCTGGGTTTAGGGGGTTCACGCAGAGGTGAGTGACCAGTCCTGAGTCGTAAACAGTCTGAAGTTTACAGCCATCATTCCGGTTGTTGTGCCCCCCCAACCCTAATCAGGCTGAAGAAAGCAAGGCCGCTATAAACTGCACGCGGAGAGGGGGACAACTGCTTGCCAAAGCCAGGTCAGGGCAAGCCAGAGGGGGCATGTGGAGTTCAACTGTCCTCCTGGATTCTCAGGATATCTTTAATGTTTTGATGCCCTGCGCAAAACATATGCAAGTAAATGAGAATATTTAGAATGAAAAGAAAGGTAAAAATTAAATAAAATAAAATAATAGATTGTAGATTTGGTATGGGGTAGGCAAATTATAAAAATCAGTCACACTATCTATATATTTGATGAGGTTCTTTTTATTCTGTTTCTTTTAGACAGCAAATAAATGGATTGAATCCATTTTATAAATGTGATTTTTACATGCACATTCGATTTATACAGGGAAATAAATACTTTATCTTACAAATAACAATATATATTTTATTAATTGCTAGAAAGGTTGGCAGATATATTTAAGGATTGTTTTAACTTTGATAGGGACAACGTTCATACCCAAAATCTACACTCATAGTTTGATGACTTGGCTAACAGAAAAAGAAAAATAGAGGAGGGAAAAAGGAAGAAATGTAAAGAAAAAGCAAGCGGCGAGTGGTCCGGGGGTGATAGCAGATCTTGATTCCATCTGGTTCGTATCAAAACAAACACGAAGGGTGAGGGACAGACACTAATGTTCTCCTCCTTGATGAGGGGAGGTGTCAAAGAAATAACAGCAATGAAAAAAAGGAGGAGGAGAGAAAGAGAGGGGTAAAAAGACAGGATGTTGTGGTTGGAAAAAAAAGGAAAAAACATAGGAAAGGGAAAAAAGCTTGGCACTTTTCTCACTGGAGTTGGTCTTAATTAAAAAGGATTGGTTTTATGTGACTGCCAGAGGTGAGAGACAATTTACTGCAAACATGTTCAGACAGACTGAAAGAGAGAGAAAGAGAGAGAAAATATCTCGGTCTGGGTGGTTCCATTTAACCTTATGTTTAACGCAGGTTTTAGACACGGAATGTACATGTTTTATGTACGCAAATGTAAGGGAAGCCACAAAGTGTGGTCAGAAATCCTTTTTAACAGGTAGAAAGTTATCATTATGGTTCTGGTTTGACAGGCTTGGGTTTTTATAACTAGTCTCAGACTAGTATGACACCAACAATCAAGTGTTGCGTTCACACTAACAACAAGTCATCATGAATAAGAGTGACATTACTGGATTGGTAACGATTACTCACGCACATCATTTCAATTAAAGTCGTGCCGGCAGTTCACGTCTACTCCTTTCACGCCCAAGTCTGACCTGGTTAAATGATGTCTAGGACAAACCCTGAACGGGTCAATTAAACCTGCCACTACACGGTAATTCTCAAGACACAAGTTTCCCGCTAACCATTTAGTGCGCCAACAGGAAGATGACTATTTCCTCAGCGAGAACAATCTTGATTTCCTCATTGTGTGTGTGTATTTGGGAGTGTGTGTGTGCCAACAGCGATAGCAGAAAGAGCAATTTTGCTGAAGAATGTGTCAATGCAGGAAAGTCTGTCTGACACTATAACGGCACAGAATAGGGAAGCACTGACCTCGTTCTCACCCCTATCAGAAAACACATTTCAGTTATTCATTCACTCCATCCACACTCGCATTCCTCGAACATAGAACAAGTCTGCTTAAAAGCGTAGTAATCTTTTATCGCTTCATTTGCTTGAGGTTTCATAAATTGCTATTCACACATGACAAATTCTACAGCTCAAATAAGGAAAAATCTGAGTGAGATGAAAAGGTCTGAAGCACACTGGCTGTATTGAAACGTACTTTATACGATCCATATTACACCGAATCCTAACTAGATGAGACCGTAAACAGCAAAAATGCTGTTTTTGTATGTAAATATGAATTTTTGCGTTTCACAGATTAGTCCCGCCCACAGCGAAATCTCATTGGTCCATTCTACTGCTCAGCATAACTGTATATTAAAAACTAAAATGTTCTGAATAGCTGTGATTGTGTTACATTTGCATTTTAGCATTTAATGTGAACATACGAATTCCTGGAAACGTATTCGTCACTACAATACAAGAGGTCAGTTTTGCTAAAAAAAGGTAACCTAGATTCAGGGATGTTTCCCAGAACAAAGGCTCCTCATTGATCTTAAGAAGATATGTTTCATACCTCTTTTGCAGACTAAACTATCACGCACACACAAACATGCACTAGACGAAACTTCCAAGCAAAGCCAAAAATGGCAACGTTATCCAAAATGTGATCTTAATCCACTGGCCAAAACATAAGGGTCCAGATGAGAGCGATTCTCCCATGCGTCCAAGCAAACAAAAACCAGTCAGCTCTACCGTGCCACTGACGTTACTATAGCAATGCCCAACACAGCATCAACCAAAGAGCAACCATTGGTGCATGCTTGTGTCTGTGTGTCAAGAGATTTGTACCCTGTTTGCTCCAGGGAGTGCCAGCCTCGTAGATATGTGTGAGCTTGTCTGCTGTGTGTGTTTGTTTGTGTGCACCTGCTTCTAAAGGTGGGCATGATCGTATTGGCATTGCTCAAGTCCTATGCAGGGCCGCTGCATACCTGAGCACACCTGAACCCTGAGACGATAATCTGATAGCAGACGTGCACGTACAGACATGAAGCTGGAAATTCCTTTCCCTCGTTCACAAACCCGAGCAGAAAAAAACTGACTGGCCTTTCTTTCTTTTTCAGTCTCTCTGAAGGCGTGTCCAACTGTACATCTGCGTGTCTGCGTATTTGTTTAATGTAAATCTGCATTTTGAAAGTCTTCAGTGAGGCAGAACGAAAGCTTAGACTGTGACTGGGAGAAAAAAAAGACACCCTTACAAAATCACCAACCCACACCCACCCACAACAAAAAAAAATAATTATCTTGATATTCATTGCTCTGAAATGTTGTTTTTTTTTCAGAAAAGAAAACTCTTTCAAAACTTTCAATCAAAAGATCCTATTTGCATTTTTTTAAATTACTTTTTTCATGTTTTCCACTAAATGTAATAAACTGTAATATTTACCTATATGAAAAATACCATTTAAGTGATGACGCAATCAGAGTTTTGAATCAATTAACTGAATTGGATTATTTGAATCGATTCATTTCACTGAACAAATAACGAATCAATTCACTGAACAATTTGAATTGTTCTATGGAAATAAATCTGTTTGAATTGTCCTTTTTAATAGATTGATTCGGAACTCAGATTCAAAGATTCATTTGCATCATCACTCAGATTATTCACCAGAATCCCTAAAATCACTATTAACATCTCTGTCTAACCCTCTTGAACTCGACTGTCACTAAAAAGCCTTTAAGAATGCTTAACAAATACGCATTAAAATCGACACAATATCCACAATAATGCTTAATTTTAGTAAGCAAATTACCGAATGTGTAGGAAGAGGAGCTCACACCATAGTGGACACCGTAAGTCAACGCCAGAAATGGGCGAGAATCAGTGCGGAGAGGACGGCGCTTAACCGACCAACGCTCGCGCAACAAGATCATTCCGCGCTAGTAGAAGAAAAATTAACTGCGAAAAAAGCGACTTGCACTAACTCCTATCAATAATTTCCCTACTCTAGGAGAGAATGAGTAGAGTATACCGCTTCCTCCTCTCCCCCCCACCACACTCTCACACACACACAGTAAAACACACAGTAATTATGAAAGTGCCTTGGGTTCTAGAGCCTTGCTCTCTTTAAAAGTTGACCTTTGCCTCAGTTCAATCTGTCGAATAAAACTCCAAGCATCAATCATCCCTCTCAGAGCTCTATCTCTCCTTTTCTCTCTCTTTCACCCTCTGCTAATGGGTCTCATCCCTCATTCATGAAGACAGACAGGAGCAAGTTGTAACTTAGCTCATAAAAGAGACAGATAGCGTGTCATATGCAGAGCATATGCATCATGAGAGAGAAGCCGAAGAGAAGAGCTTTCCTATCCTTTTATCTTGTTTCATTATCATTTTATATTAGCATATTTTGGGGGCGTCATAAAAAAATTTGCGCGAGACCCTGCGTCTGTAGCCTACATTATTCATCATTCAGTACTGCGAGATAGGCTGTCAGTCTCCACACCCTAGAAATTCTTGGATAGGCTTTCGTCTTTTTTTCCGACTTACGTTTTCTTTCGCACCCCTTCTCTCTCTGTTTCCTTCTTTCGTTCGTGTACTCTTCAGTGTCTGGCAGAGCGAGTGTTTTTCTCCATGGAAACCGACATAACAGTCTGCCTAAGCCAAACTCCAGCTCTACAAACAGAACCAAATCAAATCTATCATCCAGTCCTGTTATTCCATGCACTCTCTCTCTCTCCCTCTCTGTTTTTCACTCTCGGTCAGCTCAGCCAGCTCCGAAGGATACAGTTCCGAACACAGACGTCATTCCCAAACTCCTGGGGATCGTTAATATTTGTATGATGAGGTTGCGCATGAAACGAGAGCGTGCGCAAGAAATATAAGGAATATAAAAGATTAAATCATTGACGCCACGCGATGGTGTTAAATTCAGTTTGAATGGTGTGGTTAACCTTCCTGAATACTAACACAATTTTGAGTGAGCATTCAACCAGAAAACTGGCCTTTCTGTTTCAAACCCACTTTAATGACAAAACCCCCCAAAAATGGATGCTTGTCTTGGTTACATAAGCGTTTAGCCCATAGATGGAAAAGATGACGGACACCGAGAGGTGCTACTTTTCCAAAGGCTTTCCCAATGAAACACATTGTTCTTTCTGGATTTGAAAGTTGCATTTTGAAGTTAAAAAAGCCTAGTCTTGGAACTTATCAATCTTTAACAGAATGTGTCGACTAGTGGTTGTGGCTAAATTCAATCCATAGACTACGAGGGGAAAGGTCACGCACCGTTAAGACGCTTAAAAATACCAATACGGCCAATTGACTCACTGGCTTCTTCATATTAACTTCCGCATGCTAAGAGCTTTGCAAGCATGTGTGTGAGATTTCTAACCACCGTATTACCAATCCAAGTCCACAGCTACATTACAAAACAACATTTCTCAAATGGTGTTGCTTTTCCTGCCACAAATCATGCTCTGTGCCATCGTGTTTTGTCTATGGCGATGTTACTATGTGTTTAAAGATACCAAATAAAGAGGAATACATTTAGTTCACTCCTAACTCTTTCCTAACTCTTTTTGTTTCAACAGGAAACGTATGGAAATGATTGACAAGGCAGTATCATTAATGCAGCTACTCGTTCTGAATCAGAATTGCTTCTCAAAGCAACACAATCACAACTTTTCAATGACAGAAAGGCTTGCTGCAACATAAACTGCCATTCACAATCATGCATAAGGAAAGCATTTGGGGGGGGGTGGGGGAGCTTTGCATAATTTTTCCACATTGACTCAAGAGTGCGTTCCTTGGCTTGGCTGAGGCTTCCGCTTTTATATTTCCCCAGTCAGCCTGTGATGTAGTTTGTGCTCAGTAAAATCCTGAGTGAGAAAATAGCGGAAGGCGGCAGCTGCTTCTCAGCAAAGAGAAAGAGCGAAAGAAGGGGAAGTTACAGCGGGGTTGGGATGTGTGGATGAGGAGAAGGATGTACTATCATGAGTTGGCAAGACCAAGGATTTTCCACTGACATGCCTCCCCTAAGGTACCCCTGTCTCTTCAACTCTCGGACACCCTCACTTTCTCCCTTCCTCTGAGTGGGACAGTGTTTGCGGTCTCCGAGCAGGGGAGAGGGGCGTGTTTCCTGCTGTTCGCATCGCCTGTATCTTGGCTCGCCAATGAAGGAGTGTGTTTTCCACACCAGGAAAAGAGATGGTGGAAAGGGGCAGAAGAGGTTGGGAGGTTTAAGGAAAGAAAATGGACACAAAATGGATTCAACTGTCATCTTAAGAGAGCCTATTTACAATTTTGCTCAATGTAGTTTCAAAAAGCTCTTTTTAAAATGTCCAACTTTTGATTTCCTGTGACTGTAGATGCAAAACTTTAACTAACCATAACCAGATTCTGCAGAATTGAGCATTTTCAGATTTAAATATGGTTGAATTTTCTTTCTGTCATGACAACTCTCGGAGGGATTGGCATGGTAATGTACATGACAATGTTAATGTATTTGGTCTTGGCGGAATAGATCTGCTACGCTGCTGCGTAGACTTGCTACTGCCAATACATCCACAACATGCTGCTGTGAATATGTAAGAAATACTGCTGCTGCAAATATAACATATATGAAATAACCCCCATACAGCATACATGAATCACCTCGTAGCAGATCTATACAGGTGGAGCTGGGGAAAGTGGAGGTTTTCTGAAGCACGCTGCAACTGCTACAGCAAGCACTAGCCATATTTTTGAATGTTGAGCAGCAAGCTCACCAACCAATCAGCTGTGAGAACCAATCAGCTGTGCCATGTGATAATGATGTCATTAGGTCAGATTGAGTTAGATCTATCAGACTGCGCCATCTAGAGTTTCATTCCAGAACTCTGTATTTCAATAAAAATAGTAGCCACAATGTCAATGGTGTTTCAGAGTAGAGGAAAAGAACTCTCGTTGTTGATAGTTATTAACTGAAATGAATATATTATTCTCTCCTCGTTTTCTGCCTTCAGCGCACACACTGGCTTGGCGATTTCAAGCATTCAAACGTATGCATTTTCACCTGCAGGGTTGCATTCTAACAACCTTGTTCGACAGGATGTTTTGGTCTCTGTGGTGTGTGTTTTGGTAACACAGAGTCTGCACAGCCTCATCCAGTTACCACAACACCTTTGTCTTCTTCACACAGGCATGGGCCAACATGCTTTGGCTTAGCTAAAAACCTTTTTTAGAGTCAAATCCGTTTTGTTGTTTTAAGTCTGAACAGCAACAAAAATTGTTATCGTTAACTAAGATTAAACTATTTAAAAAATAATTTTCAGTATTGAAATATTACATTAAAAACTTAAAAATCTTAAATGAAAATTAGAAGAAGTTTGTCAGCTAAATTAAATAAGTTGAAGTTGAAGTAATAAAATTAAACTAAAACCGAGATAAAAATAAATTAAAATTGAAATGATAAAAAACAAAAACTAATAAAAAATAACAAAACTGAAAATATAAAATTAAAAGATAAATAATTCTCTCTACTTATAAAATGTTATATAATTATGTTGAAACCTATGAAATATGTTGACAGAGCATGAAATCAGTTTCAGACCCTGAATGTTTACAAATCTAGTAGAAAAATTCACAATCACATCTGATTTTCAGTGTAAACGTTCTAAAGGCAGAGAGCAAATTTCCTGATGATTACATCGCTAGCAACCAATGTAGATATATACTGAGCACATAGAACAAACAGATCAGATTTTATCACTTCCAATATGAGCGAACAGTCAGCGCTAAAGATCGGATTGTCTCGGATTGACACCCAATGTTGTTTGGGGCTGCTTTATGTGCAGGTGTGAAACAAGAAGAGAGTATAGACGAAAAAGACGCCAAACACCTGTAGCATCACTGCTGTGTGAAGTCGAACTTAGCTCCAATAGCATGTGCCTACCTGCCCCACCCCAGCTACCTTAGTGCAAGACCGCAGGGCCTTCGGCTGGATGGGTCTCTTACAGTGGGTGGGTTGGTGGTGTGAGGGGGTTCTCGAGATGGGGCCTATCGTGGATTGCATTAGTCAGGGCGCAAATGCTAGGAATTGTTAGTTTTCTTCTGCTGTTATCGACGCCTACGTTTGGGCAGCTTGTGTGTTATAGTTTGTTCGAACTGGTCTCTCCTAGGGAATTGATTTTGTGGTTCATACATGTTGGTTCTCAACATTAATACAACCCTTGTGGAGGTATATTGGCCCCGTATTTTTCCGGTGTATTGTATTTTGTATCTCCCCTTAGGACTTGTTGCCCCACGTCGATATGTTTCATTCAGCTAGAGCTCTAAGAACCAAGGCCGTTCTCAAATGTAATGCTTTGTTTTGATATTATACATGATTCAATCATACGTGTGTAAAATTGCCCTGCTATGTAAAACTTTTTTTTTTTGTGCAGTCCTGTTTTATTTTTCCATCCATTCACTTACATCACATTAAACATTCTTCTGGGAAAACTGGCTTGAGATCAGCAGAAAAAGGGAAACATATATCAACACCCAATATGGCAGCAAGAGAAACATCAAGCCATTTTGTGTGAGCCATTTCCTGTTTAAAGTGGGATGTGAAAGGATAAGAGCCTGTAAAGCCTTCCTGATGAGTTCTTTACACTTTAACAGAGTCACCTCTATTTTTTTTATTTTATTTCCCCTTCTCTTCTGGGGCCCATCCTTTCACTCCCTGTCCTCGCCCTTCCCGGGCCGTTTTCCTACTTGCTCCCTTCCCTCCGGTTTTGGTGACTAGGTTGGGTTGTTTGAGTCGATTTAGATTCTACCCAACGTGTGTTCCCCCCCACACCTGTGTGTTTGTTGTGTTTTTGTTGCCGCCACAGGACATACCAGAGAGCAAGGTTTTGGAGACTTTGGTGGGCACCAGCCCACCAGCCAACAGTTTAGATAAGGAGGAATACTGAAACAAATTGACATTTTGGGTCAGTATTCAACAAGCCATTTCCCAAAAATCACCAAGCCCTTCTCTAATATACCCCCGACACTTTCAACCCAAACCTATTACATTCCACCCAATATAGCACCACCCACTATCTAGCTTAATGCATTATATTATTATAACTTTTTTTTAACTATTGCAAATATATTTTCACTGCTACACCTCCTCTTTATCAAAGGTATATTTCAAAAGGTACGTTTAGGGGAAATTTTAAATTTTTTAAAATCCTTTAGGGATCTTTTTTTTGATTTATGTTCAATATTTCACTGTTTTTTTTGGAATACCCATTTTTTTATTTTATCTGTGTTATGCTCTTCATCTGCTGAACGGGGGATCAACATGTTCCCTACACAGACTGCCTTGGAGACGCTTAGGTCATGTCACCCAAAAACAGGAGTAAATTGAACTAGTCAAAAAATATGGAAATATTAAAAAATGTTTATACTCGATAGATGTTTATGAAAATATCTCATTTTAACTGTGCATACTTAAGATTATATAAAATTATAAATATTATTTGAATTTGAATTTAATTATTTAGCTTTCTTTTAATGTCTCATGCAATACTTATATTTTGTTTTACTTAGTTAATTCCCATTTCGGCTGTCTAGACATGTTTCTACACTATTATAATTTACTCACAATTTCTAAAAGATAAATGTGGGTGTCCCATCAAGGCATGGGCTTCATGGGTCCAATCTGACTGTAAACTGATGTAAAGCTACATTCAATAAATAATTATGTGTTTCAGAGACAGCAAAGGTTGAGTATGTGCTTTACTTACTTGGTAAGTGTGTGTGTATCCCCATGCCAAGGGAAGTGCAGGGGGGTCACAATGTGTTGTGACTGCAGAGGAGGAGGAAAGTGCGTTTGTGAGTGTGGGAGAGAGAAAATGCCAGCCATGCAGCGGGGGGTCTCTGCGCATTTTGACTGCAGTGCGAGGACAGACAGATGAACAGGTGGCGCTCAGGTGGGGGTGAGTGTGGGGTGTGGGGGATTGTGGGTAATGCCAGACTTCTCTGCCCTTTACGCTCCACATGCCTTCATACTGCACATGCTTCAAACAAGCGCACCCCTCCACCAGTTACTGTGTTCTTGTGAGCCTAAAGTATTGTGTGATTTCAAAAAGCCCAGTCTTTATAACATACATTTTACAGTCTGAGCTGGGTTGAGCAGTAATAAGCCATGCACAAATGCACCGCTGAAGCTTTGTGCAAACGAACAAGCGCAGCTTTTGTATGAACGGCCCCTCATACACTATCAGATCTGTTTAGCAGTCAGCAGGGTCCGTACAACTAAATCGTTGTGTATGTGTGTACGCATGCATGGCAAAACAGTTCCTGACAACATAGTCATTCTCTGCGGAGTCCCTGAATAAACATTGCGCAATCAGGTCTAATTATCTCATTGGACACATGCTCACGACAACAGCTCACAATAGTCAATGCACACTTGAGAGTGATGAGAGCGCTGATTTGACAACAAGTAACTTAATGGAGATTGTTTATTCAATGAGCGATTACATGGTGGATTATGCGAAAGGTAACAAGGATCTGTTAGAAATCGCAATTATTTAAATATTTTTAAACTAAGCCTAAAGTCCTGACACTGTTTACAGGGGTGGATGTAAGTTTATGCATTTGGGTTTACAAAAATGGCCCCAGACATGTTGAGAATGTCATCAATGGTAAAACGATTTATAAGAAGTAAAAATAAATGGATAATAATAATTTATTTATTCATAATAAAAAATAAAAACAAAAAACAGTATTTAATTGCTCATATATAATAGAAAAAACAAGTGATAAATTGTGTCGGGGTTTACCAAATTACCTAGATGTCACCATTTTAAAATTATTTGAAAAAAAAAAAGTGAAATTAATAAATAATATAATGAAATGAATGAAAGTAATAGTTAGAAATTATTTTAAAAATAAAAAGTAAAAATAGGTACATATAAATTTAATATATATATAATGAGAAACATACTGATTTTACTACAAAGCTTAATTTAATGTAATTACGTTTGAGTGTGTGGGATTACAAAAAACATACAAAGGTAAAAAAAAAAAAAAAAGAAAAAAAAAAAAAAAAGTAATTTAAGTCAAAAATAGTCAAAATACCTATTGAAAAATCAATTGGAACACTGCAAAACCTTATTAAATAATGTTTCGGTCAAAAACCTTAGTTTTTACATACAGTATCAGCAATGAGAAGCCTATATTTTCATGTAGATAGTTAGGTAAATGTGAGCATGTGTGTAAAACATGGAGAAAGAGAAGGAATATGAGGGAAGAAAGTCTGCATGTAATATCAGTAACATTGGCGTGACGCAGCTGTAACACAACTTCATCAATCTCATGTGTAGTATATTAAAATAAAGAGTTTCTAACAATGTAAAATTGTCTTTTTCCTGTCAAATTTTCACTTACGAAGGTTCTCTAGCACATTTGCAAGCTAAGGTCATTGAAAAAAAAAAAAAAAAAAAAAAAATAAGGGCGTGAATTAAGCCAACATTACCTTACTGTCTCTCTCTCTCTCACACAGGAAGTCAATAAGTTTCAGCAGTCTAGCCAGAAGGCTACAGGCCCAGACTACAGATGTTGCAGAGTTACTGCAGGCAAGCCTGTTTTGGCTCTTAAAGTGACAGACACATTTTTTCTGGTCTCAGTTCAGTTCGGTTATGGCCGCTGCAAACCAGGAACACAGAGCGCCATTCTTCTCTCCCTCTTTTTCTCCCTGATTTCCCCTCATTCCCCTCTCTCTCTTTAAACAGAATGACAGGCCAGAGAGGATATAAGGCTGACGAGAGCTGGGCAGAAAAACTGTGGGTCTTTCAGGTGACGCTATCACAGAAGCCAAGATGGCTTGTAAAGTTCTGCTATAAAGATGGAATCACAGCAGCATGGCTTTCTTTATGAGGAAAAAAGGACAGTATAGGTTTTTTTTCTTAAAGGTGAAGTGCCATTTTTTTCCCAAACATATACTTTTTTTACATTCTTCAATACTAAATATTAGGGATGCACCGATATGATTTTTTTGGCCGATACCGATTGTAACAAACAACAATTGGACGATATTTTCGATATATGAGACGGCAATTGCATAAAGCAGGGGTTTAAAAAAAAAGATTGGTTCACTCCGAGCAGAATTGGTATTTGAATGTTTTTGTTTCTGCATTCCTCTGTATTATTACCGTTCCGAAACGGAGTAGAAAAATACTGGTTAATAACGTTATTTTAAAAACTTTTTCTTTGTATTATTGAAGAATAATTAATATAATAATAATAATAATAATAAAGTACAGCGTTTTCTTTACTAAAAAAGAAAAAAAAAAAAAACAAACACGAGGGGGTCTTGATTCTGGTACCTATCTGCGCTTAGTCATAGCCAATACAGAATCATCTTTTCTAGATTTTGACCAAATATATTAAACAAAAGAAAATACTGTCAATGCTTTAAAGACATTAAAGTAGGCCTATTTTTTCAAGATATTTAAAAATGTTTCAACATGGATAAAAAAACACTACTCCTATAAGCGTTTTGAGAGGAAAAAAACAGCCTAAATTAGTAGGCTGTATGTCGCATTTTATTATTAATATATTATTATTATTTTATTATTATCATTCAGAAATAATGTAGGCTAAAACACCGGTAAATAAAGCAAATAATATTTACAAAACATTACAAACCCAATTAGGCTATTTTAGTTCCCTTCTATCCACAACAAATCCTCTAAAGTTGTAATCCAAAACTAATTAATTTAAAAGCAAAACCTCTCATTCTGCACGAATCCAAATGTTTCCATATTCACGACGTGTCTGGATGCTAAAATATTATTTATTATGTAAACTATAGGCTTTGTTCTTCACTCGCATTTTCGACATAAAGCATCATCCTTTACATAGGCTAAGGCCATTCAAAACTGTAAAGCTTTTGCAAAATAAAGAAAATTGCTTTCCTTTCTGTGAACTTCGGAGCGCATTACAATTATCCGAAACTCAGCAAAAATGTTTCTTTCGTTTTGTTAATCTGTTAATGATTTAAGTGACATATATTTTGTGTATAGGCCTATATTCCTTTTTATGTAGCCTATATAGTTTTATTCCATTTTCTCTGTTCACAGAAACGCTGCAGGTGCATAATGTCCCACAACTGCTCAAACTGACTAGTAAGGCCACTACCCTGACACACATTTCAACTTTAAAAAGAAAACAAATAAATAAGATGTTATGAGCTTTAAAAAAATCAGAAAAAAAGCAACTTGGTTTAAAGCACTTACACTAACCAGTGCAGCTTTGTATGACGTTTATGAATTGAGCATAGTTGCACACATCACTTGTGAAAGTGCAAAACTATACTAGGTGTCTGTTGAAAAGCGTCACCACAGCTGAATCAGCGGTGTCTCGCTCTGCAGAAGCAGACGCTGCTCTCCTCAGCCAGACGCTAGCATGCGTCTCGCTAAGCTATGCTGAGACTGTCAGCATTAGTCCTTCCTGTCCTTCGCTCTGATCTACCTGCTCAGTATGCACACTCGCATCTCTCTCACTCGCTCGCTCTTTCAGGCTTTTTTCCTGCTCGCTGAGTGAAAAGTGGAGCCTCGTGCCAGCCAGGAGAGGAAGCCATTAAAGTTTAATGAGAGCTGAGAGATACAGAAACCCGCAAGGGTGTGCCTGCCTCCTTCACACACACACACACACAAACTCTTCCACAAACTACCGTCAGCTCTTTTTTTATTCCTTGACATTCCTCACATCACCATCACAACAGAAGTCAGCTCAACTGTACACTTGCCGAATGGTGATGAAGGAGAAAATGTCAAGGACAGAGAGAATGTGATTGTGTGATGTTGTAGTAAAAGAATGTGTGGCTCTTCCTGACCTATATGCAACGATGATGATGATGGTTCACATGATTTAGCCCCAAACATTAAGCCCACAGACTTTCAAGGGTAAATGGATTTACTGAAGGAAGAGTGGCCTTATCAGATGTCCACTTAGTAGTGTGTTCGCTCTCTTCTCTCTTTCCATCATTCATGTTTTAGCCCTGCTTTTTGATGAAAATGCTCAGCATGTAGTGTGATACTGTGCAACTAAACATGTTCACTTCCCTTTCTGTTATGACTTTTGTGAACCTTACATATCAATTTGACCTTTAAAGGAATGTTTAAGGTTCAAGTTAGGCTCTAGCACCAGCATTAGTGGCGCCAAGAGTTATTTGGTCACACTTTATTTTAAGGTTTAATTCTCGCTATTAACAAACCATTATCTATACAGATTTTTGTCTCAATAAACTCCTAATTTGTTGCTTTTTAATAGTTAGTAAGGTAGTTTTTAAGTGTAGGTATTGGGTAGGATTAGGGATGTAGAATAGGTTCATGCAGAATATGTGCTTTATAAACACTAATAAACAGCACATGTTATTAATAGGCATGAATAAGCAACTAGTTAATAGTGAGCAATGGCCCCTATTCTAAGTGTTACTGTTGATTAATACAGAAAAATATTTTCACACAATTGAAACATACTTTAGATGGACGTAAACTATTGTTGCAGAGTGTTTAAAAGCCAAAATATGACATTCAAAAGACAACAAAAGTTGTCTAAATCAGGCTTTTGACATCACATATTTCCAAATATACAGTACTGATGTCCTTGTAAGGGACTGCCTTTCTAAAATATTACATAAAATGATTAGACTTGTTTTTTTATTGTTATATTAATATAATTTAATAATAGTAGTGCATTTAATAACTGGAATTATATTATATTAAATTATTAAATTTATAAAAATTATTTATTTATTTATTTGTTTTCACATTTACCTTTGTAATTGTTGTGTGTTGAGTAACATGACAAGATTTTCCTTTTTCAGATTTGTTATTAACAATTATTATTATTACGATTTATCTTTTTACAATTGCCAATGTATTAATTGTGGGTGGAGTAACATTGTAAGTTGAAAGACTGGATATAACTTTCAGACAAGGTGAGTAAGCACAATTAGTTTCTGTGGTAATTCATCTCAAGAGGCAAACGCTAATGATACCATTTAACTCAGAACATTCCTGACTTTCATACTTTTGCCATATCAATTTGCCAAAACTTGGATTTGGATCTCATTTGCTTTGTAAAAAAAAGAAAAAGTTTTGGTTCGGTTTCTCCCCACAACGATTTAAAAAACCAAACCATAGAGAGGTGTTCTGCTGTGTACGTTTCCGATAAGAAGTGTGTTGTGTGCTAGGGTCGGGTGGTAAACCGTCTCGGCCGCTGTAGCAATCAGTGTGGTGTGTCTCTCGGTCTATCTAAAAGCCACGCTGGCCTATACTGCAGTTTCACTATGTTTTCTAAGTTCATGTTTGTGTGTGTTCACGTGTGCACGTGTATGTGCACTGCAAAAAGCCGCTACCACAAAACCATTTTACCCAGATCCTCCCTTGCTTGGGTCTAACACACACCCACATGCAACTCCATATTCACAACATACCAGATAGTGTATATCAGAAAAAAAGTCGAGTGACACTTACCTAGAAATGGTAGAAAGCAGGTCCAGAAACATGAAAAAGAAAAAAAAAAATAGAGAAAGTTAGTTCGTTCAAGAAAGTACAACCCCCCCCCCCCCCCAAAATTTAAATGCATACAATTTTACTTATTCTGTGCATGTTTTACGGAAAAACAGTATCTCTGAAGTTCAAGGGAAGGAAGACAGCCTCAAGCCTGACTCTGTTAAGCATGTACATTTTAGTTTGCAACAAAAAAAGAAAACAAATTCCGCCCACACAAAACCACAAGGCTGCATACTGCTACATAAACACACAGTGCTTGAGAAAAGGAAGACCTCTGCAAGTCTTTCTGCACCTATTTGCTGATCTCGCTCGATCTTTCTTTTTGTCTCTCTCTTTGTCGCGCTCTCTCTGTTTTCTCTAACCTCCATGTAAGTGGCGGAGGGCGATGCAGTGGAGCTCATTAGAGGTAGTTATAGCTGAGAGAATTTCAGCCCATAAAACCCGCCGTCTGTTCCCCCCTCTGCCTCAGAAAACCACCAATTACACACAGACACACACGTTTATTCAAAGACTCGTTGCACACAAAGAGGCACACAGCTTGTCTTTTAGAGAGTTTTTTGAAAGACATCCCATTTTTTATTAGAAATTGTATGTCTCACTATCTAATTTCCAGTTCTACAAATCCACAGAAGACCATAATTGAATCGTTCTACAAGGCTAAGCTAGTTAGCCGCATGACTGATGTGTATTTAGTGTGGTCAGATAAGAGCGAAAATAGCACTGATAGCAAAACCGCTTTACTAATCTTCAAAGTGCAAAACCAAACCTTGCCTAATTAAGCTGTTCTTTGAGTGACCGTGCACGTTTTATTTGTGCTGAAGGCAAATACTGTGCTAACACTAACGCTAAGCTAACGAGAACCTCATGGCTTGAGTGGAACTCAAGTGGGACCCTTTGCTTTACAAACAGACACACTTGCGAGCTCACATAAGAAATACATGCGCGCACACACACTTGTTCTGCTAATGAGGTGAAGCCTTAGCAAATCTGTTTGCTTTTCTCACCTCACCCCCTCATTACGTCCTACTTCAGACACCCACAAACGATCATCATTCACCGTTATTCAACAGAAATAGAGAGAGAGAAAAAGTAGAAAAAGAAGAAATGGAAAAAGGGGAGAGAGAGAAAGAGTAGACTAGCTCTTAAATCCTGAAAGATAGTTTCTTTTCTATGACTTTTGGCAAAGAAAGGATGAAGAAAAAAAAAACACGTTTTCAGCTGGTGAACAGCTTGACCAGTCGGACTTTACAATGGACATTAATAATTAGGTTAGTTTTGGGTTTGTGACACATGAGCAGGTAGGTCTAATTGTAAAAACGCAACGTATATGACACTTAAACAACACAAGAAAAAAAATTATGAATTATTTTATATATGTAACAGAAATGATTTTGACTCATCCCTCAGTTTCTTTTTTAAGCAAAAGCTACAATTGGAACACTCTTAAAATGTACATTAGCCCAGTTTATACATTTTGAGTTGTAAAATTGTATCTCACTAATTTGAATTCTGAGGTATTTCGTAGCCAATTCCTCATCTCACGCTGGTGGAAGCTAAATCCCTACAAATTGAAATGGGTCATGAAAGAATTACAGTTTATCAATTTTTATTTTACATCCTCAAATGAGAGAGATGTTTGCTTCGGTAGTCAGAAAATAAATGCTTTACCCTCTTTTAGGGACAAACAGCGAATATATCAACCGACGGATGAGTCGCAGACAGATCAGCTGAAATTTTAAGGTGGATGACTCTCTTCAAAGACGACACTTTCTCATGGAGATTAATCACTTAAGAAGATTGTCTTCCCCTCTTTTTCAATACCGATGCTGTTAACAGGATTGCTTTGGCTAATGTTCGTTATTTAACATATTCCAGACTGACAGAAAAGTGGCACGCTTTCATATGAAAAGGGATCAACCCAAGAGACAAAGAGTGAGAGATGATAGTTCTTGACGTCTTTTTCTCTTTCACTTTCTCTCCCCCTCTTTTCCCTCTGTTCTTCTTTATGTTTCTCAGCAGGCCAAGTCGCCCGCCAAGAAGCCTTGGTGCTAGCAGGGGAGCTACGCGTTCTTCTCTCTTTCTTTGTGAGTAAACTTCCCAAGTTTATTCCTCCCTTTCTTCCTCATAGCTCCAAGACCCTTATCACTGTATAAAATTTACTGTCACTATCCCTGGTGGGACACGTTGCTAGCATACATGAGTGGTGATAGGGGGCTCTGTTGTGTTTATCTTTCTTTAACCTTTAAACCCTAGTTGCTAACTGTGAACACCCGGCTTAGCTAGAGTCGGTCTGAGAAAGTGAGCACATTTCCTTTCTCACTACCTTATCGGCCGGGCCGCATCTGAAAGCCCGATCTGACTCTAGTTCTTCTGTACAAGCATGATGTTCGGAGGAGAGAAAAGACATAATGAGACGACTAAGAACTGAGAATGGAAAGAGGAAGATGCGAGGGCATACATTAGGCCCAGAACGCTGTTTCTGTGAAGCATCTGTCGAAAGTGTCAACCAACAAAACTCTCACTAGAACTGAGAACATTCACTCTGAAACATACAAGGCTTTTTAAGAGGAAGTGTTTTATTTGTGATTAGCAATTTTTGCTGTCATTTTTCCCACTTTTACCAATTGCTCTTAGAATAAACATCAGAAACAGCCTATGGCAGTGTTTAAAAAAAAATGTTGATACCTAAATATGATTATCCCCTTAGTTTTTTTTATCTCTGAATTTCACTCAAATTTTCTTTAGGCTCCGCTTTGACAACCCCTTACATATACAAGCTCAGATATAAACACCACAATGTTGAATTATTTTACACACAATGGACATGTGACCTTGAGATGACGGTCATACATTTAGAAGGACCCCCTTCACCCCTATTAAGACTAAAGGTTAGGCGGCCATGCCACTTTATGGTTGCCAGATGTTATGGAAGCCACATTATGCCTGTGAACTAGCCTGAGCCTCTGTTAAGAGTGACCGCTTGACCCTGGTCACATAAACCTGGCGTTCAAGACCTCAAGGCACCGGTAGTGACACAGCATCATGGAAGAGTGCTACATAAAAACTGTGAGCAAAACTGTGGATGCCTATGGCTGCATTTCACATCTGATTAAATTCTTGCACTTTGAGTTTTATCTTAAACACAGTTGAACTAAAGGTGACAAAACTTCTTCATTCCTTCATTAGAGAAGCTATCAACCAACCAGTGCAGCTGAGACAGACCTGTGCTTGTTTTGGTGAGGTCGCGAACCCACGACCGCTCCACGTAACGGCTCACACCCGTTTGGGTTTATAACCCTTCGCACTGTAAAGTTTAGGAGGGGCAGTCTGGAGCTCTTTTAAGAATAACAGCCAGGCACTTTAAGTGCTATCTTGAAAAGTGATCAGCAAAGACAAATCAGCTTAATGACACCATAATGCAGCCTAATGAGCGCAGGCTTGCTAACGGCCACTAGCCTGGGTCAGTCTCAGGTCAGGTTGAAACACAGGGCGTCAACTTTAGACCTTCCTACCCTAGGAACTGCAGAGGGAGTGAATGAAAGGTAAAGCGCAAATAGTGCATGGATAGTTTGAAAGATGAATGAAGGAGAACCAGAAAATCAGAGTGTCTTCTTTACACGTTTTCTGAACCGTCAAAGGGCAAAGGTTGTTTGAAGAACACAAAAGGAGTTTTGACAATTCAAACGGTAGAATGAATAAATCAAACCGATTATACACACACCCAACATATATTATATTAAAACTGTTTAGCATTTGTCTAAATATATTAATTATGAAACATTAAAAGTAAAACCAAAACGGTCAAATCAAGTGAATTTAGGAATCACAGCATTATAATGAACAGTATGAAAAATGGATATTTATTTTGAGATATGCTAAAGATGAATGTCCAACCAATATGGTATCATGCATATCGCGCAACCCTACGTTACCCTAAAAATTGTGGTAAGCTTTCTGCAATCCCATAATTCATCATGACAAAAGCAGGGCATTCAGTGAAATTGCAACCGTAAGCATTTTCACGCTCCTGATAAGGAGGCCTCTCCTCCGTTCGAGAGAAAAGGGGAATTTGAGATTGTTAAGAGCGGGAGAGGAAAGAGGCGTCCATTTTGTTTTTACAAGATCCTTTTTACTGCACGGTTTTATTCCCCCCTCTAGTTCTATTACACATCTGGAGAACAGGGAAGCCACCCCCTCCGTCTCGGTTTCTCTCGCTCTCTACTGACGTCACCTTCGTTCTCTGGGCTGATTAATAGCACATGAGGGTTCAGTTGATGGAGATGGGGGGATTGTAGATGGATATGTAACTATTTTCCACCAGAAAGCCCACTTATCAGCTAGACTCTACAGTCGACAACTTTTCTGCAGGTCTCAGTCCTTACAATTTCAGTTAAAACAAAAAGTATTACCGGGGAAATTGCAATACAAGAAACCTAAAAAATAATGGAAAATATTTTGTTATGCTTTGCCAAAAAGCTATTCTAAACAGGTTCCATGAACCCTGTAAAATACACACAATGAAAATACATTTTTAAATATTAAATGTTTTAAATTATATAGTATTTTTGTAACTATATTGAAAACGAAATAAATATTTGAAACAGCTATAAAACATACTTTCAAACTGAATCACTTACACATAAACCCTGATATCATTATAAAACAAAATTACATTTTAGTAAAATCTTTAGTAAGATCTGCAGTTTCCAGCTCTAGTTTCTGCAGCGTGTGAAAGGGTCAGATGCACACAGGCAATAAAGGCCGCTTTGTCCCCAAGAGAGAATCACTCTCTCTACCTCAGCCATTATCACCAATTACAGTGTCTGTCCTCATTTTTGTGGGACGGCTCTTCTCTTCTCCTCTCCTCCCCTCCCTTCGCACACAGACCCATGCGCACCTGCCTGAGGAAAAGCTTCTTCGCCACCATGTTCTTATGTCCTTCATCACAAAAGAATATGAGTCAGGATTTCATATTTAAAGGAAATTGAGAAAAGGGACTGAGTTGGGGTGATTTTAAGGCGTTCGCACTTTGAGAACTTCAGAGGGTGAGCTGGGGGTTTTTGTTACGAGGAAAAATAATCTCAGCCCTGAGGTTCAGCCATTGTGGGCTAAAGATGCTCCTCCATCTTGCCATACACTTTTAATGTGACTCTAACAACATATATAATTTTTTATACATTTACAGCAAAAGTTTAAATTCAAACTATATAGATAAATCATGTTTTCATCCACAAACAAAAATTGTCAATTACAGCTGATCAGTTGTTCAGTTTTTGTATATTTGTCTGCCTTTTGTACGCTTCTTAAAATTATTAATTATTTATAGATGAAAACATGTACATTTGTAAAAACAAATACATTTCTAATGCATATTATTTGAAAAAAAAAAATATTATTAATGCATTGTGTTATTAATAAAACATTTTTTTCTCTGATGTTTCAATATCACCTCTGAGATTAGCATGACATTTGCATTGGTTTGTACTATAACAAATGCAGCAAGCAAGAGAAGAAGGCTTAGTAAAAGCAAGAATAAACAAAGCATTAACTTTATAAAAAGCTATAAAAATGCTTGATTTTACCAATGAATACATGACAGAACTGTACAATACTTCTATTACATTATATAATAATTCCAATGCAAAATATTATTCTTAATTAATATTAATCCATACCCAAAACTATACACTCAGCTTTACAATACCATAGTTCATTTTGTATGGTTATACTACAGTGAGCTCAGATGATGGGATCTCTTTCTCTCAAATCAATGATTGTGGGTGTTCTGAATGGACAAAAAAAATATTTTTTGTATCAAATGTATTCGCTGTGAATTGTCTGAGGACACCTCTCAATCTCTTTGCTGGATCTTTAGATGCATGTAACAGCTGGCTAATGCTATTAGTTGAGGATATTCATGTGTGGGTGGGGGGGGGGGGGGGGGGGGGAATCATTACACGCTAGTCAGATAATCCTGCGTAATGTAACACAAAAACATCCCTGCTGTCTGCAATGCAGGCCAGTGTGTTTAACCCATCAATTGCAGGCTGAGCTGTCAAAACTAAATCTTGATGTCATTTGTATGACTCATGAAAACAGAAATAAATCTTTGATGATAATGCTACCACGCTAAGCTAAGGTGAGCCTAAGGGGGCTGTGGTTGAACGTTAAGACGGATGCTCATTCAATGCACGAGAAGTGAACGTTTCTATAGAAAAGGTAGTTAAAAGTGAATAGTGTGCACTTCGTGGTTGATAAGCCTTTCGTGCCAAGATGAGGTGCTGATTGCCTGTTGTTGACGATAATCTGAAAAGCGGCTTTAGGGGGTTTAGAGATGCGGAGAACTGGCTGCTGCCGCGACCTGGAGAAAGGTCTGTCTGACTGGAGGTGATATCACGGGTAGGCCACAACTGAGATAGATTAGATAGGAGGATTGATTAAACCTATTGATTATCTAATCCTATTCTGATTGTAATTTTAACTCTCGTCCTTTGAAAAAAACACCCCGTACCATCATGGTGTTGTGGAGAGTCTGGCAACTTCTCGATTTGCATACTATCCGTCCTAAATATTACGCAAATAAGGATTGGTGTTCCCAAAGCACAGTAGGTTAAAATAACTAGCCTGTAATAAAGGTGCCCAGATTGTGTGTTATTTAGAGTGGGTTTTCAAAGTGTGAATGCATGCATTGGGGTGATATTACCCACAACCCTCTTGTGCTGTGGAAGAGAAGTGGTTTGTGACCGGCAGGGAATGTGAAGTGGAAGCTGCCACAGCAGTTTTAAATAAATTTTGACTTTAGCTAGATGCTAACCCATCAAATACAAATGGGTTGGTGATGTTAAGACTAAATTTGGTGCTGCATTGTGCATTTTGTTCTAGCTAATTAAATGATCTTTTCTTAAACAGTTAGCACTATGCTAAGCTAACAGAAGGCGAAGCGAAAACACAAAGACAGAAATGTTTTAGGTCTGGTAACATAATGTGATATGTAATTTCCCTTATGAAAATTTACCATGGTTTTACTACAAATAAAAAAAACATGGTAACCACAGTGTAACTATGGTTTTACTACACTACCCATAGTTTAACAATGGTATTTTTAGTAAAACGTGTTTTTTTCCAAAATGCGAAATCACTCCGCCCGGAAACGACCATGGTTACTACACCTGTAGATAGAATAAAACCATGGTTATTTTTTCCGGTAAGAGTTAACACGCACCAGGCTCACTGTAAATGTGTACATGTGTCAACATGTTTACCATAGTTCATAAAACCGAATTGTGCACAAAACAAAGTGTAAAGGCTGCCTTTATTAATGACGCTCTGTAGAATCTTAATTGTGCTGGTTAAAGGAATCAAATTTTTTGGTGTTCGTATCTGCACTGCTCTACCACTAGTGTTCTATGGCCGCTTCTGGAACGGGACACTGCGTGATTTGCATGTATTGTCTGAGTTTTTGGAAATTTTGCAAAATGTATGTAGAGGCACGTTTTTCCAATGAGCCTAGGTCGAATTTAAAAGTTATACTTTCATGATTAAATACAACAATTTTCTCTCATTCCCAATCAAACACCGAAAAGAATAAAGTGGCTGCTTTAAAAATAGTGCCAGACTTCCTTAACTACCACGCCCATGACACGAGCAGCCACACAGGCACAAACAGCACCACAGAGGCCAAAGGTACTTTGCAAACAGAGCGATAAGCTAAGACTAGTGGCGAGGGCCTCTTTCTGAAGCTGAAGAAAACAGTTTTGGCCCTATCTCAATGACCACAGAGGCCTCTCCCCTTCCCCCTCCCAGACCTCCATCTCTCATGTTATCCTCTTCTCAGAAGAGATCTCTCGCTAGCTGATATGGTGAGGTGCGCCGAACGATGCAAGCTAATGTCACACTGCTGAAGGTACTTGGAAGCGGAGAAATTAGTCCTGCCTGTTCAAAACTGGTATGAGCAAAGGAACAAGGGCTATCTTCTGGCACAGAAAAAGAGACTAAAAGAGCCAGAGAGAGAAAGAAAAAAATGAGAGAGAGACAAAGAATGGAGGGATTAAAAGAAAGAGGGTTGAGTAATTGGGAGTGACAAGCCTGTGGTGGTGTGTCAGGCCTTCAAACAACAGGGTTGAGTGAGTAACATATGGAAAGAAATGAGAGAGAAAGAGACAAAAGAAAGGGGGTTGAGCTTTACTTTTCAAACCTTCCATGTTCAGTAAATAAAAAGGGGGGGGGGAAAGCATCTTCTGAGGTTGCCAAGAGAGAGCAGACTTTTAGAGGTGACCTGTGATCAAAGCCACCAGTGCATCCCAGATCCCTCCTGTTGGGAATAACCTACCTCTCTCTTTCACTCCTCCTCGGATCCAGTGTAATCTCACCACATCTGCCCATAAATATCACGGATTATATAAGTCTTTAAAAGGTCCTGGATCTGCCCTCTATGGGGCCACCCTTCCCGGGCCAGTCACTGTGAGGAGGGAAGAGTAAATGCAGCCGTGCGTAAAAGCATTACACTAAACTAGGCACGGCTACTCTGTGTGGCACTGCAGAGCCTGTCAGGCGCACTGTAATGCAGTCTGATCCATAGTAGCGTGAGAGAGAGAGTTTGCCACACTTAGCTGAATCAGGTCACACACTAGCAGGCGCACAGATGCAGACTCAAAACTCCACCTACGCAAAGACACACACATACATTAATTGATGACACTTTCACTCTTAAACACTAACTAACCTTAACAAAATCTGTATATTCAAATTCTTCAAACCCTTGGAGAATACTTCAGTTTTTTTTCTTGTTCTAAAAATATGAAGCCATAAATATGATTACAGAATAAAAGACAAGATTTCAAAAAGACATAAATAAATACAATAAATAAATATTGGAAATATAGGTGAATCTCTCTCTCTCTCCCTCTCTCTCTCTCTCTCTCTCTCTCCATCTCTCTCTCTCTCTTCTCTCTCTCTTCTCTATGCATTATATTCTTGATAATGCTGGAGGGAATGTGTAAAATTATTATCAAACAAAGTATCAAAATGGAATCAATTATCATTTACAACGGCTGTTTGCGAAAAATAAATAAATAAAAGAATACTTCTAATTTATGACTTTTATTACTTAGCCAGCTAGCTCAGATCCCCTGATAAAATGCTAATACCGTGCAGCATACTACACCCTGATCTTTGGTCTGGCTCCACTGCTTCACTTCTGTAATTAAAGAACTTGGACGCTATGAAATCTCACTCCAGCATGATGGACAGTTGACCCACGCCATCAGGATTGGCTTTCACGGAACGACCGGCTAGCCGTCTTGAGTGTGAGAGACCGTTACACACATGCGGTTTACATGTCTGCATGGCTGCACGGTAGAACTGTAATGTTACCTTACAGGGTTATACATAGCTACGTAACCCCATGCTGTAAAGGCTAGTGTCATTGTTAGCATTGGCTAGAGTAGTAAAAGGTCAAAGGGTCCAAATTTAAACATAAATCGAACAGAAAAGAAGTGAATTTACATACAACACAATCTTATATAATTGCGGTGATCATTTAATCGGGAAAATGCTAATTTCCTGTCGAATGGATGCAGCGTGAAAACAATGAGTTGGGCAACCCCCCTCAGTAATGCAATTATTCTCTACATGAGCACACTAGCAAAGCCCCATTTACCACTGCATGTCTGCAGCAGGGTTGGAGTGTGTGTGAGTATGTGTTTCCATCCCACCAGCCAGGAAGCAGCCAGTGGAACTCTTATTTAACACAGGAAGTGCAGATTTGCTTAGCAACCACATTAACTCTCCTGTCACTGAGGTATTTGGAATTAAACCTATTTAGTGACAGCCAGGCGTGCACAGGCAGGCACACACACACACCACCATACACACACACACAGACATGCGTTTTCCTGATATTTGAACTGACAGAGGAAATACCGCTCCTGAGACGCTCAGCAGGAAAAGGTCTGAGCGCTGCTGTGCACAAACCTGGTACTTTCCCTTCAGTAAATTCCATTCAGGACTGTATTTTTATTTACATATACACAGACGGCCAATCAAAGCTCAGATTGAACCCAATTTCGAAGGCGCTTGGCCATGAGAATATCGCTCTGTAGCTCCCGCAGCTAATCTATGGGGTCTTTGACTGCGATCGACTGATAGCTTGACTCTGATGGATTGTTTCTATCACGGGCCAAAGGAGATTAACACGAGAGAGACAGGAAGTCGAGCCAGTTCCACTCAACAGAAGCTGAAGAGGCCGGCCGATATGTTATCGAAAACTAAATAAACATTTATCAGCGTGCATGCTCTGCTCTGCTCGGCCCAATCACTTCCCCGTCTCCGTATCTGGGGCCCCAACTCAGGTTTCAAAGTTCAGTGGCACAATTTACTTGCCAAACAAATCCTAAACTGGGTTGCTATTAAATACGAGCGCAAGCGAATGGCTGTGATCGTCCTCGGTCAATGTGCCGTCAATCACGCACAATGAGCTGGTACGCGGTGGTGTTTGGTCGCTATCGTTTGTCGGTTTTCACACAATGATTTCACAAGAGCGATCACCTTTGGCTGAGAGGATCGTTTGTTTACACAAGCGTCAATGTGAAATTAAACACTTTTCATGCAGGCTTTTTCTTCGCCGGGCCATTTGAAATGAGAACGGAGAAGAAAAACACAAGTGCACGCCTTTTACTGAATGAGTTTGCTTTACAATCTGCTCTTTTGATTACTTTCAAGTTGGTTAACAGTGTCGAAATGCTCCAACAACTGGCTCCTGAGCAAATTCAACAGTTCCTGCTTGGTGAGGGCTTTTGTGGATGACGAATTGTTGCGCTTGTTGGTGCTGCTGATGTTGTTTGGCAGCCCTTGTCTTTGGGAGAGGACAGTACAAAGGAGCTTTGATTGGAGTGTGTGTTTGTTCGAGTTGTGCTGACATCTGTGTGTCTGTGTGTGTATGTGGTAGCCCATGAGGGTGCCTCAGAGTGTTGTTGGCACTCTGCTGAAAACGCTCATCATGTTGCTAGAACAGGCTGGGGGGGGGGGGGGGGGGGGGCTCTTTCCCTCGAACCGCCAGCATTCTGTTTCAAATGATTCCGCTCGGGGAGAGCCTTCGCTCTGGGGCACAATCACAAGGCTTACTGTTACAGGCATAAAAGAGGGGTGAGGGGGATGGGACCTGTGAATGGGAACAGGAGAGCTCCATCCGGAATGAGAATTAGGGAATGAGATGCAAAGAGGAAGTGGGCGATGATATTTTGTAACATTTAACATCACTGCACTTGTTCTGAGGTTTTGCATCAGAAGGTAGTTTAGGACTCTGAGAAGCAAAAATTTAAGTACTGACTCCCTTTAAGTTCATTAGAGTGAATTTGAATTTAACTGTCCACAAGAATTATAATGTCAGGACTCAGGAAGGAATTGACTCAACTGTAATTTAAAAAAAAATCAACACAAGTGATGCATTTTGGGAAATACATTTTTTATATTCTGGTCCACATAAGGTAATTTTATTATTAATAAATATTATCTTATTACCCATCTATGTACCCATCAATTAAACCAAACTACCTACCTACCTACCTATCCATCTATCTACCCACCTACCAAACTACTTAACCACCTATCTACCTACCAACCTACCTGCTCACCTCTCTATCTACTTGCATACCTACTTACCCATCTACCAAACTACCTACCCACCCACCCATCCATCCATTTACCTACCTACCTATCCATCTACCAAACTACCTACCCACCTGTATATCTATCTACAGTGGGGCAAATAAGTATTTGATAAACTGCCGATTTTTCAAGTTTTCCCACTTACCAAGAATGGAGAGATCTGTAATTTTCATCATAGGTACACCTCAACTGTGCGAGACAGAATCAAAAAAAAAATCCATAAAATCACATTGTATGATTTTTTTAAATAATTAATTTCCATTTTATAGCATGAAATAAGTATTTGTTCACCTACCAACCAGCAAGAATTCTAGCTCTCACTGACCTGTTAGTTTGTCTTTAAGAAGCCCTCCTATCCTCAACTCATTACCTGTATTAATTGCACTTGTTTGAACTTGTTACCTGTATTAAAAGACACCTGTCCACACACTCAATTAATCAGACTCCAACCTCTCCACTATGTGCAAGACCAAAGAGCTGTCTAAGGACATCAGGGACAAAATTGTAGACCTGCACAATGCTGGGATGGGCTACAGGAAAATAGGCAAACGGCTTGGTGAGAAGGCAACAATTGTTGGCGCTATTATTAGAAAATGGAAGAAATTCAAGATGACAGTCAATCTCCCTCGGACTGGGGCTCCATGCAAGATCTCGCCTCGTGGAGTATCAATGATCCTGAGAAAAGTGAGGGATCAGCCTAGAACTACACGGGAGGACCTGGTCAATGACCTGAAGAGAGCTGGGACCACAGTCTCAATGGTTACCATTAGTAACACACTATACCGTCATGGATTAAAATCCTGCAGCACGGGCATGTCCCCTTGCTCAAGCCAGCACATGTCCAGGCCTGTCTGAAGTTTGCCAAAGGCCATCTGGATGATCCAGAGGAGGCATGGGAGAAGGTCATGTGGTCAGAAGAGACCAAAATAGAAGTTTTTGGTATAAAATCCACTCGACGTGTTTGGAGGAAGAAGAATGAGTATAATCCCAAGAACACCATCCCAACCGTGAAGCATGGGGGTGGAAACATCATGCTTTGGGGGTGCTTTTCTGCAAAGGGGACAGGACGACTGCACCGTATTGAGGGGAGGATGTGTATTGCGAGATTTTGGGCAACAACTTCCTTCCCTCAGTAAGAGCATTGAAGAGGGGTCGTGGCTGGGTCTTCCAGCATGACAATGACCCAAAACATTGTCAACAAAGGAGTGGCTCAAGAAGAAGCTCATTAAGGTCATGAGTGGCCTAGCCAGTTTCCAGACCTCAATCCTATAGAAAATCTATGGAGGGAGCTGAATCTCCATGTTGCCCAGCGACAGCCCCAGAACCTGAAAGATCTGGAGAACACCTGTATGGAGGAGTGGGCCAAAATCCCTGCTGCAGTGTGTGCAAACCTGGTCAAGAACTACAGAAAACGTCTGACCTCTGTAATTGTAAACAAAGGTTTCTGTACCAATTATTAAGTTCTATTTTTCTATTGTATTAAATACTTATTTCATGCAATAAAATGGATATTAATTATTTAAAAATCATACAATGTGGTTTTCTGGATTTTTTTTTTGATTCTGTCTTACTTCTGTGTACCTACGAGGAAAATTACAGATCTCTCCATTCTTTGTAAGTGGTAAAACTTGAAAAATCGGCAGTGTATCAAATACTTATTTGCCCCACTGTATGTATCTATCTATCTATCTATCTACCCACCCATCTTTCTACCCACCTACCTATCCATCTATCTACCATCTAGCTACCCATATACCAATCTACCTACCCATCTACCTCCAACCTACCTACCTACCCACCTACTTATTGGTTTGTAATGCCTACAAACCTTTAAACTTTAGGCTTTTAAACTTTTTTCAAAGCTTTAAAACAATACTTTGTGCGGGTACAACTCAGCAGTCAAATGTTAGATCACTGAAACATCACAATGCTGTAAAAAAAAAAACATTGGCCTGTGCCAGTGCCAAATTAGCCTGCAATGACAACATTCAAGATCCCTGTTTCAGGTCACTGTGTAGTTCATCTAGAGCAGGTCTGACAAACTGAATAGACCTTAGGTAAATGGAGAGCCCCAGGAAGTGGAAGAACTGGCTGAGGTCCAGGGAGAGCAACTACACCCAGGCAGAGGAGTGATCTGGGCCTCCTCAGGAGACAGTTTGAGCAGCAGAAAAGAGACGGGTCCGATTTCATCCGATAAGCAGGCAGAGCTGGAATAAGGTCCCTGCACAGGGGACGTAGAGTGTGTGTGTTCTTTTGTCATTGCTGCCAAAAACTACACACTCAAGAATAGAACCTGGTGGCTTAGATCCTCTTCTTTATTGTACTTCTCCCTGTCTTTTAGACTTATGGCTATCTATCTATCTATCTAAATTCATATTGTTGTATGAATTTAAATCCACTTTAATTCTGCTTTCTTACATTGAAATTGGAATTGTAGTTCTGCAACCTCTTTCCTATCCCAATGCAATTACAATTCAGGAAATAAATTAGAATTTATAACATTCTCAATTAATTTATGAATGCCGCACAACACGGAATGGAATAAAAAGTTCAAGTTGTGGAAAAGCCATTTTATCGGATGCAGAATGTGGCGGCTTTGTGGCTGTTATTCAGAAAAAACACTGAGCTGTAGCCTATTATTGTGGGCAAGCGAGACAGAAGTCTGTGTCATTGGAGAGCTGTTGTGTCTTTAAGGAAGGACAGAGGCTGAGCTGTTTTGTCTCTGTGTCTGAGGGGAGGTAAGAATACACGCTCACACACACACACAGTCAAAATGCCTTAATACGATGTCTAAGGAGATGGCATCAAATTCAGGAAGCCCAGTGTAACATCAGAATGTGCTTCCTGCAGCAATCAATAGATCTCAGGGCCATACTCCCCCGCACATGCACAGACTTTAACAAGGGCGTGAGTGGATAAACAAATTGCCCTTGCACTTTAATCGGACTTCGAGGGAAACAACAAGCCTTTTGCTAAATTTATGCAATTGTCGCTTGAAGAACGGCTTCGCTATTTCGCTCTAGTTTTGCTTTAAAAGCCACTCTGCAATCGACCGAACCACTTATGCTAAGCCCAAGCCAAATTGCAGTCAAACTGAATTATTACCAGCTCTAAAAGACACCTCATCTATATATATACAATAGCCATCATATTCATGGTCATTATAAATATAAAGTGTTTAAATATGCTCGTACATTGAATACGAATACTTTTGAAGTGTTGGCCAGGTCTGTGCGAAATCGTTCAGGAGATCCATTGAGTTGTAGATCGATTAAGCTCCTTGCCGCCGAAGAGAGGCAGCGTGAAGTTGATGCTAATTGAGACAGAAGTGAATTGATAAGGCCTGGGCTGCATAATAAGCTCACTTGAAGCTAACACAGGCTAATGTGTCCATTAGTGTCCGAGAAGAGACGGATGGAGCAATGAATGGTGATATGGAAAGAGGAACGAGCAAGACGGATGAGATCAGGAGACACCATTTACCGTATCCAACAGTTCTGGACCGATTCGTATGGAATAAAAAAAAATGCATCAAAACAAGCATGTGCTAACTATTAGACTATTCCATGGGTAACTATTTGTTTTAATCTTTAGCTGATTTCACATAATGTCAGCTACCAGTTACATATTCAGATTTTTTTTTTAAACATTATTTAAAGAAATTCAAAGAAAGTAACTTTCTTTTCCTGTCAGTCCGATTCAACTGTTTAATTAAAATTTTAATTCAACTCATGAACTGAAAGGGAACCAATTGTTCAATTCTGAATTTCGAATTTCAGAGTGAGAACATACAGTTAAAAGACAAGGGAAACCTACACAACACTGACATTTTCTTGAAACTAAAGCTCTTTGAGGCCATGCTACTACTTGGGGGAAAAAAACATGTTTGTCGGGTTCCTTCTATGCAAATAAGTCCAATTAATTCATTGCAATTTCAGATTAATAGTATATAGTTTTGACCTCAGTACTTAGAAGCACAATGTTGTTGGCAAAGAGCTGCAGAAAACAGCGACAACCTTGACCTACTGATAGGACGAATTGTTAGAAGCCAAGGTAAAGAGATAATTAAACAGACTGATAGGCCTAATAGTGAGATAAAGGTCAAAGTGAAGAGAGAGAGGGAGAAAAAGAGAGGGGGACGATACATCAGACCTGTACTACAAAAGTCTGCACAGCGCAAATGTAAATAGTAGTAACCTGTAATTAGATCCCTCTACTGGTGCGATTTATGTCAGACGTTGTACTTCATCGAGTCATCCTTATAGAGAGCAAACAATGAAGTATTGTCAGATATAGGATGCCCCTTTAAAACCGGGCAGGCTAGTTGGAGGGTACAATTATCTTCAATTTCCTCTTGGAAAAAAAAGAGCCGGCAGAGATTGTGTTCGGCTTTCTCTCCGATTCCATGTCTGTGTGTGCTCATGTTTGCATGTGAGCGTGTGTGACAGTCCTTTTCAGGGCGAGATTACATGCGTGGGCAGGCGAGGAGTGGTTTCAGACAGTAAATCAATGGATTCCACTGTAGTGGTGGTGTAGAACGTCTACAGGTTAGCACTGAGCGCAGGGGGAGCCGTGTTGCTTTAACCTGAGCCCTTACCTCCCGTCACAGGCACACACACATACACACAGCTCTGGTTTCACAAACATTGTTTTATTTAGCATGTCCGCTGTCAGCTCATTTGGAGGAGTGGTACCGGGTTGGAATAGTATTAACTGCGAGGGATCTATGACCTACGATCGCTAACCTGAGGCACAACACTAGCCCGGATGCTAATGGTATTAAATGCCATTGTTTCCAACACTTTTAATTCACCCTGAGTAAGCCGAGAGCACATTCGCGTACACAAATACACCCATAAACCTCATGGCCTTTCTGAACTTCTTCTGATTGGTTAAGAGGTGTGACCAGACCTGAATTTGTCAAATCTCTTCGGTCACGGATTCCTCTATGAGGGTCACGAATTAAATTCAAACGCTTTATTATCTTTAAACTGTACTCAAGATATTGTATGATTTTGTCCCTCTGTACGGGTCGGCTGTAATTTGCTAAAACACTGGCCGAGTCGAATAGCGATTTCCCAATTGAATTGAATTGAATTGAATTGAAACTGACACTTGAAATGGACTGACAAAGCTACATCCTAAAACTGGTCCATTTAATTTAAATAACACATATTGCTAAACTAAAGTCTAAAATAGCTAAAACATTAGCATGAAAGTGTGTCTAATAAAATTAGAAATAAGCAACAGATTGTGCTCCTGTACTTCAAACCTATCTAACTAATTAATTTATTTCACATTGCAGAAAAATGTAGGCCTAATTCCGTCAGAACTCTGAATGGTCCTACTCCCTTACCAGCATCGGTCTCATAAATCAATTCAACTAATTATGAATTCAAAATTGAAAAGTAATTTGCTAACCACAATGTGAAATGATTTGAAAACCACAACATGATTCATGTGGGCCACCGACTAGCGAGCCATTGTTAGTGTTTTACAGCAGAGGCTCCGGTGAGAGAAAGCGCGGGGGAAGGGTGCTGTTGAACAGAGACAGACATTCCTTTGTTACCTGTTCAGCAAAACCAAAATAGCCCACGGGCTTTAAGGCTGGAACTGATACACCGCGTCCCTTAATCAAAGAACAAAATGACAAGCTTTCTGTGTCACGCCTAGCGCTGCCTTCTCCACTACAGCCGCAGGGCTTTAACTGGCAGCAATCTTTACCAACAGCAAACCAGGAAGTGATAAAGTGATTATTGTTGTGTCTGGTAAAACGGCAAAGGCACTATTTCTCAAATAAAAAATAAAAAAAACTGTAAAATCTGTACAGAGTAATAAAAAATAAGTTTTAGCATTAGCCTAAGTACTGAACTACAATAGATATTCTCCTGACAGCGCACATACATCAACAAAGTAATTTTTTGAGCAAAAACGTTCACATGCAGATCTTAACTGAATGTTTACACAACATTTATGATTCAAAATATACATACAGCTGCTGTTTTTATGTAAATATGACCCTTAAAACAGTGCACAATGCTGACTAGATGAATAATTTCGCAGACATCTTGCCAACGTATACGTGTCTACTGGTTCTGTATGTTGCGTTTCTCTCTCTGTGCTAGATGCTACATCTTAACTCATCAAACAATTAGGCCTACCTACAAACCATAAGGCTAATCTAGCCTTATGGTTTGTTCACACCATGAACGATAACTATAAAGATAACTAAATTAGTATTGACACCAAAACAATAAGCAGGTGCTGCAGTTATATCATCTGCCACTGAATGTTTTAATCGTTCATCAGCTGGAAATTGATTCCAAAGATATCTTTCCTCTGTGTCGTTCATTATAGTTGTGGTCTGGACTTCCCTATTCTCATAGCATTAGAACGATTATTAAAACGTCATAGTTATCGTTATAGTTATCATTCTTAATGTGAATGGTCCTTTAGGCTGGAGAAAATAGGAAAATGAAGCATGGTTCGTGAAGACCACAACAAGACAATAGTCTCATGCCTAGGCTTTGTCTCTAGTCTTAGTCTTGTTCCTGAGCCCCAGCTGATCCTTTTTAAATGTCCGAAGGACAAAAGGAGCCCAGTCGAACCCCAGGATGAGAGGTGGGACCTTTGGCGTGCTCTCCATCACCTCAAACACAAAATCCCTCTCGTGACCACGAGCGTCCCTTGACATTCTGCACCCTCGCTTTATTTAACATTCATCACACTCACACATGCACAAAACGAGACAAAAAGACTGATTTGCCTCCTGACGGAATGCAAACATGCAGGAGACATCAATGGCAGAGCCATGCTGTGTTTCAGACCGCAGCGGTGTGGTGGTTCATTTAGACAGGGTGTGAGCACAGGCCTTTGTGTGGTTAGACTGACTAATGTCCGCGCGGACACACAAGCACACACTCGCTCTCTGCCCCAGTTGTGTGGCCTGTAATCTTGTAATTCTTGGCCTGTGGCCTGTGGCCTGTAAAAGGTCAACTTTGAAACAAGATTACTGTGTGTTCTGCGGTCAGGGTTTCACCTGAGTGATGTCATGGTGGAACCTACACGTCTGCTAACTTAGATGCTTCTCACCTTTTAGTAAACCAAAGCATAGCTGCCGATACGTTTTTACCAAAGAAAACACCGTTTTGGGTCTAAAAAAAATTGCTACACCACATAAAGTTGTCCAAACAAGAATACTTAGTCTAAATTAAAATTACCAAAGTGAAACAAAACTCCAAAACATTGCTGTGAAACAAATACGAAACAAGGCTGCCGATGTCAGACCTCTTTGATACGTTTCTACTTAAGGGAAAAAGTGGTTTTGGAACTGAAAAATTTGCTGCACCACAAAGTTTTCCAAACAAAATTAGGTGGTACAAAACTGTGAAACATTTTTTATTACAGCAAACAAAGCTACATTTGAAATGCTCAATGTTGTGCTACATTTTCACATATTTTATTTATTTTCATGTGTGAATTGATTGCTATGAGTTTTATTTATCATCACTTCTGATTCATGATTACATAAAGACGCTTGAATATATCCTTTCAAAATTGTGCCATGTATATTGTGGGCAGGTTATGTAGGCTAGTGAATTACGTCATTGTTCTGCTCTCAAGACAGTGGAAACACTGGCACCGGCACCATCACCATTTAGAAGAAAAAGGGTATGTGTGAATGTGTGGTTCTGAATCAATGATGAAGCATTTGGTGGGTGTCAGACAGATGGAGTTATGAGTGAGTACATGTATTTACCTCTTTACGCACATTGACGCTGAATTGTACGATTAATATCATCCATACCCTGCTGCCGGTCTGGAACAGACATCAGAACAGCAGTCACGATAGCAAACCCATCATCTGTCTCTCCCTCTCTCTCCTCTGTAGATGTAGCCAAGAGCCCAGACAGCAGCGTTTCATGCTACCCTGCGATTCCATTCTCAGCAAACATAACTAGAGGATTTGAGTTGCATTTTTTCAAGCCGTGTACTGTAATAGTATGTCTGTCTACTCATTTCAATGTCAAATTACACATTATGAAGTAGGCTCCTTCTGTGCGGGGCACGCTTCAAAGAACGCCAGTTATATAAGTCTGACTAACCAAATCAAATTATGGTGCATCTCAAACCAGTGCCACTGGGCCCAGACGAACACTTCATTTAGAACGGGGTGAGGAAGGATGTCGTATGTCTATTTCTTTCTTTCAGATGCTGAGTCTACAAGGTTTTAGATGCCTGTAAAAAGTCTTTAAGAACTTGCATGGTACGCATGCATATGCTAAACACAAGACAGTCAAATTAAAGAATGAATATAACATTCAAAAGAAATTTTTTTTTTTTTTATACAAACCAAATACTACCATGTTGTATACTTACAATTGTAATTTACAGGCATACTTTTACTTTGCAATTTACACCGTTCAAAATTTTTTTTGAAAGAAGTCTATAAAATATTAGTTTGTAAAATATTAACACAATTTAAAATAACAGGTTTTCAATGTTAATATATTTTAAAATATAAACAATTGCAGTCATCACATTTTTCAGGATTCTCTGATAAACAGAAAGTTCAAAAGAATAGCATTTATGTGAAAGATTTCTTTGCAAAAAAAAAAAACCTTTACCGTCATTTATTATCAATTCAATGCACCCATCTTGAATAAAAATATTAATTTCTGACAATTACTGACCCCCAACCTTTGAATGATAGTGTAAATACTGCATACATATTTTCTGCAGTGGTGTGAACGATCATGTGAGATTTAATGTTCTAAAAAGTGTAATGAAAATGTTGTAATGCACAAATAATAAAAAAAATTATTTTATTAAATTAAATTAATAATTTTATAATAATTAAATATAAGGCCTAAATTAAATTATTAAAAATTCTTTATACAAAATATTTTCTGCAATATATATATTCACTTGGATATGCTCGAGTCACTTGGGATGTTTATTTCGGTTCTTCATTCACATCTACTGTGTTATAAACTTTCCCTCAAGCAGATTTATAGATAGCTGCTAAAAAGGCAGTGTGACTCCAAAAATATCTTATTTTTTCATAGTCATTCAGTTTGAGTAAGTGTCACTGTCTCTCAATGTGCATGTGTATGTCACGCTGCCTCTGTCAGACAGCCATCTGTCCGATGGGAGCTGTATGGAGGGATCCGATTGGTCAGTGTGTCTGAATAGAGAGGGGTTTAATGGGAAGGGTCATGTGTCGGACTGCTCTTAGACACACAAACTGCCAGCTAAAGGTTGACTCACTCCGTCACACAAAGACAATAGGGCTCAGCTGACATAGCAGAAAATCCCCATGCACACACCAAAAAACACCTAATTTGCTCTGCAATATTCAATCAGTGGCAGTCAAAAGAACTGTGCTGCAAATTTCAGACTTAAATTTCATACAGGATGCATTATGTGTAGAAGAGAAGTAGCCAATCAGAACTAAGTATTCCAGAGAGGAGTGTAATATAACTATACAGCTGGAAATCCCACACAAATTGTACAAAAAGTGAGCTTTAAAGACAACATGAAACTGTTCACTTCTGTAATTTGAGTTACTGAAATATTGAGATGAATAACATAGGATGGGACTTGAATACATCAATCTGCATATGACTGGATCACAAAAAGTAGACCATGATATTATTGGTTAATATAATTTCTCCCCATCCACACGGCCTTGGCTACATCAGCAGAAAACAAAAATTATTTCAATACATTCAAGATATTAAAGAAAATAAACGGTCAAATTTGAAGACACTTTAAAAAAAAACATTGTTCTTTAAAAATACAGAAAATAAATCAATAACAATGGCAAATATTATCATCTTTATATTAAAGTTCGAAGAGAAGCTGAAACGGAAGGTGATTTGGTTCAGTGATTAATTTTTCAAAGCTAAACTCATCCAGGAAAATGTGTTTTGTTCTATTCGTGCTTAACTGTCATTAATAATGCATATCTACAGCTCCATGAATGAATGAATGCAAAAAAACAACAAAAAAAAAAAATAAAAAAAAAAAAAAAAAAAAATAAAACAAAAGAAATTAACCACTAGAAGCAACCAGGAACAACCACCCCCCCTCCACCCCCCCCACCCCCTTCCGCCAGGATTTGTATTATTTTTTGTTTTTTTAAACAGCGAATGATGCAAGAGAAAAGGAAATGCACATGTCCAGAGGGACACGGAAAACTTGGATCCAGTTCCTTTTCTTTCATAACCAATTGGTTTAGTTGTAATTCATTCGACATTGACGTGGACTTGGTTATTTATGCGGTTTTGGTTTGTGGACTTGGAAACAAGGCGTTTAAGCAGGCTCATAAACGTATGCCTGACATTATAAGGTAACATATAGTCTTTTAATAAATCAAAAAATTGTAACCTACACACCTTTATGCAGCTAGAACAGACAGTCTCAGCCTACCAATAGTTAAGTGACAATCAACACAAGGTAACCGAGTTGCGGGAGGGGAAAACCCCTCCGCGACACGCTTCCCGAACCCGGAAAGACGATCTATTTTAACGCCCTCCTCCCTCACTTAATGCTAAAGATCAACCGTAAAAAGCGTCCCTTCCTCCATCCCACACTCATATGTCTGCCAGCCCCCCCATCGCACCTCCTCCACCTCCCCAGCCGCCGTCAGGCAGGTATCATGACAATGCTTCCCAAAGGACAGCAATACAGCACACAACACACACACACACACACACACCCGAGACCAGGCTGACTGATGTGTGGGGGCTGGGTGGAAGGAGTGTGAAAAGAGAGGATGCCCTGTGATGACCCTCTCGTCTTTTATCTGTG
This sequence comes from Sinocyclocheilus anophthalmus, assembly GCA_018155175.1. NCBI lineage: Eukaryota > Metazoa > Chordata > Actinopteri > Cypriniformes > Cyprinidae > Sinocyclocheilus > Sinocyclocheilus anophthalmus. Next base: position 947,478 of record JADLZN010010725.1, read on the forward strand.
TTTATCTCCATCTGACATTAATCAGATTTTAGCTACTGCATCCTGGGGGAGGGGGTGGACAGCCTAGGAGAGAGGGTGTGATATAATGTCACAACACAGCTTAAGCTGATGACGAGGGGAAATTATGTAAGAGGGAACAATTATCCAATATGTACTTGTTTTCGAATGCTATATAACTGAAATCCGAACATTTTTTTGTTCACTAAGAAGCTCTGTAACTGTGTAGGCAGTAAGGGCTTCAGGTTAGCTCTCTTGCGTTACCATGCTTTGAGTTCCAAAATCTAGTGAGCTGCCTACTAGGCAACATACTAACTACATTGGTACTTCACAACTGACTAATTTGGAATGTTATATACAATATGCACATAGCATGTATTTTTTTATTTTTCTGTAACTCTGGATTTGACCAAAATTTGTTATCTAAGGAGGAAGCAAAACTATTATATTAGGGTATTTGTATATTTAAAGTTGTTAATAATAATAACAACAACAACAACAAAAAAAACGATATAGTATATTATGATTATGGATGTATTGATTTAAAGTAAATAAAAAATCTATAATGTATTTACATGCATCAAATAAATGTTTTTTTATTTATTATAAGGATTTATTAGTATTTGATTTAAAGTAAATAATGATAATTTATTTTACATGTATAATAAATATTGTTTATTTTGTTTATTGAGATTAGTATGTGATTGATTTAACATAATAAAAATATATAAGGATTTAATTACATGTATCATAAAATTGTTTTATTTTGTTTATTGATTATATACAAACAACAAACAATAAAATAATAATAGTAATTATTATATTATGATTACGCTCCCTAAAAAAGACAGCTGGGTTTTGGAACAGAGTGAAAGAATAGAGAACATATATTTAATATGATGCAAATTAAAATGAGGTTCTTTGGGATTGAAGTACAGTCTGTTCACTGAGTTGAGCTATTACGTACATGGATGCCAAATGTTCAAATGAAAAAACATTGGAACTTGGCCTATATATTTCCAGTAGGAAAAAAAGGTTTTGAAATGTGACACCATATTGTACTTCTGTCTCTCACAGCCTCGCTTTGAATCGTTTGCATCAAATTAAATAGGGCACCAAGTGTGAATGAAGTCTATTACTTAAGTATATTTGATCTCTCATGCATATTTTTAAGTCACTGATGGAAAAAAACAGTGAAAGTCATACTTCCCGCTGAGGTTGCTAAATAGCATTGAACAGCAAAGCTGAATAAGTGCCATTTTGATTTGAAAATTCAGCTCGAGAGGTGAAAAACTGATCAAATTAGCAAGGATGTGGCAAATAAGCCAAGCGTGAATCTTCACACATGAACTGAACTGTTAATGTTAAAAAAAACAAATGAATTGACTTGCATTTGCATTCTATTAGAGCCACAAAAGCAATTAGGGTTTGAATTGTTCCAGGGAGATGTTCGTGTCTTATCTCTAAAACACAGCCACATATTTTCTCTCTTTGCCCGGTTAATCACAGTTATGATCCATCAGTTCCGGCTTGTCAGCGACGGACTATTTGAAAAATCTTAATTAGCACCTAAAGGAGTCTCGTTAGAACACTCACTGCTCACACTGCTCACTCCTGAAAAAAACAACTGTGCGTGCGAGAAAGTAGGGAATAACAACCCCAGGATACACGAGGATTTTTTTCTCAGGATCCCCAAGTTGGGGGGGGGGGGAAAAGACTAAAAGCTTGTTATGAAAGCAACAGATTACCATATTTTTTTCACTGAGTTTCATACCGAGTAAAACTGTTGGGGTTTCTCGTCTGGCACTCTTGCGCAACAATAAAAATGACCCTTGCGGATATCCAAACAAAAGCCTGTTCATATCAGTAACCGACTGAACAACACAGCGTCCGTTTCTCTGCCTTGCAGGTCTTTGACCTCACGAGTCCAAGTTCTGGAACATACTTATGAAGACTTTGACCCCGTGAGGTCTCAGAACAGCCGTTCGGCTCGGTTCTCAGACGGATCCTCTGGTTTATATCGTCGGCAGCTGCAGGACTATCCGTGCCCGTGGAGCCCCTCGCATTCTGAAGGGGAGGCAGAGAAATGCGCAAATGCAGCTTTTCGTGCTGCGGCCATTGATATGCATACCAGGGGCCAGCTGCTGCTGAGCCGAGTCGAGTTGAGCCGTCCGCTGTGAGTGAGTGTGTGTGTGTGTGAGCAATATGCCTGGCGAATGAGACGGGACATACCTAATATCCCCTGAGGGAACTGGCTTCCTCTCCCAAAGCTCTTGCACCCTCTCAGTTCTCCATCAGATATCCCAGAATTCTCTGAGGCGCTTGGAGAAGGGGAGGGGGGGTAGTTGTGTTTGGAAAGATGCCACACTCTCTCCGAAATAAAAATCACAAGTCAGAGGAACCGAACGTGGAGGACGGAAGAAAGAAAATGAACACGCAAGGTGTTCATCAAAAGCGTTTTCAAGGGCGTGATTTTGACTAAATTACGTAGCTTTGTTTCCAATGAGCGAACAATTAAGTGAGAAAACGGCTTCAAAGGCTGAGTGCGGTTAAATTCTGCTTTAATGACTGCATGATTAGAGAGGTTTACTACCCACTTCCAGCACCTGGAGGGAATTAAAGATTGAGAGAAAGAAAAAAACACTTGATTGTGGAGGAGACCAGAAGTCAGCAGGGGAAGAGTTCTGATACCGAGCAGGTGTGCGTGTGTGTGCGCGTTTAAGTGTGCAGGCAGACATGCAGCGAATGCGAAAAAGAAAGTGAGAGGGCACGCTTCATTCATGCCCATTCATACTTCCATTTGTATAATCAGTCTCTCGCTACACTTTGGGAGTGGCGGTCCTGAAATGCGGCTATCGCAACTCTCCCTTCCCGTCACTGAGCTGCGGTTTTCCTGCACTGGCGGCAAGAACGCGCAGTCTGCCAAAACTCTCGAAATAACCCCTGATAAAACGCCTCCACATTTAACAGGAAACTCAGAGGGGGAAATCAAATGCATGACTAAGTGGGAAATGTTCATGATATGGGCTTTCTCGTGCTTACTGCTCTAAAAAATGAAAATGCCACCTATTTTGTCAAGTAAATTTGTCAATGTGAATACGCTGTGAAAAGACAATCATAATAGGGCTATAAATGAAAGATTCATTTAGAACAAATAAGTAGCAATATAAATTAACATCTAGCACATATTTACATTGACCAACAATTTAAAAAAAATAGTGGAGATGTAATGCAAAAACGCATCCTGTGTGAAGTCTATCTCAGACGGATAGACAAAGTTGATTGTAAAATAGATTTTTGTGGTCTGCATGTCAACGATAGGCTTGTGTTCAATATAACGGAAATAAAACAAGCAACATATTGACTCTAAAGCCATTTTCATCTGCCATATTAACATAAAAGTGATCTTCATTTGGGAGTTTCCTCATCAAATATTGATTATTTGTGATTCATTTGATTTATTCATCAGCGCATCATGTAATAATTCATTTTTAATCAACTGAAAGCTCAAATGCCGAGTCTATTTAAAGGCATTTGCTCACTTGTTAACAAAGTCTTGAGCTATTTCGTCCTTAATCCACCCAATCATTCAGGGCCCCTCCTGACAATTACGTCCAATACATTTTTATCAGTATATACTGCAAGTAATCATGATAGCTCATGAAGCCAACTCAACACCTAAGCTTACACTTTGAACCTGTATACTACAGATCAGCAAACTCAAGCCTTGTTTAGCAAGCAGCCAAACTCTTTTGAACCCTCTGAATGAGATCTCAGACAAGTGTAACAGTATGACAGAACTTAAAGGGGTCATATGACGTTGCTAAAAAGAACATTATGTTGTGTATTTGGTGTAATGCAATGCGTTTATGCCGTTTTTTTCTTTTTTTTTTTTTTTAAGCCAAGTTTTTCAAAAAACACATTATTTTCCATATAATGCACATTATTGTTTCTCCTCTATGCCCCGCCTTTCTGAAACGCGTCGATTTTTACAAAGCTCATCGTTCTAAAAAAGTGAGGTGTGCTCTGATTGGCCAGCTATCTAGTGCGTTGTGATTAGCCGAATACCTCAAGCGTGTGACGGAAATGTTACGCCCCATAACATACTGTGATGCCGTTTCCCAGCAGGACGAGACTCAGTCCAGCTGCTCCGCTCATGCACATCCCATCATCAGTTCTCTTTTAGCAGTTCAGTCAATGTACTGTTAGGAGTAACTGAATAACTCAGGATATTGGTTTATTTCGCGTCAGAGGGAGTGTCAGGCACATTTATAAACCGAATAACTTAAGTAATTTGTGGATTAGTGCGTACTGGAGAAGCGAACCGTTTCAAACGATTCAGGTCGATTCTGGTTCAACCGGTTCACTAAGAAGAACCGGTTAAATAGAACGATTTGTTCGTGAACCGTACATCACTAGACAAGACACAACAATAAAACCCCTACAAACGAGGGCATGTGTTGATCCACGTGGGGAATAATTAATGTTATAATGACTTATACTGTCCTTTAAGCGTTGCGTTGTGTATCACGCTGCTGTAAAAAATAAAACCATGTCTGCATTGTGATAGGAAGAAATGAAAACAACCGCCTACTCTACACTGCTCAAACTCGCCGTTTGAATCTATAGTGGCAACTTATTTACATATTAAAAAAACTTACTTTACAGGCTGGTCCGAGTGCCAGACTGTCCTTCTTTCTTCTGAAAGCTAGAAAATGCCAACTTTATAGAAACAAATTTTGCCAACAGACGCATAGTAGGTTATCTGGTTCAGGAACGTCCTCATCCATCCTCATAAAATGAAATCGGAATATTTGGCGTTTAGAAGTGTTCTGGAGCAGGAGTTGTAAATAAACTTAACCCACTGATTTCTAGTGTGTTCCTCTTTGAGGACCAAAACACAAGTAGGTTTCGATTTAAAACTCCCCAACATGGCCCGCGGCGGCAACAGCGAGAAATAAGTTACGCCTTCTTCTTTGCCCGTGGAACAATTTGGGCGGCGTTATGCAAATCTTCCCACACTGTGAAGTAGACATGTGGGGGCGTGTTATGACGAACCAATTTAGGTAGGAGTGGTTGACTTAACTTTTATAAAGAATAACTCTTTGGATTTGAGACTTTAGTCTTTGCAAACTTTACAGATCTCTCTCTTATGCACCAAGAGCTTGTAACACTCCAAAGAGAAAGGAAAAATTAAATCGCATCATATGACCCATTTAAGGCTAGGTACATTTTATGCTAATTATGAGTGGTGTTGAGAGAGGACACAGAAAATCCTGTCTTTCTGCATCTTCGGCTGCGGATGAAAGCACCGACAGACAAGCACTCACAAACACTTACACACCACACATTAGATTAATATATATATATATATAGACTATATATATATGTCGAGGGAGGTTGAGTAACTACACAGTCTGTGACCTTCCCTCAGCAAGCAGCAGAGAAAGAGGAAGTTCCTTCACCCCACCCAGAGACAGAGAGAGTGAGAGAGAGACTGCCAGACTACTTTTCACTGATGAGGAACAGAAAGATCTGTAAATAACTCAGCAAAAAAACTAAACAGCTCTGTCACAATCACACAGAATATGAATCCAGACAGCAACACACCGTATATAAACGCAAAACAAACTGTTATGTCTACATCACTTGCATGTGGAATCCTTAGGCCAGATACATGCTTCTTATGCAAGGTTGCAAATGCATATCTATATTTTTAAAAATAAATTACTATTTTTATTAAGAATGAATTAAACTGACAGTAAAGCAAACAAAAATCTATTTTAAAATTATTTTGAACTTTTAATTTTCAAAGAATTCTGAAAAAAATATCCCAATTTCCACAAAAGTTTTTAGCAGCACAACTTTTTTCAACATTGATAATGATAAGAAATGTTTCTTTAGCAGCAAACCATTAGAATGATTTCTGAAGGATCATGTGACACTGAAGATTGGAGTAATGGCTGCTAAAAAAATTGGCTTTGCCATCACATGAATTAATTGCATTTTACAATATATTAGAAAACTGTTTTTACTTGAGCATAGGAGACATTTCAAAACCATTCAAAGTTATTTCCGACCCCCTTGACACAATATGAAATCAAACTAGCATATCTACAAGTATTTGCATAGAGTTGGATCGATTACATTTCAGGCCTCAGTCTTATTCTACAAACATCTTAGTGGCAAATTAAATTGTGTGGAGGCCATTATGAAGTCATCAATATCAAATCGCCGACTCTTCCTGGAATACACTGGAATACACAGAATCTCCCTCTCTCTAGATGGATATACAGATATATTCCACTTCCGTTTCCAGACGGTTTGAGAGTGTTCCCTCTTGTGTGTGGTGAGAGGCAGGAAAGCTCTTGAGAGGAATAAAAGCCTGCTGTGGGGGGTCTGATAATGTGATAATGCAGAGAGCTCCGGGACATTTTGGTCTCACTTGAGACCGAGGGAAACAGCTCGATGTTAACGAGGCAACGTCATTCACCGTAAGGACCCATTCAATCGGCAAAGCACTTATGACACACATCGTCGGTGCAAAAAGAGACAGAAAATGGCAAATGTGTGCAAACACGCTGGAGCACGGGCCTAGGTTTACATTCTCTCACTCCACTTTACAGGGAAAGTAACTGGGTGAGAGCTGGTGGGTGGGGGAGGTGGCGGAGGGCTGATCACAGAGAGATGGGAGGGCGGAGATGTTGGTGAATGCACCTCTTTGTTGGTTCATATTCCGTTTCCACCACAATACTCCAATCCCTGCATCATCAGCTCCATTCAGGGAAAACAGTTCATGCAAATGACCAGGCCTGCCATTCATTGAGTGTTTGTGTTTGTGTGTGTGTGTGTGTGTATTGGAGGGGGGCACACTACTAAAAAACTTTTCCTCTAATCCTCTACCTCACAAACAGGACCCTGTCTGCTGCAAGAGTCAAGCATTAGAGCCCCAAGGGTAAGAAGAGCCGCCACACATGCGAGTAACCCGAGACTGGAGACAACCCAAAGCAGATAAACATAAAACAACCTGCCTGAGACTGCTTTATTGGATTATTCCTTCTAAAAATACCCCAAAATGAACTTTATGATGCATATTTAAGTTAAGCAGCAAACAGCTCAGAGAGCATGATGTTTTCCCTCAGCAGTCCCATGATTAAACCCTCAATGGCCCGATCATTAAAAACACATCCACTGTCAAGTACCTGTGATAGCTAAACGACCCATTTCGGAATTACCATAACATGACGCCGTTGCCGTGGGACATGTGGAAGTCATGCTGGGCTCGAGAGAGACAGATGGAGGAACGAGATGATAAAAAACAAGCACTAGACAGAGAGAGGGAGAGAGAGAGAGCTGAAAACTAAGCGCCCTGGCCTTTAATGGCTCTTAATGAATGTTTGTTTACACACTAAGCACTGTATCTACAGTAAAGGCCAATGGGACAGAGGTCATGACACTGAGGGTTAGTTACTGGTCAATTAAATACAGCATGTGGAAAGCGCCAAGAAATGCTATCTGTGATTTTTTGCACTGGTCTGCTCAAGTTAAATATTTCATGCCATTAAATTTAGGCCACTGTGACGGCTACTCTATCTCAACGTCCGCCCGCAGAATCCACATCTCACCCCTCTCCCGGATATCAGGTTGTAACATTTGGACTGCGAAACCCATATCTTGATAGTCTCTGGAGTCTGAAGACTGAGTCACCAAAGAACTGACACTCTTGGCCCCTTTCCAAGTGCTCATCTAAGGAGGGAAGCTGACACTACTTGGAATATGCCAACGCAAAACCTAAGACATACAAATTTCACCTTGGTGGTGTGGCTTAGCGCTTTAAACCTCTAGTCTGCCAAATTTAAGATTGTTGCTTTAATACCAGCAGAGGTTATTCATGGACATCACCACAGTGCCCCAGAGCACTTAACCTCAGGTTGTGCCAAGGGGACTGTCCCTATAAGAAGTGCACTGTACATCTGCCAAATAACTACTTACTGTTGAGTCTGAAGTTTGTGTCACCAAAGAACTGACACCCTTGGCTTTTCTCCAAGCATTCATCTGAAGACGACTATGGCAAGCCATTTTAACAATATCTATTTTTCTGCTTCTGATACTTTTTTTTGGACTACTAATAAGTAATCCAAAAAGGAGTAGAATATTTTCAATTTCTCTAATTGCTTACATCACAAGTTTCGAGTTTGCTTTTTTTAATTGCAAGATGCAATGACTAGTCAGAATGTCTAGTAAATGAGTATGATCCAACTAATTCTATGAAAATTGTCACAGATACTAGTAGCTGAACTATTTCTAGTAAGCCAAAATTAATATGGATACATAGTGAAACTGAAACAGGTGCCAGTATAAATGGGAAAAGGAATAGTTGGCATCTGAAGCAAAAATGCTTGCCACTGCTGAGAAGTACTAGTTTGCAATGAATAATAGGCACCATTACAAAATGTATAGAATGAAAAGTTAATGAAATTGGAAAAGATGGTAGTCGTTATTGGCTTACTACTAGAGCAGAAACTAGTAGTAACACAGGCACTAGTTAGTTTAAAGAGATGAAACGGCTTGTCATGGACATCTGACACTTGCAGTACACTAGAAGAAAACGTAAACAGTTTTAACTTAAACACCCTGATGCAGCGCAAAATGCAACAAACTGGCTCACCCGTGATGCTTTCCGCTTGTATTTATTGGCGAAGTCAAATTTCTCCTTAATGTCATCCAGGAGATGCTCCAGACGTGCTTTCTCCTCTTTCCCCGTGTAATCCGGGCTCAGGAGGACATACGCCCTCCAGTTGGCCGAGTCAAAGCCCCAATGGCAAGTCCTGTTCTCCAGCGATTTGTGACTGTGCACCACGAATTTCTGGGTCGGGTACATGAACCTGCAGTCCATGCACTGGATGCAGGGCGCGTTGGGACTCGTGTAGAGCTCCGGGACCAGCAGACCCTTACACTTCCCGAAGCACTCGTGATAGATCTTGAAGCTCTTCTCGCTGAGCTCCAGCTCGATGGAGCCGTACAGCTCCTTCTTGGAGTGCGGCGGGTACGTCCCCCCGTAGATGAGCGCGTTGCACAGGCGCTCCGCGTCCGTCTTGGTGATGAGTCCGCAGGAGGGCGCGGAGAACGGCAGGATGCCCATCACCTTCAGGATCTCCAGCTGGTCGGCGGTGCAGCGCGAGCAGTAGATGTGCAGGTCGTCGCACACCGAGTTGATCTGCTGGAGCGAGAAATCCCGCAGCACCGTGTTGAGGATCTGCGGCAGGCACAGGCGCTTTTCGCCGCCCACCACGAAGCACGAGATCGTCTCGCCCTCCAGGACCGTCTCGCACCTCTCGGTGGAGCGGTCAGACGGGATGAAGAGCGGCCCGGGCATCACCGGAGGAGGCTGCATGGGGGGGAGGTGCAGCACGGGCTCCGGGACGTCTTTGCCGTCCTTTTTGAAGAGCAGGTCGTGTTGCCATCTGGCCGAGAATGCGGCCGGTCCGCCGAGAGAGCTCATGGAGCTCAGGTGAAACTGTTTGAGAGTTTGTTGCAGTCCCGGGTGAGGCTGGAAACTCTGTCGCGTTACTGTTTCCATGTTTTGCGCACCGCGTTGTCGTTGAAACCGAGCTTCTGGCAAGAAATACGACTCAAAGGTCCTGGGTCCGCGTCTGGAAATCCAAGTCTGTGAAAACAAGCAGAAGAAGGCCGACAGGGCTTCATCAAATCCCCGCTCAGACGAAGGTTTCCACCGGCGCGTCTTCTTCCCCTGCAGCGGGCTCTCTCCTGTCCATATCCACAGACAGACGCGTACAGAAAACTCAAGTGTAACACAAGCAAAAGCGCGCAAGTTGCAGCAAAACTATCCCACGGGGGAGCCGAACTTGTCCCACGTCAAATTCAGGAGTCGAATACACAATCCGCCAACTTTAAATCCGTATTTTTCCTTGCGAGTAGAGATCGCTGCAGCCGGACACGGCGCGTCGCCTCCACTCCTCTGCCCCTGCAGTTCAGTATGACTGAGTCAGTGAGCACAGTCTCGCTCGCTCTCCCCCTCTCTCTCTCGCTCAGTGTTTATGTGTGTCTGGCTCAGTCATTGAATCCCAGCCAAGAATGTGACTGACTCCGTCCGCAGGCTGTGGCTCTTCCAAGAACCAGCCTTCACTCCCCACTGCTGTAGAGAGACAGTCACTGTACTTATAATATTACTATTTATATTTGTAAACACCTGATCTTTTTATTATTAATGTTTTATTTGTAAACTTTACTTTATTTATAGTAATTCATCACACTAATCTGTTATTTAATTAATTCATTATATTTATTTATGTAATTAAACTTTGATTTATTAGATGCTATTTATTTAATTTATGGACACAGCTTTACTGGCATGACTGTCATCATTTTCAATACTGTCAAAGTCTACAAAGTTCTTAAAATAGACAACACAAAAAATAAATAGGCGAGGTAAACAAATATATGAAATGATGGGAATAAAACAAAGTGACACAGTTTAACAAAACAGCTTAATCTGCTCTGTTATTGTATACTATTTATTAAATTACCTGTCTTCTCAATTTACAATATTGTTAGTTTACTGTTATTGATATTTTGAATAATAAGAGCAGTGGGGGGAGTGAATGTACAGCGCTCTCTCCCACCTTCAATACCACGACTGAGGTGCCCTTGAGCAAGGCACCGAGCCCCCAACAGCTCCCCGGGTGCCGCAGCAAAAAAATGGCTGCCCACTGCTCCGGGTGTGTGTTCACTGCTGTGTGTGTGCACTTTGGATGGGATAAATGCAGAGCACTAATTCCGAGTATGGGTCACCATACTTGGCCACATGTTACTTTCACTTTCACTTTTTTTAATACATAGTGCAGATGTATAGGTTTTACCATAAGTATATTAAATTGAAAATGAAGACCCATCATTATGGTATATCAGCATTTTTGTTTCCATCAACTTAAACCATTTTGCTATTTCAATTCTACCATTTCTAGGATTTCAGCTATTTTTTTAGTCAATAATTAAATTGAAATCACACATCACAGGTTGTCACGGTGGCACCCATTTTATTTTTACTTAAAAAAATAAGCCTGCAATTAAGCCTCAAACAGTTTGTAAAACTGTACATTTGTACAATGAACATTTTAAATGAAAGTCTGAGGGGGGAGGAAATAAGAGCATTTTGCAGGCAGGGCAGTATGTTGAATCAGTGGGTTGATGGGTGGAGTCTAAAACAGATGCTCTAATTTAGACTGACTGCGGTCTGAGTTTGTAAGCTTTGGTTTTCCTGAGACTTCTAGACTGAAATGAGTACAGCAGACTGAACTGGGAAAGTACTGGGACTACATGGCTAATAAACACACACGTTGTTTCTATATTTGTATGATATGATAAACCAACTGTAATGTTTTGCCAATAATAGCCTGTCAAGCACATCAAACAATAATAACATCCCTCAATTACATCATCATTCTCCTCATAATTGTGTTTTCATTGTAAATTGATGTCAGTTATTTAAAACAATATTCAGTGCCACTATTACAACATCTTGGGTTTATGTCACGCAGACATTCAGCACTATTAATATGCTAACTTTATGTGAATAATACTGTGACCTATATATTCACCTCTTATTTTTAAATCAGTATATGTATGGGTGTTATGACTGTTTGTAAATGGTAATGGGACATATTTCATTCACATTTCCTGCCACACTACAGTGCTGTACATATGCCAATGATTTATTAATAATTCTCTTTAGATTGAGTCCAACGCAAGCATGGGGTCAGTGTAATCTGTTGCAGTAGCTCCCTCTAGCTCCAAGGGGATGTTACTGCAGGTAGATCACAATGGGACAAATGGCTTTGATGCATTGCATCAATTCAACCATTTGCAGAAAAGGTGCAAAATTAGAGAGAGAAAAAATACATTTCAGTCTCTCAAATATAATATAATAATGCACAGGTCAAGATACTTCCGTCTTCAGTGTAAAATTCATTTCACATGTCCCGCTATGAAAACAAGATTCAATAAAACTGTATGTGTATAAATAACATTTTATCTGCATTCACTTTGAGCCAAATGTGTTACCAGTTCTTAATTTCTATACACTGAAAAAAGATTGGCGTAGAAACAATTTTCACTCAGAAATTGTTATTAAAATTCACAATTAATTACAAAAACAGCACTGAAATAGTATTTCTTGTAAAACATACTCCAGTAATTTTTTTATGTTAATGTTAAATGTTTTATTTACAACTTCAAAAGATAACTTTTTACACTGTAGCTTTAGTTTTTCCATAAAAGTCTATATGCGATCTGATCTTACATCTTCATGATAATGTGATGAGAGAAGGGAATTTATTTTTAACAGTGCCTTAGATTCCTTCTTTCAAAAGTTTTATTTGGATTTGCGTCATGGATTTTGGAAAAGCCCTGCAAGCTTGACCAAAATATGATCATTAAGTCTCTGCTGTCTCTCACATTTTTGCACATATATGGAAATATATTCAAATGGGTGGTGTGAACACGAACTGCTGACCGAAACTCTTTTTGGATAGTTTTTTTTTTTTTTTTTTTTTTGTGCGGCCTGTTTCAAAATGCCAAATATTACTCATCCATCATAATGGAGGCACAATCAAAAAATGAATAACATCATAAACAAACTCTTTTCATCCCATTAAGGCTGCTCGCTTTAGACATTTCAGTATTTCTGTCCTTAAAAAATTAATTTTTGTTGGTCGACCACCCTATTAGATGAGAGGCAGCCCACAAGCTTTATTGAGGGGGCTCCGTAAATAGCAGAAGAGTAGAAAAAAAAAACTATTTATGAAGCTGAGATAGAAATCCACTTTGTGACTATAACAACTGGTTTTTATAAACCAGACCCCTAAAATGCAAATGCATTGGGATTGGTTGTCTTTTGTGTAGGCGTCATGACATGTCTGCAGTAATTACATTGCAGAAGAGTCAATTACCTATTTAAATTTATGCAGCAATAATTTAAATGGCAGACGCATTACGAATGTTTGCTTTCATGCACTGGTAACAGTGTGGGAATCAGTGAATCAGACTGGCTAATTCATTTATTTTATTTAAAATAAAAATCCAACACTCTTGTTTACTCTGAAAGAGATGGACAAAAATGGAACAAAAAAGTGTGAATAATAATATTAGATTTGGTAGGTTGCAATTAAAAGGTTCTGAACTGCACTGAGAGCGGTTTAAGAGAGATTTGGTGTGTGGTTGTTGTTGACAGCCAGTTTTCTCTGCCCAAGCTACACCACCACCCTCTTAACAAACAGGATCAAAATATATCTGGTAGGCTCAGATAAGAAGAAACCAAAGATAAGTGCTGCATTACCGCCATTTATTCAGCTTTTAAGAAGCAGAATTATATGCAGTGATACATGCTGATGTTTTGTAAAAACACAGATTAGTGGTGGGCATAAGGCTCTCTTTCTCAGCACTGCCAGTGCAACCTGTGCCAGCTGTCTGACAAGTCAAACCCATCAGAGCCGTGACCTTTTTGAGAAAGGGCAGACCTGCGGCTTAATCATTCTGGTGAGAGGCCATGCCCACATCTCTCCCCGGAGCCGGAGACGCAACTCCTCCGGTTACATACTGGCAGCATGGCAGGGCAGAGGTTTGGTAACAGATACCGGCTGAGAAGATCTCTGTCAGACACATTTTGTGAACAGTGTCTTAGGTGATGTCTTTTTGTATTTGTTTTTGTAAAAGTTAGATAATACTTCCTACTAACTCAGCTTAATATGCAACTTCAGGCAAGCAAATTATGTGGCTTTGTTGTGCTGTCAAAACATTGCTAAAATTGCTAACGCTACCAATGCAGAGTTTGGTGGTGTGAAAAATTACATAATCATGTCTCCATATGTGCTGACGTAAAAAGAACCAATGAATCTGCTATTTGAGATGATTCATTGAAACAAATCATTCAAAACAGTCAATTCGCCACAATGATGCAGACTGCCACAGCAACATGGCACAAATAACGGCTGAGCTATTGAGTTAGCGAACCAATAGACTTAGTCAGGTTAGATTGCATATAGCGTGGATGAAAATGAGGCTGTGAGGGATAGACTTACAGTCTTTACAATGACATCCACTGTATAAAGGTCATAGATCATGTCATTTTCACAGCTTACACTTCCAAAACTGTTATGGAGTTTTAGTCTATTAAAGAAACAATCGGTAAGTCTGTGGCAGAAAAGGAGAGTGTTCAGGAACCTGTTATTAATTGTGAAATTCCACTTGGAGGCACTAGTGATGCAAAAAACATATATACACTTCCCTTTTAAATTTCACCCAAAAATGAAAATTCTGTTATTGTACACTCTACAAAAGCACCACAATTCTGTTCATTTAAACTTGGAAGCGCTGCAGGGATGATATAGTTTTATAGGCCAAAATCTGGAAATGAGTTGGCATTTTAGCATTTCCAATTCCACCATCAAAAAGTCAATGGGTTTTTTGAAAAGATTCTTGGTTAAATGCATGAAATAACGTCTGTGGTGAACACAAGCTCAAGATATTTTCACATTTTAGTCTATGACATAAAATAAATCAGTAATTCCTCCTTGTGTTTTTTAAATAGCTTTTACTCTTCTTGAAAAAGACGGTTGCTAACAAATGCATAAATTAAAATTCAGCATGCCAAACAAATTGATCTACTCACTAGTCTGCTTTCACCGCCTCATTGTGTTTATAATCACACTCTTGAAAACTATTCAAATTATTTTTTTTTAATAAAGACTGACAGTGTTATTGAAAGCTTAATGGTGGTGATGTTTCTGAAGATTTTCATAATGAACAAAGCATGTATGAATCAAATCGTTTCTGGTCACAGAGCTTATTTTCTGCATCATCCAAAAGCCAAAGAGAAAAAAATCATATTGGGTTTTCGTCAGGGAACTTCCAGGTTGATCTACAAAAAACAATCACTGCAGCTCTATTCAGATCAATATAATAATTTCACAGCAGTGATAAACGGTGTGCAAATAGCCCCACAGCAATACAAAGTCATGTATGAAGCAAATGGACATAATTCTCACAAATCAATTGATACAGATACGTTGCCTGGCATAATTTAGTTAATCACGTCAAAAAAAAAAAAAAGCAGTCTATACATCACCCTGCAAACATCAAATAAGTAGCCTATTACAGATTTGACATATCATAACTAAAATATATTGAAAAAGAGACCTCTGAGAATTCCTAAATTAGATTTTCAGGGGATCTCATGTGACATTCAGGGAATTTCAGTTTTCCAACACCGTGGATTTGTCAAAAAAGCTAGACCAAATTAAACATCTTCTCCAGCACATTAGCCATTCTTTAATCTCATCTCTCTCTTTCCTTTTCTCCTTTTGCCCCCTCACACTTCTTCCACAGTGCATTGAGAAAGCTTGCTTTTGGAAGGACTTGGGCAGCGCCCGTTATTTTTACATTTTTCATCATTCATCAGGCAACCATGGCGACGGCTCACAACATTGCCTCACACAAGTCCTAATGACATAAGCGCTCTTTCCTGGATGCCGTCTCCCCAGCTCCATCCCTGAACAGACTTACTCAAAACTCATCTGCTATTGTACTCTCTTACTGTGTGGCTATGGAACCATCAGTGTCAGCATTAGAACCTTCTGGAATTCTCATCCAGAGGAGAGAAACGGTTCCAAACCTTGCCTCAGCCTCTCCAGAGCTCAGAGGCTGAGGCACCTCGTATGGACCATTTATTTCGGTGGTGGCCACCAGAAACCACCTCTTAGTTTTTTTCCCCCTCCATATGTTCCTTCATAATGCATGTAATGATGTTGAGAGTATGCATTCGTGGGTTTCTTCCATCCCTGCATAATCACCGAACGGTTATTTCCAGTTATAGCCCATTCAAGTTATAGTGTAGGCTATCTTTTATCCCAATATCATCCCAATACTATCAATCTGAATCTGATAAATTTGTCAACCAGGATAGATTATTTTATTCTCAAAGAGAGAAGATTCCTAGAGCAAACAATTAACAACAAAAAAACGGAAGTTATTCTAACTGTTGATTATGTGCAACCTTCTCACTAAAGTGTCCAAACTCGGTCCTGGAGGGCCGGTGTCCTGAAGAGTTTAGCTCCAACCCCAATTAAACACACCTGAAGCAGCTAATCAAGCTCTTACTAGGCATACTAGAAACTTAAAGGCAGGTGTGTTGAGGCAAGTTGGAGCTAAACTCTGCAGGACCGAGTTTGTGCACCCCTTCACTAAATCATTTTTATCATTTTGTTGACATTATATCTTGGTTTAACACACACACACACACACACACACACACACACACAATACTAATAATTATTTGCATTTTTACATTTGCATACCAACACTGCAATCAGGTATAAATTTTAGAGAAGACGATGAATACCACTGTCTGCATGTATGTGTATGGATGCTTTGAAAACATTAGGCTACACCAATAAAGAAGTAGCCTAATAACAACTGAATAAATGAATTAATAAAACATAAGCATTTCCTCAAGCACATTAGTAAGCCCAACGTACATCTTTTATTTTAAAAACAAATAAACAATGCAAACTCCATGGCGTACATTTCAGCAACGAACTTTCATTCGAACTGCGCAATCAGTGCGCAGCTTTAACGCCCAAAAAAACTTTTGTGACCAAACACGGAAGTAGTTCAAAGAAACTCCCGCGTAGTTTTCATTGTTTGGATAAGCCATGTGCGTTTGATGGAGATGCAGTGCGTTTACAACCGAATGAATGCGATGTCTAAACTAAAGAGGAAGAAATCAGCGATTGAGGAGAGCAGATGCGAGCAGCAGACGACGATCAAGAAGTCCAATGGCAGTCTGAGTGCAGAACAGGACAGCAGCTGCAGCAAAACAGCTAACGTTACAGGCAGGTACGAAGTCTAATGTCACGGCAGTTAATACTCAACGAACGAAGCTCTCTTCATACTGTAATATAATATACATTTCTGTAACATATTGTAACGCTATTTTGACTGAATATTATTTTCTGTTGAATCCTGCAGGGCGAGATGGTGGGAGAGTTCTGGATTAAGTGATGTGGAGAGACTCTGGGCTCTTACCTTGAGGGCTTTTTGCCCAGCCCTGCAGTCTGATCAGGAAGAATGTATTCCACAGCTCCCCCCACCTTCATCCACGGTAGTAGATCAGCTTATCATCAATGGTTATCATGGAAGAGGGAGGGGCTCTGTGTTTGTAGATCTGTTTGGAGTACAAGGTTCAACATGCAGTATTTAATATACATTGTAGTATTTATTGAGTCTCATGCATGACCCTATTTTATGTAGTATGAATAATTCCTGCATTTTGTCCTGAAACGGATGTTAGATGCAAATCGACACTGTAAGTCTAGAGATTATACCGTCACATCCTAAACACTTCATTCCCTTCACCAAAATGTCACTTATGAGTTACCAATAATATAGCACTGTCTTTAAAAGCAGGACCCACCCTCTAACTCTGAGACCTTGAATCTCAGATTTTCCTCTGTACATGGGAAAAGTAGGCTCGATGTTATTTTCCATGGAGATGAGAGGATGGACAGTACTGAATTGTCCTTTCCAGAATTGGCAACAAGGCTGTGGTGTGTTGTCCTGGGCAACATGTTTATTTAATAAATGACATTTTCCATGAAATAGGTCCACTTTGGTGTCTCATTACTTAAAAACACAACAAATTACATTTGAGGTACAAATCCCAAACCGTTAAAATCATAAAGCAATATCAAAATTTTATTTTAAAATATTTAATTAATTCTGTTGATTGTATTTCATTTGATTTTATGGACATAAAATAAAATTTACATTTTAAATTATATTTTATGGAAAACAAATATTTATTAGAAATTATTTCGTTTTAAATTGGACATTTTGTATCAGGTTTACAAAATTATATTTATATTCAGGTTTTTTCTATATAAATTATAAACTAGTAGTTTTAATCTCCTGAATGTTGACAATCAACATTTTCTGAAGGTAAATAAGCACCTCCTGTCATTGACCTTTTTAATAGTATTTCTTTAGTAATTCTATGTAATAATTTGTTCCCTTTAAATAATAATTTGTTGCCAAATAAACATAATTGCCTTAGCGTTTATCTTTAAAAATTTATACAATGTTAAAAAACAAAACAAATGAATGTCTCTTCTTTTTTTTTTTGACAAATATGCAAATATAAGGGTTTTCTGGCATAAGTTGTTTTTCACTGTCTCTCTGTCAAATGTCAGTTTGTGTTTAGATGTGTTTGCTGTCATGACTTCATACTTTATTTGGCTGTTCTTCAGAACCACTAACAAAGCTGGTATCCAAACAGCACATTTTGTGTAAAATGTGTATATTATGTTGCTAAAGGAAGCATCTCATTTAATTTAGCTTGATAATTTGTGTAATACAGTGTGATTCATCTCGATTTCTTCAGAAAACTCCTGTACAAAAAGTAAGTGATTGGAGGTGGTGCAGTGCAGATGAAGATGTTAATCCCCCTCCGGATTTGCCCGCTCCATCTTTCCTCAACAACCCACAACCAGTGAATGAGGTCAAGAACCCTTCACAACCTCCAGCAGCAGAGAACATGGGAGAATGTAGTCTACCAGCCATCGCTGATCAAGAGAATCATGCATCTTCACCTGATCAGGAGAGTGTGTCAGTATGTGACGTACAAACTGCTCAGCAGCGCCACCTAGAAGACAAAGTCAATTGCGTTGAGGGTCATGAATTGTCAGACGAACAGAGTGACAAATTTGACCAAGTGGGGAAAATCTCAGAAACGCGTGAAGTCACAAGAGGATTTGGAGCAGGATTGGATGTGGAATCTGGAGCAGGGAAGGGGGCAAAAGCAGGTGCAGGAGGATCTGGATCATGGTTAAGAACAATATCTGAAGCAGAAGGATTGGTATCAGGCATGGGAACAAAACAAGGAACAGGTGGATCTGGATCAGGGCAGAAAGCAAAATCTGGAGCAGGTCAGCGAGCAAAATCAGGAGTAAGAGGATCTGAATTGGTGCTGGGAGCAAAATCTGGAGTGGGATTAGATGCAGAATCTGGACTAGGGAAGGGGGTAAAAACAGGTGCAGGAGGATCTGGATCACGGCTAAGAACAATATCTGAAGCAGTTTCAAGCATGGGAACAAAACACGGAGCAAGTGGATCTGGATCAGGGCAGAGAGCAAAATCAGGGCTAGGAGGATTTGAGTCAGGGCTGGGAACAAATTCAAGAGAAAGTGGACCTGGATTGGGGCAGGGAACAAAATCTGGATTGAATTTGGGGAAAAAATCAGGGACAGAAGAATCTGGAGCAGCATCTGGATCAGGACTGGAAACAAAATTAATAGCAGAAGGATCCGGAACAGCATCTGGATCAGAACTGGGAACAACATCCGGAACAGAAGGATCTGGAGCAGCATCTGGATCAGGACTGGGAACTAAATTATTAGCAGAAGGATCCGGAACAGCATCTGGATCAGAAGGATCTGGAGCAGCATCTAGATCAGGACTGGAGTGCTGCCCAATGTGTCTGATGCCATTTCCTGCAGGGTGAGTGAACATTTCATATAAATAGGTAAAAAAATCCACAAAGTTGATTGATTTCACAATGCAGAACCAAATATGACAACAATATCAATAGCATGTAATGCTTCAACAACCCAAAATGTCACATTGCGTGACTGCCACGAAATATCCAATGCATAACATCTACAATATCCCAACATTCCTCAGTTTGGCATTGCTTTTGGCAGCTGAATGGCCAGCGAAGTTTGAGCAAATAATCCAATTAGAAATCGTTGTGAATAAAATTACACTTGTATTACAAAAGTTCTTTTTTTCTTCTTCCCTCAAGTTCTCATTTCTCAGAAGCCCATTAAAAAGTCTCCGAATTCAGGTGTTTTGCAGAACAGCAACTCAAGTGAGGATGCAGGGGATGTGATCTGCTCTCGCTGTAGAGTAGATGCATGTTCTGGAACAGCAGAGAGTAGAAGACTGAGATCAGCTTTGGCACTAGAGATGTTTAGCTGACTCTTTAGGTAAAGCCAGAACATACATGCGCTCACTCTCATGAACCCCTTGGCAAAACCGCTTCACTAGGCTGTAAGATGAAGTGTTGGTGGATAGAATCATGCATTCTATCACCTCTTTCAAACGGCCAAAATAAAATTAGTCATTTGCTGGAGAAAGACATTTTATTTTCCCTAAAGGAAATGTATTTGAGTGTTTGCACCTTGGGTGCTTGTGGAGCGCTGCGAGATGGATATCACAGCCACGCTTATGTAACTCACTCCTGGATGTGATGTCATCGCTGCAGATGTAGAGCAGAGGATCCAGTTCAGATGGGATTTATATTCATTTGATGCTTTATGAACACTTGATTCTTTATTTTGATTGATGAGCATAGCAACGTTTAGCAGCTGTTTTTGTTGTTTTGTAGTATGAAATATGCAAAGTATTACACAACACATAACATTGAATTCTGGGACTTAAACAGTAATGCGGTAGTACAGTGATTGTTTCGGAAGGAAATACCCTGCTACTTTATGGCAAACAATTAAAAAATCAGTCTGCATTTTGAGAATTATGAGTTTTGTTATTTGGGTTGTTTAAATAGAATTACTTTTGGAAAGTTGATCAAAATCGGGCAAAGTTGACATCTTACAATGTAACATTTTCTTATATAATTACAAGATTTTTAGTTCTTGTTAATTGAGGAGACGTACATGGCATTTTGTAACTTTTATCTTTTTTATAAATTATTAATATAAAGATAAAGTACAAAAATTAGTTTTTGACACTGCAGATCCACTTACAGTATAATCTAATGTTATTTTAGAAATTCACAAATTTAAGTTAAGAGTTTAATGTTCATTGTTAATTCACTTTTATTCGTAATACATAAACTAATGTTAATTTTGTAACACAGTAAGGTCTTATTTGTTAACATTGGTTAATGTATCAACTAACATGAACTTACAGTGAGCTATTTTTTCCGACATTCAATAATCTAGAAATGCAATAGTTCCTTGTTTGTTCATGTTAGTTCAAAGTGCATTAAGCGGGTTTAAAAAAAATACAAGTTGTTAGTTTTACATTTTATTAGTAAATGTTGAAATTAACATTAAGACTAATAAATGCTGTAGAATTATTGTTTGTTCATTGTTAGTTCATGTTAACTAATTTTAACTACTGTTAACTTGAAATGTTAAAACATATGCAGAAATTAACTTGGACCTACATTAATAATTGTACAAAAATATATATTAATGCATACTTAATACGTAACCTATGAAAACAAATTGAACTTGATTGCAGATTCATATACTTTTTAAGCTAAAATCTTGATGTTGAATTAAAAAACTCAATGGAACCGTTATATATCCTGTAAATTCATATACCAGTGCTACAGGCTTTTATAGGTGTCATCTTTACCCAATGCCAACTTTCCAAAAAGGCTGTTTATGAATCTTTCTGCCCGTGAACTTTGGAGCACTTCTCAGAAAGAGGAAACACTATGTTGAAACATGGCGACTGTGAGTGTACTTAAAGAGAGGAGGAAGAGAAAGTCTAAGAAGGACAGTTATTCATCAAAACGGGTCAAAAAGTCACCAGATTCTTGCGAGGTCTGAGAGCAGCGCTCCTTCGGTGTGGTGGGCAGCACCGAACCTCGCAGAACAAGGCAGCACTTTGTTGCGAGCGCAGGGCTGGCGTGCGCCGCTGCCCGCTCTCTGCCCGCCATGTGTACATTGGCCAGACTGCAGAGCACAGCAGAACACAGCTCTCCCCGTGAGAGAGAGACACAATGAACGCTCTTGTCTAGGGAAAGACAGATAGAGAAACAGGCAGATATAGAGAGCGAGTTTCTGAGGGCGTCGATACGAGCTGAGGGCAAGACTGGTGAAGAGATGGAAATCTTGATGGAGGGAATCAGGGGTGGGTTGGCACGCGTAGATTCGCAGAATGGTTTTGCGGTTTGCTGCTGGGAAGCATCAAGCCGTCTGGGTTGGAAAAGGGATTAGAGAGGAAAGGGAACACAAATGCGACTAGAAATGAATGACGTTTGGGGAGGAAGAAGGATCTGTTGGTCATTGGAAAGTCAAATTTGAGACCTGGTGGCCTCGCTGTTTATGTGTGCTTGTTAGCCGACGGCTTTACCTAAAAAACAAGAAAAAAAAAAAAAAAAAAAAAAAAAAAAAAAACAAAAAAAAAAAAAAAAAAAAAAAAAAAAACAAAAAAACAAAAAAAAAAAAAAAAAAAAAAAACAAACTATTCCTCGTGGCTAACATAAGTCAATTACTTATAAATGGATGTTATCCTTTGCTATAAAAATTAACAAATAAATCTCTACTATAAAATACTACAAAAAAGCCAGTGAAAAATCTTCAATCCTAGAAAAAAGTGCATGAATTGTAACAGTGATGTTTTAGCAAATGCATATTAAGAATGGTTGGATACCAAGAGGAAATCTGATATGAGAAGCATAAATTATTGAAGCTTATCCAGATAAATGCTTTTTGAGTGATATCAGAGGATCAGATACCTTGTAAACAGCATCTCTACAGTCCAAAACTTACATCAACATGCCTTCTTCCCAATGGTTTTTGAGAGGACAGTGAGGATCAATAACTTCTGACTCAAAATCTTAATTTGCTCCAAAACTGCTCATTGTGCAGAGAGAAACGTCGGCTGTAGACCCTTGTGTTTGTTACAAACAAATATTACTCGGACGAACACTGATTTCTCTTTTAGTTATTGATGTTGGATTGTGTGCGTGTTTGTGTTGCTCACTATTGTTAAAAACGGGTTTTGTTTTTTTCAGGTTCACCCAAATGCAATGTGATGGTCATCTCGCACAATGTTTATCAGAGATGCATGCAGATATTATTTGGTGATGATGAGGAAAGTCTTTCGATACTGTGTTTTCCTTTATAGCTGCAAATATTACTTTAATGTTTTGATTACTGTCACAAAGACTGGAAAGGAATAAATTTGGCTGAAAATGTCCTCGCTCCTCAATCATCCAGATGTAGATCAATTTTTTTTTTCTTTTTTCTCATCTGAAAACAGATTTGGAGAGATTTACCAGATGTCTAAATTGCTCATCAATGGATCCTCTGCAGTGAATGGGTGCCGTCAGAACGAGAGTCCAAACTGATAAAAACATCACAATAATCCACAAGTTTAAACACTCATTCTGACTGCACCCATTCGCTGAAGAGAATTGTGAGCAAGTGATGTAATGCTAAACTTCTCCAAATCTGTTGAGATGAAGAAACAAACTTGGATGGCCTTTTCACTTTTGGGTGAACTATTCCTTTAAATACTTCTTATAACATATGATTGATAAATATGCATTGTGCAATAAAGACAGTGCTCTCTCACAGACCAGTGTTTTTCTTTTCTTTTCTTTTTTTTCTCCACACCCAGAAATCATGAGACAGGAAATGTGAAGTCAGTACAATGAACATTTACTGATTTACAGTTGTTATCTAAGATGCTTAAGACGTAATTTCATAAAACCAAAGACATGTTCACATCTCTCTCTTCCACCCTCAGCCCACAGAAACTCTACTAGAGCTTTCATTTACAATCATTTATAAAACAAACACTTCAAATATAAAAGTATTCCCCATGTAGCACGTTGATAAGAGCGTCCCTTGCTTTGGACTCAATGTAAGGAAAGAACCAAAAAAGAAAGAAAAGCAGAAAACAGCTTGCGACAGCTTTAGTATTTGGCAAGTTGATAAATAATGGAAATTTCTTGCTTGAAATGTTTTCAGGGACAGGAACTTGTATTTTATTGCAGTCTTGGGGTCTAAGTTTGAAACTAGCGGCTGGGACACTGGATTCAGATATCTCTTATATTGATGCAGAAACAGATTTATTTCTTTTTTTTCTGTGAAAATTTTAAGGGTTAAATTACAGATATTTACAATTATGCCAAACTCATTCCAGTTCAAATATAAACATGAATAAAACCCCAACAAAAGACAATCATAAATCTTGACACCATTGGGTTCTGTACATTGGCTCAAGCTGGTGGAAAATTAAGTTGTTGGTCAGATGAAGACGATTTATTACTTGGTCCTTTGTAATATACCATAGTACCTGTTTTTCCATACAGTTTGTAAAAATAATCATTGGTGTACAGGAATGAAAATCAAGCAAATTTTGTGTAGGACCATCTTTACCTTAAAAACCTGAAAATCTGCACTAGCAATGGCCCTGTCAAACTATACAGTTTGCATTCACCTGAAGTTGCTGACACAAACAATCATTCATAAATAGTGGAGTTCTTCAAAATTGTGCGCCTGTTTTTGTACCAGCTTTTCATTAGAGCTGAAAACACGGTGGCTTTGCTCTCTGCCTCGTTATCGTTACGTTCGTCACGCTTGTTATATTCCGGGCCGTTCTTTGTTCTTAGCCCATCTGCTAATCTCGCTACTGTTTGACACAAAAGCAGCTAATTAATCCTGTTAACATGGCAGGAATTCTTCATACAGTTCTGATTTCATCAAAGTGTTCACATCTAAGAGTGTCGTCTTCACTCTTCAGGAAAAGAGGGGAATAAAAAACCCAAAACTTGGGAGATTAAATGCAATGGAAGATAGAAAACATATCTAGTTGCTTAACACAATACCTTATAACTGTGAGGGATTAATCAGTCAAGCTAACCTGTGATTGGCTGTTTTTCTCTTTAAAGGGAAATAACGGATTTTGAAGTTCATTTTTAAGAGCTTTTTTGGGTGGCCTGGAATTTAAATAGACATGGTTGCGTGTAGGAGTGTACGGCTATTAACATGCTACTCTCACGATCTCTGCAGTATGTATACTGTGCACAGTATGCATGGGATACCCAGATGACCTACTACATTTGCCAAGACACACACACAGCGCAGAATAACATATCCCATAATGCAATACACACAACTTGACCTTCCATTTCCAACTCTTTTTTTTTTTTTTGGCTTACTATTTTGCCTAACTGTAAACACTCAAAGCATTTTTACACAAAATTGATTTTAAAATACAAAATAGTCATTATTAGTTGCTTATATGCAACATCACAAGGTAATGTGACGGTGAAGCTTACTAATGTCTGAAAAGTGTTTATCATGGAATATTGACAATCATTTCACCTACTATTAATAAAAATAGTAGACAGAATACAGTATATTCTACAAGTACAGTAGTAGGCTAGAACTCCATTCTGAACACAACCTGTCACTGAATGATACAAGATTAGCATTCTGCGCTAACTGTGTTTGATATTAAGTGTTGCAGTGGGTTAAATTTAAGCATCTGACTGCGACTTCCACCATGCGTTTAGGTCATCTGAGATTCAGTCACATCACTGTTGCACAATCTTTCCACCACACAACACCAGCGACATGTCGTACAAACTCTTGTTTGTGTTCTCTCGCTCTCAACAACATGTTATTGACAGATCACATGAGTACAACAACATAAAACCCTTGTATCAGAGTGAGGAGCAGCCATTTTAGTAATATAGTGTGTGGTTGTATTGAATTCTACTGTAATAATAAACCCAGGCTCATTGGAAAAAACGTGCCTATGGCGACATATGCAAAATTATATTATGTTGTTTTTGAATGTTTCAAATGAAATTTCCGGTGACGTTAATGCTCTATCGCATTTGAAAATAGCGTACTGACCCTAAACCTAATTAAAGCAAACGTGAGTGATTTTTAGCTAGCTTCTACAAGTCTTTAAGCTCTTTTATTGTGACTTGTGCAATGCTGTACCGGGTGAGCTACCGAGCAAGTTTACTATGTGGGAAAAACCATACATATGCAGTAGGTTATGTGGTGCAAATTTTAAAAGGTATTACAAATCCTGCACCATACAAGTGTTTTGAGGTCATAACATAGTATTGTGCAAGGAACTGTGCAAAAAAAGTCCTTATTAATTAGTAATCTAGCCCATAACCATAATTTGTGCAAAAACATGGATAGAGGAAAGTTTTTCCAATAAACCTAGGTTGGTTATATTGCTGCCGGTCTGATGTATTTGGGCTTTGTGATCATTCAGTGTCTAACTTTAATGTTTTGTTTCAACATATGTATCAGTGTGTTTGTGTTATGTAAGTAATAATAATAATAATAATAATAACACCTGCAGCCCACTTTCTCATTGGATGGTGCAACCAACTCCAATCTAACGTGGAGTTCAGAGCAGTTTGGAGCATGGTGAATTTTGGATCTTTGAGGCACTTCTTCATAAAACACATTTTATCTCCCATTTACTCTATAAAACCAACATGGGTGTTTAAAAGCTTGCGGTCTGAAGCACAGCTACCCACTGTGGATGAAACCATCATGGTCATAAATTAAAATGTGCCACTTTGCATCATAGAAGGCATTATAAATTCTTCGATTGGTTACCTACACTATAAATCAACATTTTCTTTTACCTTTAAACATTATACATTCTTGTTTCGCTTGAGGACGAGCCTCATACAAGATTAAAGAGAATCCAAAAAATAAATAAAAATAGAACAAAATAGAAGTGCAACATACGGGGATAGTTCACCCAAAAATGAAAATGTGATGTTTATCTGCTTACCCCCAGGGCATCCAAGATGTAGGTGACTTTGTTTCTTCAGTAGATTTTTAACACAAACCGTTGCAGTCTGTCAGTCTTATAATGGAGGTGAATGGGAATCATGGCTTTGAGAGTAAAAAAAAAAAGCATACACAAACAAAACCAAATTAAACCCTGTGGCTCGTGACGATACATTGATGTGTAAAGACATAAAACGATCGGTCTGTGCAAGAAACTGAACAGTATTTATATAATTTTTTACCTCTTCCAATTGAGATTGTAGATAGAGTGTCAATGGTCTACTTGAGAAATAGGATCCGATCCGCCGTAAAGCAAGAAGATGACGACGCCTCACGCGCCTGCTGTTTAGAACGCGCTGAGGACGCGCCGCCGCTCAGGACAGTTCGAATAGTTCGGACATTGCGTGAATCAGAGGTAAAAAATATAAATACTGTTCAGTTTCTTGCACAGACCGATCGTTTTGTGTCTTTACACATCAATGTATCGTCACGAGCCACAGGGTTTGTTTTTTTTTTACTCTCAAAGCCGTGATTCCTATTCACCTCCATTATAAGACTGACAGACTGCAACGGTTTGTGTTAAAAATCTTTGTTTTTGTTCTACTGAAGAAACAATCACCTACATCTTGGATCCCCTGGGGGTAAGCAGATAAACATCAAATTTTCATTTTTGGGTGAACTATCCCTTTAGAACGGTCATATTTAGCTAGGGTTGATGGGAAATGTAGTCTCTGATGGACGCAGGCACACATCGAAGGAACTAACTTGAGTCCCAGGCAACAGTGCGCGCACACACACAAACATGGGTGTGAAAATTAAAGAGGATGCTGGGAAGCAGGAAGACAATCAACAGCTGAAATTTGGGGAATAGTTCTGAGTTTGTTTTCTGAAAATCCTCCAGTCGTTTCTTCTTCCAGTGTAACCCCAAAATAACTCAAGCAGGGTCCGAAACTTTAAGTCTTGGTGTTGCTTTTTGTCTTTAACAGTTTTAAGGAAAGTTCTTCTCTGTGACACATGTCTGAGTCTGAGGTGGACTCAGCTGTAGTAGTCTTGTGGAGCCGCAGGCAGAGAAACAGCCGTATTATTCTTCCCTCATACGGTTTCTTCATTGGAGAGCAGCAGAGGATTAATGTAGTCGAATCCCTCAAACTCAGACTGGTCTATTCTCTTTATCACATCCCTGAGGAGAGAAACCAACATTATTAATAGAAGAGCTACAATTCAACTCTACATGTCCCGCACTGTGGCTTAAAGCAAAAATTAGGGTAAAAGTGAAGGAGGTGTAGTTTGATGAATTGAATTTCTGTTAGGTGCTAATAAGGCATTGCAGATAAAAAAAAATAGTTGCTGGCATTACATCTACATTTATTCATTTAACTGACATGTTTATTCAAATGAGGAATATAGAGATTTAACCTAAGGAGGCAATTATGCGAGAACAGCTAACAGTTGCAAACATTGTCGAGAAGAATATGCTCAATTTGACCTTTTATTTCCAGTCTGATTAAATACAGCTGATATTTTTTATATTTCATTTCATACATTTGCTACTTGGTCGACTGGATAATTAAGAATTAAGAAATTTTTCCACAAAATTAAATAAAAAATGCACAATATCTATTTTCTTGAGGAATTTACATGCTTATATTTAAAAGTATGGGTCAGTAATGAAGACTAGAGTAATGGCTAAACTGTGTATGTATGTGTATATTTGTATAAATACACATACATAAATGTATATATTTAGAAATTATGTAATGTATATTTATAATTCATAGAAATATATATGTACTTTATATATATAATATATGTAATATATATTTATATTTTTTCTTTAAAATATACATGCATGTGTGTGTATTTATATATACAATTAATCGCGATTAATCGATTTGACAACACTACTAAAATGTATTAAAATAGAAAATAGTTATTTTAAATTGTAATAATATTTCACAATATTGCTGTTTTACTGTATATTTTATCAAATAAATGTAGCCTTGGTGAACAAAAATATTAAACAAATCTTACTATCCCCAAACATTCGAAATAGTGTATACATGACTGGTATGTTACTTCTTCAGGGCAGTGCTGAGTAATAATTTTTCATTTATTTTTATTTGATGCATCTATTTTTTTTCCTTTCAAAAAGGCCACACATTTTACAGATTTTGCAGGGGATATATACATTTATGAGCACATCTGTAAATGCAGACTGCCCACCAGAAACAACAATAACAGCCTTTCTTCATCTGCGTCGAGGGGCTGGTTAACTACAAAGGGGGCTCTAACTACAGCAGTGGGCAGACAGAATTTCACTAGAGTACAATTGAGAAATTCAGCGGCGTCTTTCTCCTCTTGGCTATTTTCTGCAATGGCAGTGATCCTTTACATGTCTAAAGAGATGGTAACATTCTTGCTGAAATCAGACCTCTTGCTCTTCAGAACCTCAGGAATCCATTGATCTATTTTATCAGCCTGTTGAGGATACCGCACTGCTATAGGGCTCCACCTCTTCTATGGCGTAATGCTGAACCGATTCAAAACTCATTTATCACGTTCTGTCAAACACGGTCCGTGGAGGACAATTCTCCTCTATAACAAGCTCTGTAAGAACTAATATTTCACCAGATCCGGGATCAGTGCCGAATCGTGTTTGTGCTGTGTCTGTTTGAATAAAGTCCCCAGAGGGCCACTTGACTGTATGTGGGTGTGTGTGGGGTCGAAATGCCTCCAGCAAGAGTGAAACCTAAAATAACATGAATGACACCTCTATGTCGTAATATCAGGCTCAGGTTTCAAAGGGAGTGCAGGGGGGGAAATGTGTGATGCCGCAGAGGAAGAAACACTGAAAGACGGACATTCTGGGCACTGACCAAAATAAACAAGCCTCTTTACAGCACAAATGTTTCTTTAGAAAAGAATTACAAGGTGGAACTTATTTGAAAGACAGAAAGCAAGCAAGCTTTGGTACCATTTTTACCAAAAAACATTTGCTAAAAATAGTTTCTACATTTCCTTTCCCACGACCTGTTTAAAAACATAAGATTAGTAATGCGAACATTTGTTATGAAAGGGAATGACTTGAATTGAAAGGTATGTAGATAATACACTTATTAGGGGCCATTAAAAATGCACACTAGGAAAAGTTTGGGGTCGAAAAAGATTTATCAAAAATGCAGTAATATTCAGAAATAGTACTACAAGGTAAAGTAACCTTTTAATTTGAATATATTTTCAAATGTAATTCATTCCTGTGATGGCAAAGCTAAATTTTCAGCAGCCATTACTCCAGTCTTCACATGATCCTTCAGAAATCATTCTGATATGCTGATTTTGTGTTTGAAACATTTGTGCTCTTTTATATTTTTGCGCAACCTTTTTTCAAGGCTCTTACAGAAATTTTAAGTTAAAAACAACAGCATTATTTGAAAAATAAATATTTTGTGACATTTTAAATGTTTCTGAATGATCTTACTGGCCTTAAACTTTTGACCGGTAGCGTACTTTGTGTAAAACAAAGCTAGATAATAATGCATTGGGAATCCAAGTTCCTTTATAAGCTGTTTGTGTGAGCATGTAAAAGGGAATCGTGTCTCTAGTCGCAATGGATTCCAGTTCATCCTTTTCCGCTGCGCTCTGAGACACATCCCTCTCTGGACGCACTTTCCTTTAATCCAAAAGACTAAATCTCTTGCAAGGAAGGATTTCACCCCCCACCCTCTTTTTTCGTCTGCCAGATCCGTCAAACAAAAAAGGCTTCCATCACTTCCTCCCCCTCCTCCTCTCTTCCACCGTGTGGGACGTCAGGCTTTTCCAGAGCTCGCTCTGCTTTTGAAGTGTCTGGCTGCTGCGTTCCTTTGAAGCCTGCTTGGAAAATCTCGTATTGAACTAAGAACCCGCCGTGGCTCTATAGATTACAGTCTGTCAGTTCATCTGACTGCAGCCCACTTGTGTTCTGTTAATTATGAGTGACAGGTTTACTGACAAATTGACTTCAATTGGCTTGTAGACTGCAATGATTGTGTGCTCAACAGTTAGTGTTCATAGTTCAATGAAGTGCATCTTGAGCTTCACGTGGAGAGTGAAAATATCAAATCACCTCAAGATACTGGATGACCTCCATCAGACTCCATTCAGAATTGAATGGAGAATGCCTGAATGCCTGAATTAAAATTAAATTTGAACTGAGGTAGTAAACAGGATGCAGAATTGCATCAAACTTGAATTTAAATTTAAAGGAATAGTTCACCCAAAAATGTTGTCATAAATTAAAAACGAGGAGACGACGAATTGTTGAATAAAGTAGTTTTTTTTCTTTTGCGCTCAAAAAGTATTCTCGTAGCTTCATAAAATTACGGTTGAACCCCTGATGTCACATGGATTATTTTACCGATCTCCTTGCTACGTTTCTGGACCTTGATCGTGTAAGGACCCTTTGCTGTTATGGGTTATGGGAGGGTCAGAGAGCTCTCAGATTCCTTCAAAAATATCTTAATTTGTGTTCCGAAGATGAACGGTGGTTTTACGGGTTTGGAACGACATGAGGGTGAGTAAATAATGACAGAATTTTCATTTTTGGGTGAACTATCCCTTTAAGGAAGTAGAAGTAAAATGTATTGAAACTCACATGGATGGATGGAACAGTAGATAGAATGATAGAACAAGAATGGATGGAACGAAAGAATGATAGAATGACAGAACGATAGATAGATAGATAGATAGATAGATAGATGGAACGAAAGATATAGAATGATAGACAGATCCAATCCAATTCAACTGAAAGGAAGCTAATTCTTCTAACCCTGGTAAGAAGAATTGTACGTTTTAAATGCACAGCTCTCAGATTTTGTCGATAACAGAATGCATTTCAGTCACGGTACCAAATCACATTGTTAATCAAAGATGCCGTCCTCTATAGGAGCTGCATTTTTGGAGCTCCATTTAATGTAAATTGAAAACAGGAATCCGTTTTAGAAGCTTAAGGATTGCCTGTCTCTATGGATCAAATCAGAATAACAAATTTAGCCAGGATATAAAAGTCATTGTGAAGACTGGAGTCCCTCTCCAGAGAAATGCACCTCTACAGAACAATACGTCTCAAAGCCCGGCGTGATTGTTCTCCACGCAGAATGACTGGAAT
This sequence comes from Sinocyclocheilus anophthalmus, assembly GCA_018155175.1. Taxonomy (NCBI): domain Eukaryota; kingdom Metazoa; phylum Chordata; class Actinopteri; order Cypriniformes; family Cyprinidae; genus Sinocyclocheilus; species Sinocyclocheilus anophthalmus. Next base: position 979,224 of record JADLZN010010725.1, read on the forward strand.
GTCCGAAGAATCTCTTGAGAGAAATGGGGCGAGACCTCAACAACTGACCCAAATGTATTCAGACATGCCATGAGTCAACCTACAATCCTCCACCATCAGATAAATGCACATTTTTTGCATTGAGTTGACTAGCCTTCTCTTATTTTAGCACTTGTGTTAATCACTGCGGTATTCAAAAGGACTGAGTTTATGAATGAGCGAGCAAAGAAAAGACTTGAATGCATAAAAGCCCCCCTAGAAACTCACTTCACACTGATTAAAGCCAGTTTTCACATGAATCTCTGGTTTTTAATGCCTCTCGGCATCAGGTTTTCACCATTTAAGAGCTGTTCTTTGTCCTCCCTTTCAATGTGGCCCTTTTCGGTGCACCTCATACTGTAAAGCAATCAAAAACTCCAGAGGGGATGTTTCCATATGACATCACCACCTCTTGACGATAGCCTCCAGATGGGTAAACCATTTCACTTCATCTCGCTCTCACTTCTGAAGGGGAATCTTAGACATAAACCTCACCATCCTGACCAGTAGAATCAAGCTGAGTGGAAACCCCCGTTATTAAACGCCTAAATCTTCTGCTGGTGCAGTCATGTAACTTTGAAGTCGTTAAATTATTACATAATCGCTCTCGAGATGGATTCCGCAGAAGTGACGACTGACTTTAATTTTCATTTAAACATTTGGAAGATGTTACAGTGTTACAAGATGGCAGTTTGTCTTTTCATAATTCAAATCTGGACACATTTTACCAAACACCACGAGTCCAGTCATATTAGTGGTTTTTAGCAACTGAACAAGTTGTTGGAAAACAGGTGGAGTGATTCTTCTGTCAGAGATCTTTACTGATCCTCTGTGGTAATGCAATGCCTTTCGGCCAAGCATAAAATTTTTCAATACTTACTCGTCGTCTGGTGTTAGCTGCACGGGTTCGTTGGTGAACTGCGTGTCAAAGTTATCTAAACCGTAGTCGTCTGTGATCTGAGGTTTGAACGGTGGCGTCACCTGCTTCTGTTCCAGCTAGAGGAGAAAAGTGAGAAAATGACTGATTAGAACATAATCCATTCCAACTTCTATGCTTTTTGTAAGCTCGTTTCCAAAAACTTGATGTCTACATTGCGGAGTTCAACAACATTCTTAAAAGCAAAGATTCTGGCATCTATGGTTCCATGAAGAGCCTTTAACATGGAACCTTTCCATTCCACAAAAGGGTTATTCAAAGTGGAGAAATGTTCTTTAGATTTTTAAAATGTTCTTCACACTATTCTGTGGGGAACCAAAAATGGTTCTTCTATGGCATCACTGTGAAAACCTCCTTTTGGAACCTTTGTTTTTATGAGTGAATTAGCAACAGTGTTGCCAAAATGTTGAAAAGCTAGGCAAAGAAAAATGTTGCCATCTAGGGCAAGTAAAAATCTGAGCCACTGGCCTGATTGAGCCAAAATAAATAAATTATTTTTTGTTGAGCCCTATATAGGCCTTTTAAGACCGCTTTCTACCTGAACTAAAACCTCAGAAGTGACTGATTGGAGCCAGCGACACAAACAGCAATCAATGCCGGTGATTAAATTTACAATTGATTCCAACAGATTCTATTATCATCATTTTGCTAAGCTAACCACATGGTACCCTAATGGACTCTATGCATGACTCCTTTCAAATTTAGCTTTGGTAACCACTGCAACTTCCTGTGCGGCACGAAATTAAATCTTGAGGAAGTTTCTCAGAGGAAAAAAGTCCATGAGCAAAAAAAAACAAAAAAACATTGCAAACAAAAAATACTGGTTAAACAAGCACATATTAAATTAGAATGATAAGCTTTTATTGGTACTTTCGGTATGGAATGCAACAGAAGAAATGCAATTTATAATCAGCATGATTTTTATAACATCTAGCTAGGAAGTTAATATGTAAAAACATAAATTCCATAAATGCCAAAGCTGTACCAGATCATATGTACTAATGTTTATGAGATTTCATAAATGGCTGACTCAGCGTGACATCAGCTTTAAATAAAACTACAAAAAAAAAAAAACTGTCAAAAGAAAGCAAGGCATTTTTGATTTTCACTCAAGGCCACTAATTAATGCATTAATCACTGCATTAAAAACACTCTGAAATCAACTGAAAGAGGGTGAATGGCCCTTGTGTGAGGGACACTTTAGTTTGTTTGAGTCTTGAAGTACTTCAAAGTGCTTTTAATAAAAGATAATAAAGTAGAGATGGACAAGGAGAGAAGTAGGAGAGAAGGCAGAAAGAAGAAAGAAAGACACGTGCTATTTTTTTTTATTGTAGAGGTTTGATGTTAAGCACTTGTCAGAATGGATAGATTCTGTGGACGTCAACACTACAGGTCAGATAAGGTTTGTTGTTTTCACGTTTGGACTCTTTTTGCCTCTCTAACATTCTGTGTGTTTTGAGGACATGATCCTGCTGTGTTCCACTCCACGCCGATCTGCACAAACTGGAACAGATGGCCTCTCTTCTCTAATTTCACTACTATCTCACTCTCTCTATTTAGTCTAATTCATGAGTCCAGCTTAATGTCTCTCGTGTTGGTCTGTCAAAAGGCTTTTACATTTATTAAAGAAACTCTGAGTGGTTATTGTGCAAATCTCGCTGATATTTGGTGACAAAATGTTCTGGGTGTTTTTTATGTGTTTCTATGCAGGCCATTGCTAGGTGGATGCAAAAGTGTGGCCAAAGTCAAAAGAAACTGCTAGGTCTCGATTTCCCTTTTGTTCCCTTTTCTCTTATTTTCCAAATCAGTTTTTGGTGTACTGTATACACTACATTTCAAAACTTTGGTGTCAAAACTTTGGATCATGTGACCCTGAAAAATGGCGGAATGGCTGGTGAAAATTCAGCTTTGCCATCACAGGAAGAAATTAAATTTTTAAACATAGTAAAATAGCCTAGAAAAGTTATTTTAAATCATAATAATATTTAACAATATTACTGTTTTTACTGTATTTTTGATCAAATAACAGCAGCCTTGGTGAGCATAAGAGGAAAATCTTACTGACCCCAAACTTCTGAACGGTAGTGTACGTCATCCTACTCTTTCCCATGAGCAAAACGCTCTGCCTTTGCGTATGCAGAGTAATGGTAAAACAAAAGCGGAGATAGACATAACAGAGAGAGTTAAAGACGGCACACGGGGGAAAAAGAGATGTTAATTGGTGCCCAGCCGCCATGTGTGCATGTTTTTTATTCCCGAGGCCATTGACTCCAGAGAGTCAGGCATGACGCAGTTGGCTGCAACCTGCCTGGTGGAACATGCTAACGCTCGTCTTTGTAGCAGAAAACCAATTACACACGCACACCCATCCAGATGCACGGACTCTTCACACTGATGTGTGGGAGTGGATTATTCCCACAATGCTTCTTCGCTAGTTCTCGCTTCCCGCCGCTCTCTCAGTCTCTCTGTCGGGGTCCGGCATCATCCTCTCAGGGACTAAATGATCGTAAACTCACTAGTAATCTGCTAGGATGACACGGTGCTGATTGCAGTGGGACGCTATGGCTCCCTTTACACCTGGCATTAATGTGTTATTGGTGAATGCATCACAGACTGATAGCGATTGATCACAGTAAATGCACATTGGAAATGCATGTGACCATATTGGATTTGTAATGTAAATGGTAATCTGTCCTGACACTGAATCAGATGCAGATATACATACCAGTCATACAAATGCAGGACCAATGTCTCTTAAAGGTATAGACCACCTAAAAATGTATATTCTGTCACCATGTTTTTCCAGATCTGTATTTGTGTCTATGTGATCAGTACTAAGTATTTTGTTTCCCTGTAGAACACAAAATAAAATATTTTGAAAAAGGTTTTGGCCATACAATATTCATTCATTCATTCATAAATACTTTTGTGAAAAAAAACAATGTTTGGAATGACATGAGGTTGAGTATATATTGGCAGAGTTAAAATTTTTTGGGTGATCTATCTCTTAAAGACCATCGGTGGTCATGTGAAAGACATCTTTAATAACATCTTTTTACCATTTTTTCTCAAGTATATTCCAGTAGAGAGCAAAAGAAAAACAGTGTTCAAACTAGCCCTCTCTCACACATACACCGATATCTGCTGTCACAGGAATGGATAATTATTATTAATACATTCATACAACAGCAGTGGCAAAGCTGGCTGAAATCAAAATCCCACAGGCGTGCACATTCATTGTCTGATCCCCATGACAGCACGTCTGTTCTGACTGTGTTCTAGAATAAAAAAGAAAAGCATGTTTCTTTCTATTCACCATTTAAAAAAAGCAAACCAAGGTTTGAATTACAATGATTCATTTAATTGAGCCAATTTGAATAAAATGCTTTTAAGACTTAATCTTTTAAGACCAAACAATGACTCTGATTTACAGTTGCGTCTTTCCATCAACATTAGAAAAGACATCGATTTAACTGCAGCTGTGGATAAGAAAAACAGGAAATCCACAAACAATAGGATTAGCTACACTGTAAATTTTTTTCAAAGTTGTAAATAAAACAAGGATTACCGGAGTATGTTTTACAAGACAATACAATTTCAGTTTTTCTACTTCAAATCTACAAGCTTAATTTAATGTGTTACTTATATACATTTACATATACATACACACACACACTAATACAAAACACTGTATAAATCTATACATGTTATCTAAATATATTAAAAATCACTAGTTTTTAATGCTACAAGTGAATTTATCTATAATTTATGACTTTATGCATTACACTGAATTTATGAATTATAATGTGAAAAAAATATATTTTGTGTCGATTTAAAGATTTTTAAGTGTTACAATATTATTAGTGTTTAAGACCGTGTTTATTAGTGTGTTGTAAAGACAGTAAGGTAGTAATATATATATTGTGTGGGTGTGTGTGTGTATATATACACACATATATATATATATATATACACACACACACATACAATGTAGAAGATGCAGTAATTCTTTGTTTCCAAATTCAAATTCAAAATTGTTACCAATTTCTCCTCACTTGAGGATCTACATGCTCCAGTTCCAAAACTAGCCTCTTGGGTCTCAGGACTGATCTCAGATGCGGACTTCCTGTGCAGCCTCCCCTGCTAAATCTGTCTTTACAAGCTGCCGTCACAGAGAGTGAGAGTTGTGCTGCGTCTCCCCTCCAGGGCCCACACTGCAGACGGTGTGAAGAGGGTCTGTCTGAGCGGAGAGAAGCTTTTACACCAGCTGTACCATTCTGTCTCTCTCCCACTCTCTCAGTCTACCCCCTGCTTTCTCATTCAGCTCGCTCTCTATCACTTTGTCTCTCACCATCTCAGTCCACCTCCCTCTTCTCATTCGTCTCTCTCTCCTTTTCTCACTCTCTCCCACTTTGTCTCTCGCTGTCTAAAATCATTTCCCTCTCCTCATTCAAGCCTTTCTCACTCTATCTTTTGCAATCTGCCTCACACTGTCACAATCGGCCTAGCTCTCCCACTCTTTCACCCCCTCTGTTTCTCACTGTCTAAATCAGGGGTCGGGAACCTTTTTTGACCAAAGAGCCAATTTTTTTTATTTTTGGTTAATGCATTTTTCATATATATAGGCTCTTTTTTTAATTGAAAACGTTATGCATTTTATATAATATTAGGATATATATATATAGCCTAATATTATATAAAATGCATGTTTTTTTTTCAATAACGTTTTAATAATAGTAACTTTTTTAGGACCATGGAAATTAAAATACACAAATATGCAACTAACTGTCAAAAATTGTGCAGGGCTTTTACTGTGAGGTTGATTTACAGGGGGATGAATTCTCTTCAGAGTTCTCTATCTCTCTCTATGTGTGTGTGTGTGTGTGTGTGTGTGTGTGCGCACATGTTTATGTGGTTTATGAGGACACAAATTTGTATAATAACATGGGTATGACATAGGTATTACAGCAAGAAGGTGATTTATGAGGACATTTTCAGTGTCCCCGTAATTCAAAAGGCTTATAAATAATTCAGAATGAGTTTTTTTGAAAATCTAAAAATGCACAAAAAAAGTTTTCTGTAAGGGGTAGGTTTAAGTGTAGGGTTGGTGTAGGGCAACAGAAAATACGGTTTGTACAGTATAAAAACCATTACGCCTATGGAGAGTCCCCATAAACCATAAAAACAAACCTGTGTGTGTGTTGAGAGCGAGAGAGAGAGATTGAGTGAGTGAAGAATAATGCACGGTGCATGTTGACATTATTTATGTGAATACACACCAGTGCAGGCATTTTGACACTCCGTGTTTTGACCGTTTTAGGCACGCTACCAAAGACGTCTATGCTTCTCAGTGTTCCACTCGGACCTCGCGCGCAGAAAACATGCAGTCAGAAGCGGATTAAGTTCCGTTTCGCGGCTTTGAGTTTTTAATACTGTCTGTCTTTTTAATATCAAGAATGTTCAGTTCTTTACTGTCTCATTCATTCACGTTTCTTTATTAATAACGCTAACAGTCCCACACGCTGAAAGCTGCGCGGAAAAAGTTAAAGCAACCGGCTTAATGTTTCATACTGGCTCTTGGCACATGAGAACAACATCTTCTATAAAACATAGTACATGTTTCAGTCCTGTCACTTTATTACATACTTACACTTTTTCTGCTGTTTAAAATCTTTCTTTTCGCTATTACCACAAACAAGCTACGTAGCAGCTTGAATCTGAGTTTATTAGCTCTACATTATCAGTTTGCTGTCATGACTCTCGCGAACAGCACTGAACGCGCACTTTTCGGTACAAAAAAATGTATTATTATTTTACATGTATTTGTAGAGCTTATGTAGGCTTTATAACAAAGGAATTGCTGATCTCTAGTGATGTGTAGTTTTTGTAATAGATCATTTGTTGGTAAAAGGTGAGAGATCTGGCGACATGATTTTTGTCAAAGAGCCAGGTGTGGCTCGCGAGCCATATAGGTTCCCGACCCTAAAGGAACACTGAAGCTTCTCTCATTGCACTAATCTTCACGCCGTGACTTTTTCCTATTTCCACTTTCTTCCTCTCTGCCATAACATTTTCAAAATAGTCACAACATGCTTCATAAAATATTTAGCTATAGGTGATACTTCAATGAAAGGCACTTTTATGTCACCTTATTTTTAATCGACACTGAAAGATTTGAACTTTTTTTTCTCTGCTTTTTGTTTTACGAGGGTCACATTAAAATGGTCTTGGAAACTCCCTTCAATCCTTTGAAAAGTAGTTTAAAATAAATAGCCTTTTTTGTAAAAAAAAAAAAAAGGTGGTGTTTTATATTTGGTTAATGATTATATAATTAAATAGTATATTAAAATAAAGCATTAACGTAATCTTTTAATACTAAAACATAAAAATCCATAAAAGTATTACTATTTTCTTAAAACAATAACATTAAGTTAAATAAACTCAACTTTTTAATCATTAACTAATTTAAATACTATATATCTACATTATTTAATAAATTAGGAAAATAATGACAGACTTTAATACAAACTTTAATAATAACTATTGTTAAAAATATTGTGATTTGAATCTGTAAAATAACATTTACACACAAAAAGGATAGTAATTACTGCTGTCAACTATCTTGGTTACCAGATAGTTAAGCATATTAGATAGTACCATATACCAAGGAGTGTTAGTTAAGCATATTAGATATAAAATGACATGATAAAGAAAAATTAAGATATAGAATATTTTATTGCTTGTCATATCCAGTTATGCTGTGATTTTGTAAAAGTGTGCAAACAAAACGTAAAAAATATATCATAGAATGTAGGATACATAAAATACTAGCTATTAAAACTATCCTTAGCAAGACAAATTAATTGGCTATTTTATTAAAATACAAAAATATGATTTTCACCACAGAAGATAAATAAAATACATAACTTGAAATTTGTAGGTTCAGAAAAATTATAATTTTCCTATGATACATGTACATCCACTGCAGAACATTGTTAGAGGACAAACTGTGTGTGTGTGTGTTAATAGTATATTTTAAGAAACACCCATGTGTGTGTATTAGTATGTTAAAGAAACTTCTTTGACATCTGGTAAAGCTGAAAGACAAATGATCACTCATCACAGGCAGGTGCCAGACACACACGTGTACGATCAATCATCAAAAGAAATATTTCTGAAATGGCAATTATAGCTTCTACTGAAAAGGTCAAGCTGAAAGAAATATCATGCTGCAAAGAAACGCTTATAGAAGAACTGCAGCGAAAATATCCACTTGAAACGTGTATATCAGGGTAGACATAGTTTAGACAGGCTTTCAGTTGAGCATCAAATCAATGTCTTCATTCATTCATGAGTAATTAACAACAAGTGTAGCACAACCCTGTTCATTAGAGGAGCTCAGGGGGTTGATTCCACATATAGAACAGCGGCTACGTGTGTGTGTGTGTGTGTGTGTGCGTCTGTGTGTCCAAACTCATCCATTGCATTAGTAAAGTGGCGGAAAATCCCAGCAACTTAAGCATGGCGCGTTAGTGACAGAACTCTAGAGCGTATCATTTCCTTTCCACGATGCCGACCTTCATGGAAACACACGATGGACACAACTAGCCAACAATAACCGCAATTACAGCTAATAAAACACGACAGATCGCAGCTGAACGCCTGGCTGAAGACTCGGTTATGTGAAGATGTACAGTACAAGTACAGAGCCTCTGAGGCAAGTAAGATGATATAGTGGACAAAAAGGCTACTTTGCTGTCTCTGCAGTTTTGAATCTTCTGCATGCTGTTTTCACACACTCTGTGCTGATTTCGAAGATAAGACAGATGTCAAATATCTCAATGTAACACAGGTAGTGATATCTTTTCTTCTATATTGTGATGCATGTCTGAATAAAATTAATTATAGAAAAGAAAAGAAAAATGCAGAAAGGTAAAAATTCTAAAGGAAAAAAAAAAAATGTAAAAATGAAGCATATTAATGGATGAATCATTCATCAATAACCTGCATTTAGAAAATAGATATGGCTCGTTTCCATTTCAGACATTTTTAAAACAAAACCCACATATTGTGTAACATTTGTGATCTATAAATCTATAATAAAGTGACAAAAGTGTTTGTGTTTTATCAACTTTTTTTATCTGAACTACCTGAAACCCCCTGTTGAGACATATTCAAAGGGTTCATGGGTTCAGGCCTTATTTAGGTGGGTCAAAACCCCCTAATATGCAGCCTCAACAGCTTCACAATCAGCATGAAACAATTCATTTGACTTCTGTAACTTGAGATTTAGGCAGAACTTGATTTTATCCATTAAAAACAGACTGAATCATGAAACGTAAGCGTTACAGACCAGAATGGATCCAAGTGTTAAAATATTACAAAGTCAAGCATTTTTTCCCTTTGGAATAACATGCACGCATCAATTTTAATATCATGTTAACAAAAAAAATTGTAATATGCCTAAAAAGAAAGTTGTACAAAAGTAATTACCTATTTTCCCTAAATAATTATATTTTTTACATAAATGTTTAAAGAACATGATGATTCTATGAATGATAGGAGTGTAAATTCTATGGAAATTTCTAAATTCTCTTCGGAAATTCAACAGGTGCAGATTCTGTGCGAGACTATATATGACAGCCTGACCAAAAGTCTATTAACTAAACGTATTCCCTTCTTTACATCGTTCTCTCTTTATCTCTCTGTCTACCTATCGGTCTATGTCTACCTCTCCGCATTGCATCCAAAGTTCTCTTACACATACTAATACACTCATTACACACTCACACACACAGCTTTCTGCAGCTCCTGAATACTGTATGCTCTCTCACTGACTTTCATGTTTCAGCATTGTGTGCATCATTTATACCAGACCAATTAACATCCCCCCTTAAACCTTGTGCCACTTCAGCAAAGGCTGAATCTCATTTGATATTCTCTTTAATTTCTGCTGCTGGTACGGAGGATAACGCCCAACCAGAGGAGAGGAAAAGAGTAATCAACCCATACTTGAGTGAAAGTACAGATACTGCTGGTAAAATATTACTCCATTACAAGTAAAAGTTTTAAAGACAGATTTTTACTTAAGTAAAATTACAGAAGTACTTGCTTTTAAAAGTATTTAAGTACCAAAAGTAAATTTCCTTTTTCATGTCAATGCACTTTGTTTTATTGTTGTACGTAATACTTGTAATTCTTCTGAAGCAACTTTGAATACATTACACCTACTGAATACAATGACTAGCTTTTAGTATCTTTGAAATAAAGAGCTTTTAAAATGTTAAAAACCTATGGGGAAAAAAAAAACAAAACAAAAAAAAATCATTTTAAAACCCCTACCCACCCCCACAAAAGCAGGATGGTAGTGATCTCACACAGCTCTGACAGTGTGTGCTCACATCTATGTGTAGCCATTCATCCAAATTTTAACAGAGTGGACAGTGAAATCCTGTAGATACAGAGTGATAAGGAAGAAAAAAAATCAAAAATGCTTTAAAACCCAGCAACACAACTGAAGCTGTATAACTTTACAACAGCAACAAAAAAAGCAAAACAGCAAGACTTATTTGACATCAAAACAAACATTTGAAAATGCTGTCCAATCGCTCTCGCTGTACTTTGATGTCACACACAGAACGGTCTGTGCAGTTCTGCTTCAGTCAAACACCTATTGTGTTTTATTAGATGCACAACAGTTCTTCTGTGGCTTAATAGGTAATATTTTCACCTACATAATTTAGCAAAATCAAACAATATTGTGTCTAAAATACACCACAATATTAACTTCTTATTACTTAATTGTTGTAAATAAATATCACATTTGAAACTGGTCAGTGTTCAAAAAATGCTGGAAATCTCTTCATGTAGCCCCTCAAGAGTGATTACTGATAAACTGTCTAAAAAAAAAGAAAGTCACATTTTAGAGAAAAAAAAAAATCACCCACTGACTTTCAAAGCTGCTACTTACGACTTTCTACTTTGAGGACCTTGACAGAAACGTAGTGGAGTGAAAAGTACAATATTTGTATTTCAAACGTAGTGAAGTTAAAGTCATAAGTTCCCAGAAAAAATAATACTCAAGTAAAGTACAGATACTCAAAAAGTGTATAAGTACAATACTCAAGTAAATGTACTTAGTTATTGTCCGCCTCTGCGCCCAACTATAATGGCCCACACACATCCTCTCTTCCCACAGTGTACTTCATAAACAACTTTGAAAGAGCTGCTGTAATCCTGGCTTAAATATTCTAAAAAAAAAAAAAAAGTAGTATTTTCTACTCCTGTTCATAGTAACTTCTTAATCCCTGGGTTTGAGTCAATACTTTAAACCAGATCATCTTGAATCTGCTTAATAGCTATGTTTATTTTAAAGGGAAAAAACCCTTCAAACTTTCATGCTGTAAAAAGACTGACACTATGTTTGATGACACAAATTTCAAGGAAAAAATAAATAAATTTTAAAGTATCAGATTCAGCCAAGCAACTGACATTAGTGCTAACATAAGCTATAAATAGGATTTTGCTAATGAGGACACATTATAGGTACTCGTTTTGTATGATACTTAATCACGAAATACTGACACAAAAACATGAATCCTATCACTTGAGCAAGGATACAAAACTATTTGTTCGCAGCCGATTGTCACATATGCCTCTGGAAGACATTATTTTAGTTCTGATCCCCCCCGTTCCACTTCCTTTGCAGATTGTAAGTTAAATGATACATTTTGAATACATCCTTTTGTCATTAAAACTGAAAGATTTGACTGCTTTTGTTATTTTGATATTTGTTTAGTTATTTTAAGTGCATTAAAGCTGATACATATATATAATTTGAAAAATAAAATTTTTTTTGTGAAAAAATTATCCACCTTCAATTAAATTATATTAGGTCTTTTTTGCAAATTAGCATATATTTTTTTCCCCAAGATGTGGAGCTGTGTTATAGACCTTTTATGGTTTCCATATATTAAAAAGTGACAAAAAGCCACGTTTGCCTACCTGGTCCCAGTCTATGCTTCTGAAGAACGTATGAGACTTGATGTCTGTGAATCCGGTCTGAACTTGGCATCCCAGCCTCTCTTTTGGGTCCTAAACGGAACACACACTCTATTAATAACACACCTAACAAAAGCCAGATCTGGTGTAGAGAACTTCAAAAACATGGAACCTATTCAATTCATGTGCTCTTTATTTCAGGAGAATGGAGTTTAACACATTCACTCTAGCATATGTTGCAGACAATATCTTGTGCCCTGAAACATTAGATGAGGATTCAGGGGTCTGGAAGTTACTCGCTGAGCTGATCTACGCTCATTTAATCCCAATGAATCAGGCAGTGGCTAAGAGGGCTGATAACACTGATTACAGGCTGCTGTTGAGTTTGAGGAACCCCAGAGCTTCAATAAATGCAATTTGTCTCGACGATTAAAGGAAAATGCTTCATTATTCACAGATTTAATCAAGCCGACACGCACACGGGCACACGAAAAGAAGCATGCACAGACTCAAGAGATCGGTTTCATCTGGAGGATGATGACCCTCCTTATTATAGCACATATATTTGTTCAATCAGAGGCAAACTGTGTGCACATTTATGGAGAGTTAAGACCCTCATTTATAAACCTTAGTGTGCAATGTTCATAAAATATGACGTTTTTTCCTCCCTCAGAGCATATTTGTTTCTCATCCATCTTGTTTGTGTAATGGAGCGCAACGGTGATCAAGGTTTCAGAGGACAAAGAATAAACTACGCATTACGTAAAAAATTATGTATGATGTAATTGAAACAGTCTGGGTTTGCTTATCACAAAATACAACTACTGTTATAAAACAAAATACAACTCTTTTACAGTTGTTATTATAAAGGACTGTTATTGTATAATAATATATTTTAATGTATATTTTATAAATATGAATTTTAAAATATAATATATAAGGAGTGTAACGGTACGGTTCAGTGCGCATGTGTACCGAACAAACACAGCATTGTTTTAACCAACGCACGAGTGGAACTTCATTGGAAACTTACAGATATATTGTTACTTTTGATATGAAACAAAGTATCGTATTACAAATTATGTAATTTTTACAGAAAGTCAAAAATAAATGCGTTTTGCCGCTCTTTGATAGCGTGACAGAAACGCTGTAAAACGCCTCAGTTCAAAACTGCATTCACGGAGCGCTAAAGCGCGACCTATTTACTACTAATATTAAACGCAAATAAACGTTGAAGAATGAACACTCAGCCCAATCATCCATCGGTTTAATACCATCGGAAGACGTCAACAAAATGTAAAGTAGCATTTATTACCTTAGGCCAAGTCATCCGTGTCTGCAGCTAGTTAGGTTCGCTAGAGAAGTCTAGAGAACGATAATTTTGTGAAATATGGATATATACTTATTAATTTTACTTTACCTATTAGTGATGTATTAAGTAAGAGCCAAATAAAATTGTTTCCGAAAACCGTTACGACAGCCACTGTTGTAACTGCAATATATTTCAACAACAAATTGAACTGATAATTTAGAAGTTTAAAAACTGCACATGTTTGCATACAATTTTAAGTTGAGTGTTATTATATTTAAAAATAAATAGTAATTGAATTTAAGTTTGGCCTTGTTGTAATTGTAAGCTTATAGAAATTGTAAAAGGGTCCAATAGTTTAGAGCAGGGAATTCCTCAATAGGCGGCCCTGAGAGATGCTAATTTAAAATAATGTGGCATGAAAATTCAAACACAGCATCAGAAAGCGACATTAACTTACATTAACTTTTTTAGGCCTATCAGTTGAAGCCACTAGATGCGGCGCTGCTGCGTTGTTAATTGCAAATATGCGGGAAAAGAGAACATCAATGCGGAGAAGCTCTTGTGTACGTCAAAACTGAAACCAAGCCGTTAACACAGAACACATATTTATCACATTTTCTAAAGGGACATCTATCAACGTTGCACTCGCATGTCGCACAAAGGAGCCGCATGTTTAGAAAGACATGTAAAATTAATGCAAGTTTAACTTGAAAAAAACATATCTCGAGACTTTATGGCGAGTTTTTCCCTATCTCACTGCATCTCGTGTTTTTAAATGAAAAGTGTACTCTGTGTGATTGGCTTTCGGCGCTTTGTATTAAACTGTGCATGCATACATGATGCTGTTTTGTTTTTAGTTGTTTAAGCAACTTAATTAATTATAATTGGTTTATAAACTTATTTTAAACATTATGCACTTTTTTTCACAGACAGTCATGTTATCTTATGCTCGATGCGCCCTCTTGTGGCCTCAGGAGAGAAGCCAAAAGTTTCTCTTCACCCTAACTGAAATTATGCATTATAAATTTGAATATAATTCGAATTTTGATAATAGTACAAAATTCGAATAGTTTTTCAGCCATTTTAACAGACATAATATATATATATATATATATAGATATAGATATATAGATATATTAGTATATAGGTCAGTGGCCCTTGGCTTGGTATTTTTGGCAGAATTCGGCCCTCTGCGAAAACTAATTGAGGAACCCTGATATAGAGCATTAAGCGAGGTAGATTTTATGAAAATTTATTATAAATAATTGAATTGTATTTAAAGAGAAGAGAATTGTTCAGTTAACCATGTTTAATAAAAAAAAAAACTATTTTAGATTGGTGTTTTCCCATCTGCTGTAACAAAACCATACCGAACCGTGACGTCAAAACTGAGGTACATACCGAACCGTTATCTCTGTCTACTGTTACACCCCTAGCATATACTGTAAATATTTAGCTAAAAATATAAATCAGAATAGGCTAAATAAAGCAACACTGAAACAACAAATGACAAGTCCTATCGCTATAGCTGACATTAGCTAATTTTACCTGCCTCTAGCCTGCAAAAATGAACTGCTGTATAGATTACCATGAATCATGTTTCTATGGTAACGGCGACTTTTTTGATTGGTGCATTTCATTTCAGGGTTGTGGGTAGTAGAAATTCATTGAATTCAGCACGTAAACTTTTTTTTTTCTTTTCTTCAAACAAAGTTGAAATTCCCAATCTTACAGTATGGTTTTAATAGAAACATGACCTTGAAGAGGGTAGGACTGTTTTGAAATGTTTTTCCAGAACCCTTTTATTAAAGCACCTTACAGTACATTCAACCTATTGGGAAACCCTTAACCTTGGTGTGCTACATGAACTACTACTTGATAAACAGCAACACTAGTCTATACAACAGCTTTTTACTTCTTAACTCTTTATAGTCTCGTTTTTGTCCACTTTTTCTTGTCAGTTGTATCGTACTCTGCAGCATTCATTCACGTACAAAGTACACCCTGTTCTCACCTTGTTCAGAAAGCCTTTCAGCACACTCGCAGCCTTAACAGACAATGACCTGGGAATCCGTATCGGCTTCTCCAAAATGACTGAAAGAGAAAGGGGAAAAAAGGAAGACAGAAGATTAAAGCGTATGAGTCATTCTTGCAGAGTATGGCCGTCGTGTTGTGCGGCGGTGTTAGAGAGAGACAGGCTTTAACCCACACGCACAAAATCTCTCGTTCGTACGCCCACGCACTACAGACGCCTGAATAAACCCTTCAATATTCAATCAAAGACTCAAAAGATTCCTCCCCGCTCTGTGTTTATTTCTGTAAAGTCGCGGTGTTAAGTGGATTTAAAACACACCACAAAAAGTAAAAAAAACGTGTCTTTTTAATGCGTCTCATCCCTGCATTTTCGGATTTCTTTTACAGTTGCGCATCTCGGGCGACCATCCAGAAGCAAAGCCTGTTAAATTTCATCTCTCTCAAAGACGGAGTGGAGACGAGCGTTTATCTTTCCCCTCTCCGAATGCCACATCCCCTGTTTGTTTTCTTTTCCAAATGAAAAGCTAAAGGGATTTAGGTCTTGCTGGGGCTCTGCCCTGCTGCTGTGACGCGGTTTGGACGGCGGCCCGAAAGCGGCTAAAGTGTTGGCTCGGCGGTGGCAGCATCTGCCCTGCTCCTGGGTGGGCGGCGGAGCGCCGGCAGGGGGAGGCCGTGTAGGGCCGGGGGGAGGTTGGACTAGGACGGCGCTGCAGCATATGGACGAACTGAGGTTTGGATGGGGGGAACGGAGTTCCGGTTGTGGAGAGAGATCCAGGTTCATGTCGTGTGTGTCTGTATGGATGAGAGTGATCCAGGAGCATGCTGCCCTCTCGGCTGGAGCACCAGAGAACAGACAGGGAAGCAGATGACCACGCAGTCTCTGCTCTGGGGATGGACTGGAGGTGAGGTAAGGGGGGATGAAAGAATGTCTCATAAAGGAATGACTAAAAAAATGCCAGGAAGGGCTCACAAATGTTAAATCATATTAGATATAATATATATATATCTAATATATATATATATATCTACGATACAGAACACTACAAAAATCTACACTACATTCAAAAGAATTTTTTTTTAAGAAATTAATATTTTTATTCTGCAAGGGCATATTCAATTGCTCAAAAGTGACAGTAAGGACATTTTATAATGTTACAAAAATTGGTAACCACTACAATTACTTTCTTCTTTTTGTGTAAGCAAGCGATCCTTTTAAAAAATTTCAGTATTTTCACAAAAAATATTAAGTGGGCAAAATTGTTTTAACATGAGTACAAGAAGAAATTATACTTGAGAATCAAATCCGATATTAGAATCGATTTCGAAGGATCATGTGACTGAAGCTGAGTCATGGCCGTTTAAAAAATTCAGCTTGTAATCAAGGAATAAATTGCATTGTAAAATCTATCATCTATTATAGTATTATATTATTTAAAACTATATTTTAAAAAACAGCTATTTTAAATTGCATGATATTTCAATAGTACTATGTACTGCACTTTTGATCAAATAAAGCAAAATGGCAGAGACTTCTTACCAAAAAAACAAAACAAAACAAAAATCAACCCCAAACTTGGATTGTAGTGCACTTAACATGTATTGGGTATGAGAAATGTGTGTGCAAAGTTACTGAACATCACCATGGAGATATTACAATTTACATTTCATACAAACCCCCCAATCGTTTTGTCACAGAGTGTTCCTCCCCAATAAACCATCGAAACCTATAATAAGAGCACATATCGAAGTACTAATATCACTGCTTTCATACCTGAATAGGCAAAGAAGGCAGAATAATTTCATATAAAGGAAACGTTAATCATTTTAAGAAATATGATGCAGGCAGGGCACGCAGTAAGACCTTACTGGGCCCCGGGGCTATGACTGACTCCAGGGCCCCCTATTACAAAATAGCTTATATATATATATATTGTGTGTATATATATATATATATATCCAGTGGGTACGGAAAGTATTCAGACCCACTTAAATTTTTCACTCTTTGTTATATTTGCAGCCATTTGCTTAAAATCATTTAAGTTAATTTTTTTTCCTCATGTACACACAGCACCCCATATTGACAGAAAAAAACACAGAATTGTTGACATTTTTGAAGATATATTAAAAAAGAAAAACTGAAAAATCACATGGTCCTAAGTATTCATGTGCTGTGACACTCATATATTTAACTCAGGTGCTGTCCATTTCTACTGATCAACCTTGAGATGGTTCTACACCTTCATTTAAGTCCAGCTGTGTTTGATTTTATACTGATTGGACTTGATTAGGAAAGCCACACACTTGTCTATATAAGACCTTACCGCTCACAGTGCATGTCAGAGCAAAGAGAATCATGAGGTCAAAGGAACTGCTGAAGAGCTCAGAGACAGAATTGTGGCAAGGCACAGATCTGGCTAAGGTTACAAAAAAAATTTCTGCTGCTCTTAAGGTTCCTAAGAGCACAGTGGCATCCATAATCCTTAAATGGAAGACGTTAGGAAAGACCAGAACCCTTCCTAGAGCTGGCCAAACTGAGCTATCGGGGGAGAAGAGCCTTGGTGAGAGAGGTAAAGAAGAACCCAAAGATCACTGTGGGTGAGCTCCAGAGATGCAGTCGGGAGACAGGGAGATGGGAAAAGTTGTAGAAAGTCAACCATCACTGCAGCCCTCCCCCATTCGGGGCTTTATGGCAGAGTGGCCAGACAGAAGCCTCTCCTCAGTGCAAGACACAATAAAGCCCGCATGGAGTTTGCTAAAAAACACCTGAAGGACTCTATGGTCTGATGAGACCAAGATATAACTTTTTGTCCTTAATTCTAAGCGGTATGTGTGGATTAAACCAGGCACTGCTCATCACCTGTCAATACAGTCCCAACAGTGAAGCATGGTGGTGCAGCATCATGCTGTGGGGGTGTTTTACAGCTGCAGGGACAGTACGACTGGTTGCAATCGAAGGAAAGATGAATGCGGCAAAGTACAGGGATATCCTGGACGAAACCTTCTCCAGAGTGCTCAGGACCTCAGATTGGGCTGAAGGTTTACCTTCCAACAAGTCAATGACCCTAAGCACACAGCTAAAAAAAACGAAGGAGTGGCCCACAACACCTCTGTGACTGTTCTTGAATGACCCAACCAGAGCCCTGACTTAAACCCAATTAAGCATCTCTGCAGAGACCTAAAAATGGCTGTCCACCAAAGTTTACCATCCAACCTGACAGAACTGTAGAGGATCTGCAAGGAGGAATGGCAGTGGATCCCCAAATCCAGGTGTGAAAAATTTGTTGCATCTTTCCCAAAAAGACTCGTGTCTGTATTAGATCAAAAGGGTGCTTCTGCTAAATACTGAGCAAAGGTCTGAATACTTAGGACCATGGGATATTTCAGTTTTTCTTTTTTAATAAATCTGCAAAAATGTCAGCAATTCTGTGTTTTTCTGTCAATATGGGGTGCTGTGGGTACATTAATGAGGGAAAAAAAATTAACTTAAATGATTTAAGCAAATGGCTGCAATATAACAGAGTGACAATTTTTTAAGGGGGTCTGAATATTTTCCGTACCCACTGTATATATATATATTATATAATATATATATATATAATATATATATATAGCTTTTAAAATAGATTTTTTATCCTATTCAGGAATTTGAGCATTGAAATTCATACTTCTGTTCCCAATTTCAATGTGGAAAATTAATAAATAAATAAATAAAATACTAGCCTAAGTAAAAACAAGCTTATACTTAAGACAAGTAAACAGCCACAAATTACAAAAAAATAGACCTACTTGAAACACTTAAAGCACTGAATAAGAAATATTATATTGTATAAAGTAAATGTGCAAATAGACTGAATAGTCTTCACTGTATAAAATCAATATACTTTCTTATTTATTTTACAAAAGTGATTCGTTCAAGGACAGTGAGTGATTTTCTTTCTAATGTCTGATTAACATTATTGACATAAATTTTTAACAGCAGCTAAATTAGGCTGCTTTAGAGGAATAGCTCACCCAAAAATTAAAGGTCTGATGTTGTTCTAAATCTGTATGAGTTTCCTTCTGCTGTTGAATGTAAAAGTATATATTTGGAACAATACTGGTAACCCAACAGTTGCTGGGCCCCCATTACTTCCATAGTATGAAAAACAAAATACACTATTGGAGTCAATGGGGACCAGAAACTTTGTAGTTACAAACATTCTTCAAAATATCTTCTTTTAAGTTCAACAGAAGAAAGAAACTCATACAGGTTTAGAACAACTTGAGGCTGAGTAAATGATGACAGTATTTTCATTTTTGGGTGAACTATCCCTTTAAAATCTCATCATATTAGGATCTCATATAGCCTACTACACATACTTTATATTTAACTATTAACGTTCCTTTAAGACACAAATGACTGTGTTGACGAGGAGACATTTTGACACATAACATTTGAACGTTTAAGCACAAGGCGCGAAAAATAACTAGTTTAGACTGGCGCTGTATGAGCAGGTGCGCGCCACGCGAATCAGGCCGTAACCGTCTTTCTCCAAGTAGGTATAAATGCAGTCCGGAGATCTCCAAACTGGGGCGTGAACTCCAAAAGTGGGCAGAACCTCCAAAATGGGGCAGGGTCTCTTCGCCCAAAGACTTTCACCATTGGTTCTGGCTTCGGCCAATTGTTATTGACTTACATTTCAAAATAAAACTTTATAAATTAAACATTGTTTCTAGTTGATCTAAAATAAAATATGCGATATAAGTAAATATTCTAGTGAGGAGTATAGGAGAACAAGCTCGTGGCCAGTGGTGGTCGGACTGGAGTTTGAACCTCTGCTTAATAATATAAACGGGAATCACCCACGAGCAGTGGAAAGATTTTCTCTATCGCTTTGTTCCAAGCAACAGGGGCATCCCCGGGCACGAAATTCCCAGGGTAGGAGGGGGTAGTGACGCTGGGTGTAACTAAAAAGGTGCTATTGTCCGGTGAGGTCCGGTTGGGGAGTTACGGAACGATCTCATATCGCATAATCTTATTAACTGTTTATCTCCTGAACTGCAACTTTCTTTACAACGCTATTCAGCGCCAATCCCACCGTACAGTCAATTTCACTGGTTAAGGTTAGAGTCAGGTGTGGGGTAGGTTTAGGGTTAGCATTTTTTGTAGCATAGTATAGGAAATCAACACTTTAATTGACACAACCAATAAAAACTTTAGAATCAGCTGTGTGGCGGAGTTTGCACTGAAGTGGATTGGGGAAAAAATTGCGTATGCGTGTCATGTGCCTGTCTGTCAATGGGAGGGAACCACGCCCTATTTTGAAGCTCCCACCCCGTTTTGAAGTTCCCGCCCCCATTTGGAGATCTCCAGGCTGCAGTTATACCCTTCTCTTTAATGGCGCCTTATTCATGTTTTCACCTCTGTCCTAATTTTTTTTTTAGAATAGCCCCTCACTCACTTTCTTTTTAGAAGAGTTTACATTTTTACTTATCGAAGATTGTTCTTTGCATGACCATTTTAGATTATGCCAGAACAAAGTGAAGAGAGGTGAATGCGGAAATTGCAGCGATCACTATTTATAAGTGGTGCAGGGGCATTCAAAAGTCAAATATGGAATAAATGCATTTGATTAGTAAACCAAATTCAAACGTGACATTTCAATATCTAATGGTAATACATGGAATATATGGAAAAGCTCCACTAAATAATAGCACTAATAAGTGAGGGGAGGGGCTTTGGCAATCGGCTCTACCGACGACCAGTCAATCTACTCCACAGCCAATCACGAGCCCCCTCTTTGTCCGGGCCCCCGGGGCTTCAGCCCTGCCTAGCCCAATGGTTAATGCGGCCCTGGATGCAGGCATGTTTTAATTATTTTAAATGAACTGTATGCTTTAATTAATTATATAAAGATAAATATTAACCTTCAACTAGATATCCTAATGAAATCATATTCAAAACACATTAAGTCTTTCAGTTTAGTCATAAATGTTTTAATTAATAAAATCAAACTTGTGTGACTGCACAGAAAGACTGATAACAAATTTCATTCATGTTTTTAACTTTTAACCAACAAATTAGAGAGAAAACTAAAAAGTGAATCTTTTTATTTTCTTTTGTGAGGATTATTTAAAGAAGAAATTTAAGAGGGGGGTGAAAAATATTAATGTAATACTAATTATGTTTTTTGTCAACAATGAAGACGCGATGTAAAAAGATTTTTAATTAAACCATTTAAATTAAATTACTCTGTTAACAAAATTTGTACAATTATCATAATTTTGTCAAAATAACAATTTTGATAAATGATATGCAATCACAAGACAAAATGGACCAGAATAACCATCTACCACAACTGAACATGCTATAATCTAAAACTTGAAGTTAAGACAGTGGAAAAAGATTAATATATATCAGTCAGAAGGACTGCATCACTGTAAAATTTTTTTAGTATGTTCAAAATTAACACCCGACAAGTGCCAAATGCAAGTAAAAACTGGCTTTGGCAACTGAGTGAAACTCACAGTGGACAGTAACTTCATTAGGAACTTCAATACATAATACATAGTTTCGGTCTAATTCACAAGAACTCACCCTGGAAGAGATATTCCTCTGTGTTCATATCAGGATTGTCAGTGATGATGTCGAAGGGAGACCGGCCTGCCATCATTTCAAACATGAGCACGCCCAGAGCCCACCAGTCTACACTGAACCCTGAGAGAGACAGAGATAGCAAAAATGCAGAAAAAGTGTGAGTGTGTGTTCAATCTTTATCAGTGTGATTGACTTAACAGTTCTTAACAAACACAAAAATATATATATTTTTTATTATTCTTTCAGTAACTTTAATGACTTAGTCTTATTAGTTTTTATTTGAATTCCTAAAATATAATTATATTAAACACTGGGCTCTGTTTAACTCAGGATTATACAGTACTGATAGCGAGTATTCATGCAGTCACACCTACCGTAATCCTCTCCCCTCAGGATCTCTGGGGCGATGTAGTTGGGCGTCCCACAGAATGTGCTGGTGGTGTCACCTGGTCTGATTCCCTCCTGTAACAATTAAAAAAATCTGTTATGAGTTCTACCCTGTGTTTACAGTATGTTTTTACTTAATCAGAGATGCATCTAACACTATTTCTTTTAGCAATAGGTTTTACCTTGCACATGCCATAGTCTGTAATTTTGATATGGCCATCCTGGTCCAATAGTACATTGTCCAATTTTAAATCCCGGTAAATAATACCCTTCTCATGCAGAAAATTAAGAGCGATGCAAATTTCAGCAGCATAAAATCTGCAGGAAACAGGAAAATTGGTAAGACTCATTATCAAACATACAGATGAGGAATAATTGAAGATTAATTGATTAAATACGCATTTAACACAAATACGCTCAACACCTACCTATTCAAAACATCTTTAGTCGGTAAGATTTTATACGTTTTATGAAATAAGTCTCACCGAAGCTCTATTTATTTGATCAAAAATACAGCAAAACATTCTAATATTGTGAAATATGATTACAATTAATAACAGTTCTCTATTTTAATATATTTCCATTTATTGTGCGTCATGGCCTGACTTTTCAGCAGCCATTAATCCAGTCTTCAGGGTCACATGATCCTTCAGAAATCATTCTAATATGCTGATTTGGTGCTCAGAAAATATTGCCTATTATTTTCAATGTTAAAACAGTTGTGCTGGATAATGTACAATAATTTATTAGAAATAGAAATATTTTATAAAATTATAAATGTCTTTACCGGTCACTTTTGAATTAATTGATGTTTCCTTTGACAGAAAACAAGCAACAAAAACAACCAACTTCTGCACAGGAGTGTTATCTACATTTTGTCTGCCCATGGTGTCCAACCAATCAGCAAGCATTTAACTATTGAGTACTGTATAATAATCGTCCTAACCATTAGCTACGTACACATTGTCCAGTTATCAAGCTTAGATTAATTAGCATTGTCACTAACTGAACAAGTGAACCGAGCTGCTCTCTGTGGGGGAATAGATAATGAAGTATCGACCGGCGTGATATAAACAACCCATCAGAACTTTTTAATTTTTGTGTTTCAGTTAAGGAGTGGGATTTTGGACCAATGAGATTTCACAGTGGGCGGGGCTACTCCGCACAATGATGCAATCAAGGAAACCAAGCAACTGTCAATATGCAGAAAAGTCAATACAGTGGGCCAAAAAGTATTTATCCCCCCCCCCCCCCCCCAAAGGCCACCAATTGTTGGCAGTTCTCCACCTTAAAAAGGATGATAGAGGCCTGAAGTAATTTTCATCATAGGTATACCTCAATTATGAGAGAAAAAATGAGAAAAAAAAATTCAGAAAATCACATTGTATGATTTTTTAAGAATTCTTGGTATTCCTCGTAAAATAAGTATTTGGTCACCTACAACAAGCAAGATTTCTGGCTCTCACAGACCTGAAACTTCTTCTTTAAGAGGCTCCTCTGTCCTCCACTCTTTACTTGTATTAATGGCATCTGTTTGAACTTGGTATCAGTATAAAAGACACCTGTCCACAACCTCAAACAGTCACACGCCAAACTCCACCATGGCCAAGACCAAAGAGCTTTCAAAGGACACCAGAAACAAAATTGTAGACCTGTACCAGGCTGGGAAGACTGAATCTGCATTAGGTAAGCAGCTTGGTGTGAAGAAATGAACTTTTATTAGAAAATGGAAGACATACAAGACTATTGATAATCTCCCTCGATCTGGGGCTCTATGCAAGATCTCACCCCGTGGGGTCAAATTGATCACAAGGACTGTGAGCAAAAATCCCAGAACCACACGGTGGGACCTAGTGAATGACCTGCAGAGAGCTGGGACCAAGTAACAAAGGCTACCATCAGTAACACACTGCGCCGCCAGGGACTCAATTCCTGCAGTGCCAGACGTGTCCCCCTCCTTAAGCCAGTACATGTCCAGGCCCGTCTGAATTTTGCTAGAGAGCATTTGGATGATCCAAAAGAGGATTGGGAGAATGTCATATGGTCAGATGAACCAAAATAGAATTTTGGAAAAAACTCAACTTGTCGTGTTTGGAGAAAGAATGCTGAGTTGCATCCAAAGAACACCATACCTACTGTGAAGCATGGGTGTGGAAACATCATGCTTTGGGGCTGTTTTTCTGCAAAGGGGCCAGGAAGACTGATCCGTTTAAACGAAAGAATGAATGGGGCCATGTGTTGTGAGATTTTGAGTGAAAACCTCCTTTCCATCAGCAAGGGCATTGAAGATGAAAATGTGGCTGGGTCTTTCAGCATGAAAATGATCCCAAACACACCACCCGGGCAAAGAAGGAATGGCTTCGTAAGAAGCATTTCAAGGTACTGGAGTGGCCTAGCCAGTCTCCAGATCTCAACCCCATAGTAAATCTTTGGAGGGGTTGAAAATCCGTGTTGCCCAGCGACTGCCCCAAAACATTACTGCTCTAGAGGGTATCTGCATGGAGGAATGGGCCAAAATTCCAGCAACAGTGTGTGAAAACCTTGTTCGTTTGACCTCTGTCATTGCCAACAAGGGTATATAACAAAGTATTGAGATAAAAATTTTTAATTGACCAAATACTTATTTTCCACAATAATTTGCAAATAAATTCTTTAAAAAATCCTACAATGTGATTTTCTTGATTTTTTTTTCTAATTTTGTCTCTCATAGTTGAGGTATACTTATGATGAAAATTACAGGCCTCTCTCATCTTTTTAAGTGGGAGAACTTGCACAATTGGTGGCTGACTAAATACTTTTTTTCCCCACTGTATATATGTGAAAACAACACACACATAGAGTAAATAGTATATAACACTTTTTCCCAGATGTCCCCAACGGAGCTGTGCTTCAACTGTCATCCTTGCCTTCTTAAAGTTAGAAAACAAGATAAAAGAAATGTGTTCAAGTGGAAAAATTACTGACTGACATTTCCGATCAAGTTTCGCAACTGGCATTCTGCAGTGTTCGCTTCATGTCGGCACGCAGCAAGGGCTCATAAGACCTTTAGGAGCAACTCATGAATATTTTGGCTCATTAGCCGTAATTAGCATGTGTATTTGCATATGTGTGGTGTGCAGGACGCATATTGATGGAGCTGGTCGGGGTGCGCTTGACTCACCTAATTAGCCCGTGTTTGATCTCAGTTTATCAGATGTGTGAAAGGGGGCATTACAGAAGCGCTCTGATCAGTCGCTGTAACAGGATTCAGTGAGGAGGAGTCATCATCTATCAGACCGTCCTGCCTCATAGACAGAGTAATATAGCCTAACAGAAGTGTATGAGATCTGCATTCAAATAAAGGTGCGGGTTTGGTTCAAACATTATGATGGACAATTTTAAGTTAATAAAACTACCCAGATGAGTCACGTTTTTTTGAAGACTGGCATCTGCGAAGGTGCCAGGGCAAATGCCATGAGCCTGGCACCATAAACGTGGCTTAATACTTGCGCTCACTAGAAGCAAGTAGCAACAGTAATTTATGATTTATATAAAAATAAATAAATAACACATTTTTACAAAAACGTGAAACAAATCGTACGAACAAACTATTTATTTATTTTAATAGGTAGTTTTTTATTCCGCAGGCACATGTAATTGATTAATGTGGCAGTGAAATTTTTATAATGTTACAAAAGATTTCTATTTTAAAAAATGCTGTTCTTTTGAACGTTCTATTCATCAAAGAATCCTAAACAAAAGTATTCAGCAGCACACCTGTTTTCAACACTGATAATAATAAGAAATGTTTCTTGAACAGCAAATCAGCATATTACAATGATTTCTGAAGATCCGTGACACTAACGACTGTAGTAAGGATAATGATTAATTATGCTGAAATTCAGCTTGCATCACTGAATAAATTATCTTTTAACATATTAGAATAGAAACAGTTAGTGCTGTCGAATCCGATTAATCACGATTATATTATTCAAAAGCGCTTACAATGATGATAATGAAAGCAATCAAAATCACACAGAGCAAGAGAACAAGTGTCTGACACAAGTCCTTTAGCTTCCGTGTAGTACAAACACAGGTTTTTTAAATATCTAAATAAATAACAAGAACACAGATAATATAAAAAAGAAGAGCAAGCTAGTGTTCGTATGCTTTTTTGCTTTTTTATTGTATAATAATAAAAAGAAAAGAAATAGATAGAACAAAAAGAATAAAAAGCTGTGTTAGTTTTTTTATGAAAACAGCAGTTAGTAAATTAATAGAGTGCAAATCTAAAAGGGGCAATTTTTTTAAAAGAATAGAATTAGAATATAGAGTGCTAGAGTTAAAGGGTCAAATAAAAATGGAAGATATGTGTTTTTAGCCGATTCTTAAAGATGGCTAAGTACTCAGCTGCTCGGATTTGATTGGGCAGTCACTCCACCCAGATATATATAAATCAACACACATCCATGTTAATGAAAGACTATAGTGTAATATATATTTATATATTATATAAATCATACGTGAAAATGAATATATGTATACATATAAATATTTCATAAATATATACATGTATTCATATGTAAAAATAAATTATGTAAACACAGACTTTTATTTTGATTGATATCGCGATTAGCAAAGATCAAAGATATTTAACAAACAAAGACAAAGGTGGCTAGTAAAAAATAAAGGTTACATTTCCGAACATGTTTCACCGGATGCCAATTGGCATGCCGGGTAACTAGAATGCACAAGCTTCAGTCTGGATCCATAACTTACAAAGACCTGTTAAAATGATGCCAACCCCTCAGAGGACCTCATATGATGCCAACCCTGAAACAACATACTGAACTACCAAATTTTGCTATAAGTTTTATCGCAACATATAATCATTGTAGTGCAGTCAAGCGATTAATCGCATACAAAATAAAAGTTTTTGTTTGCATAATTTATAATTTATAATTTTTAATATTTTTGTGTGTTCTGTGTATATTTATTACATAAATACACACCATACAGTATATATTTTTTAAATATTTACATGCATTTACATGTTTATGTTTATATTCATAAAATTTATATTATAAATAAATATATTTAAAATATAAACAAAATATTTTTTGGAAATATATACATGCATTTGTGTGTATTAATATATACATAATAAATATAAACAGCATACATATATATTATGTAAATAAAAACTTTTATTTTGGATGTGATTAATCGCGATTAATCGTTTGCAACATCCTAAATCATTGCTGTTTTAATAGTGTTTCACCGTCTGTTTTGATTACATCATTACACTGCAATGATTTTACTGTACATTTCTGCCATATAGACATCAATTTGAGATTTGATCAATTTGAGAACCACTGATAAGCTACTACTAAATATAATGTAGAAACTTTAAATTTCTGTAAAGCTGCTTTGCAACGGTTTGCATTGTGAAAAGCGCTATACAAATAAACTTGAATTGAATTGATCGATCTGACAGCACTAGAAATAATATTTCACAATGCTGTTGTTTTTATTGTATTTTGCCCTGAAAAAAAAAAGTTTTAAAAAGAGCAGTGTCCATTTATTTTGCCATCACAGCTATTTACTATTAGGTTATATGTGACCCTGGACCACAAAACAAAAAAAATAAGGGTAAATTTTTCGAAATTGAGATTTATAAGCTGAATAATAAGCTTTCCATTGATGTATGGTTTGTTAGGATAGGGCAATATTTGGCCGAGATACAACTATTTGAAAATCTGTAATCTGAGGAAGCAAAAAAATCTAAATATTGAAAAAAATCGCCTTTAAAGTAGTCCAAATTAAGTTCTTAGCAATGCATATTACTAATCAAAAATTACGTTTTGATATATTTACAGTAGAAAATTTACAAAATATCTTCATGGAACATGATTTTTACTTAATGTCCTAATGATTTTTGGCATAAAAGAAAAATCAATAATTTTGACCCATACAATGTATTTTTGGCTGTTGCTACAAATATACCCCAGCGACTTAAGACTGGTTTTGTGGTCCTGGGTCACATATGGTGAGTTGCATTTTATTATGTGCATTTATGATTGTTTTTCCCCTGCTGTCTCAACCCATTTTTGGTGGGCTAGAAACCCACTAGTTGAGAATTTAAGTAATTCTGTATTTCACTTTGTTCCTTTCTCCTTCATCCACACATTCCATCCGTTCAATCACCCATCAATCTATCCTATCTCACATAAAAAGATGCCTAATTTACTATCAAATAAATAATTAAGTTTTTTTATTTGCACGCACCTGGAATGTTCCTCTGGAAGCTTCCGCTGCTTCTGCATATGGAACATGAGATCTCCTCCATTCACATACTCGATCACTAGAAACAGCCTAAACGGAGAACAGGAGACACTCATTAAACTTATGTTTTGTTTTTTCTTTTTAGTTTTGTTTCATATGTGCTGTATGTGAGAGATATAATGGCTACTTTCACATTTAGTCATGAAAGAGACAACCTTGTTCCATAACTCGAAATCAGACTTTTATGGTTGCTTTTTTTGTGGCGAAGGTTTCTTATTTTGAATGTGCAACTGAAAAGAGGTTTGCTGAATGAAATACATTCTCCTCTCACCGGCTCTCTGTCTGAAAGCAAGAGTGAAGTCCCACCAAGAATGGATTGGTTGATGCTTGTTCAAAAACGTGTTTCTCTGTCTGGACCCAGTCAATGTCCTACATCAGAGAAAAAAAAAAGAGAGACGTCTGACTCATGAATAATGAACTGCAAAGGAGCATGACAGCAAGATGTTGCAGTGCTTTCTAAGAACCTAGAGAAGAGGACATGAAGTTTCACCACCTCTACTGGGGGACTATTGTAGGAGACTATTGTTTTCTTTTCTGAGAAAAACCTGATCTATTGATCGTTTAACAGTGGAAAACACTTGGCACTATTGCATGCTGTCACTTTGGGGGAGTCAAATCTCGGAATTAAAAATGTTTTAAATAAGAAAAGCACCTTTCTCTTCTTCTTTAAAAAGACATGTACAGTGCAGATAGGAACAGAGAAAAGAGAAACAGACATGTAAATAAATCACAAGATCAGTCAATAAAGGTATATAATGTACAGCATCTTTCAAATAAACACCTAACACTTTTTTTTTTTTTAATCTGTCAGAAGTTTTAATTTCACAAAACAGTGCAGACAGGATGTTCCAAAACATCTGTATTGAGATTGTCTCTGGGTGTGAAGACACGGCCCAGAGATGTGTTGATAAAGTCAAGTATTTTTGTTCTGTCAACACTTTAACATTAAGCAACACTTATAATCAGCTCAAAGAATTCAAGAGAACGTCTCTTACCCAAGAACTAAAGCTGAAAAATGACACTGAACATCTTTTTGGAGGCTAAGGGTGAAATGACAGATCTCAGCCCAAACAAACACGCTTGTTTTTCTATCATGTCTGGAACTTTCCATTTGGCGAATATTGTTTTTAAATCGAGCTAATGATGTTTTCTATCGTCTGACCTTAGGCTTGACACTTACATAAACCTTTATGGGTTTTTAGATTTTAATTAGTGTGTTTATAAAGTTGTTTTCCTCATGGGACATCAGCTCCACGATGCGGCAAAACGTGACCCTCACAACCACACACACACACACACACAGCCTGATTTCCAAAGCCAGAGCAATTTAATTTCCTGGATGAGTAGAAAGCAGATTACAGGAAAGCAGTCTCAGCATAAAGAAATTAAGAGAAACAGATGATTTTTTAAATATTATTTTCTCTCTTCCTATGTTTCTCTATGTTTCTTTCCTTCCTAGTTGTCCTCCCCCTACCAGTGGAATACTCAATCGTTCTGCTATAAGCCGAACAATTTGTCTTGTCTAATAACAGTTAATTGCTGACCTCAAACGTCTAACATATGTGTCCAGTATTTGGAATGAAAGAAAATGTGTCATTTTACTATCAGTGAGATACTATTCATTTTTAATGGGATTAGTTTTAACTTTTATATTATCCCGTTTCATTTTATTTTAGTTGGAGTTTTAGTCATTTTGTTTTTGTAATTTTTATTATTATTTTAAACATTTTTAGTACACCAGGTTAAACTAAATTTTTTAAAAAAGAGAAATGTTGTCTTTACAACAAGCTGAAATAAAATGTTTCTTTGTTTGTTTTATTTATTTAACGTTTATTTAATTTCAAGAAACTTTTAAATGTTAGTTAACTATAATAAACCTGACTGTTGTAGACAAATAGCATGGGCATTTATTAATTCATCATCAGGATTTGAAGCTAAATTGAATATGAATCTATAAAGGGAACGTGTATATTTTAGGTGCTGTGACTAGTCAGCATTTCTTTTAAGTTTTCCAGCATAATTTTTAACCACTTTAACAGTCTGCAGTTTATTCATGCTCAAATCGTTCTCTCTTGATGCATATGAGGCGCATAAATGCATATATGATAATCAGGCAAGATTTTTTTTTTTTAAAGTGTTGTCTTAAATTATTTTAGATGAACTATAAAATGGCTAATTTGGACTAATAGTTAAGGTGTATATTGCTGCACAGTCTCCACACAAATAAAAAAAAATATATATAAGTGAAGATAAAAAGTGTCCTATTTAATTTTTTTTATATTAAGTATTAAATATCTCAATACTTAAGTAGCATTTTATTTAAGTTGTAACCATTTTATGGAAGGGATAAACGATAAGGGCGTTTTGTACCTTGTTGTTTAAATACAGCATGTCAAACTGCAATTTGTTGCATAAAATGCCAAATTGAATGCATCATTAAATGTTTAGGTTCATTAAACCTTAATGAGTGGGAATGGTGAGTGCACAACAAACATACACAGAACACACATGTACAGTACAGTAAAACAGATGGAGAACACATTCCTTGAAGAAACTGCTTTCCAGGAAGCCATTATATTGTTTGTGCTTATTCAGAGGTCAACTGCATGTCTCTGTCATTCTGGAAGGACCTCTGCTCTTCATGAACTTCATTCATGTGTGTTAGCTGACAGCCATGTGGCTTTATGTTCCTGAGCGAGCCAAGTTTACAAAGACACAATAGCTTTGACTGTACAGAGTTTACTTTGTGATGAATAGCTGTGGAGTTTGCTTTGTCTTTCTATTTGATGCCTGTTCACACATATCAGGTTTCCTTAATGAGAGTGAGAAGGGAAGAAAGAGATATGGCCCATGACCGTGCGATAGAACCTTGGTTTCTTTGAGTTGACAACCAAAAGATTAGTGCTATGTTGTATTAGTGCTTTATCATAAATTCAAATCTCACTGCAATAAATACACTATCGTTCAAAGGTTTGGGGTCTCTCATGATGACCATGGCTGCATTTATTTGATCAAAAATATAGTAAGAACATAAAAGACTTTCTATATCACTACAATTTAAAATAACGTTTGAATACATGCAAAGTTGAATTTTCAGCAGCCATTACTCCAGTCTTCAGCATCACATGATCCTTCAGAAATCCTTCTAATATAATGATTTGGTGCTTAAGAAAACATTAGAAAACAGCTGTGTTGCTTAATATTTTTGTGGAAACTGTGATTCATTTTTTCAGGATTATTTTGATGAATGGAAATGTTAAAAGAACAACATTTATTTGAAATTGAATTTTTTTGTAACATTATAAATGTCTTTACTTTGACTTTTGATCAATTTAATGTGTCCCTTGCTGAATAAAAGTTTCTTTCTTTCTTTTTGGATAAGAACAAAAAAAAAAAAAAGCTTTCTGACCCCAAACTTTTGCATTTGTATTAAATATCTGGTCCTTGGAAGGTCTTAAAATTTAGAAAATAAAACCTCAGAAGAACGACAACACATGACATATTGCACTGTGTCATTATTTATTTAACAAAAATAAAACAAAGATGGAAAAGTCACGTGTGACAAAGTTAGGACACCCCTCCTGTAAATCCTCCTTCTGGGAAGAGTACTACATCCCTTTCCAAAATTTTGAAGTCCTCATTCTACACTGAGGATGGAAGACAATCAAAAGAGACACCAATCCAACCCGAGTGGACATCCCGCAATGCACCCCCAAGATCAGACAGTGACGCTCAGAAAATGGCAGGCAGCCCCGCCCAAGAACTTCACCGCGACTCTACAGGCCTCATGTTAACATGTTAAATTAGAAAGTTCTTACATTACAATTAGAAAATATGGGACAAAGTGATGGCAGTTTGTATCCTCTTCTATCTTAAAAAAAAATGGCAGCACGGTTTAGGTTTGCAAATTTGCATCTGAACAAACCATAAGACTTCTCGAGCAATGTCCTTTGAACAGATGAGACCAAATTGGAGATGTTTGGCCATAATGCACAGGGCCACGTTTGGTGAACATTTGGTGAGCATATCAGCACAAACACCTCATATCAAAAGTCACACATGCTGGTGGAGGGCTGATGATTTTGTAGCCACAGGACCTGGATGCCTCATTGAGTTGATCATGAGCTCCTCTGTATATCAAAGTATTCTAGAGTCAAATGTGAGGCCATCCATCCGACAGCTAAAGCTTGGCCAAAATTGGGTCATCCAACAGGACAATGATCCCAAGCACACCATCAAATCTACAGCAGAACGGCTTAAAGAAAAATCAGTGTATCAACTCCAGTCAAAGTCCAGACCTCATCCAGACTTGAAATGCTGTGGCGAGAGCAGTGCATAAACAATTGCCCACAAACCTCAATAAACTGGAGCAACGTTGTAAACAAAAAAACAAAAAAAAAAAGAGTGGGCAAAAATTTTTTTCCCTCCATAACAATGTGCGGGACAGATAAAGTCATACAGAAAACTAATACTTCAAGTTACTGCTAAAAGTGGATCTATAGGCAACCGAATCATAGGATGTACTAACTTTGTCCCTAGTGGATTTTCCATCTTGGCTTTATTTTTGTTCAATAAATAATGACAAAGTGTGATGTTGTTCATCTGAGGTTTTATTTTCCAAATTTTAATACCTGCCAAGGACCAGATATTTGTTATTATGTCCTGATACAGAAAACCATGGAATTCAATAGGGTGTCCTAACTTTTCACATGACTGTGTGTATATATTATTTAGTTCGTTCAGTTTTTCCAAGGGAAATTATTAAGCAAGAACCTAAAAAAAATAAATAAAAAAAAATCTTTACTTTGACAGTTTGAATGTGGCCATTAACCAGGCTGTTTTTAAAACAGACCGATGCATGAAAATTATATTGACAAAGTGAGTAATTTAACTCTTATGACGGTTTTAAAAGTTCTCCTAAAAAGCAATCTGTGTATTCTGCATCTACAACTCCATCTATCAATTGGCCATCGCTCCAAAATGATTAATTTACTTCTATTATTATCTGCAGATGTTTGTCTTTTTCTGATGGTTGTTGTTTTTCTTTGATGCCATGCTCAGGAAAACATTAATACAAATGATTTTGGGCTTCATTTGGCTCCTAAAATTGTTATGAGGACACAAGAGAAATGGAAAAATATATAATGCAAGGGCAAAGAGTTTGCTAAACAGTGACCAAAGTGTCTTCATCTTTAGTAAGAATGAGGAGTTAGCTATTTGAAAGGAGCACAATCCCACAGCACCATCTACAGGTGACTATTACACTCACACTTCCAAACTATAATCAACTTTCTGTATTTTCACAGATCTGTACATACACCATGTTTTTAGCCACACAAACAAACAAATGGCATCACAGCAAACGAATTGCATACAATATCATCTCCTATCTCATTTTTGCCATATTTGACAAACAGAAAAAATTGCTACATATACCTAAACAGGATTCAGTTAAACCTATAAAGCATAATTGTGATGAAACTGAAACAGCTCCACCCTCAAGCATTATCACCATGACAACAGTCCGTTACCTCATCATCATGGACCAGCTCTTTCTTCACCACCTTCATGGCGTAAATCTGTTCGTTCTTCTTGAGTCGGACCAGCAGCACCTTAGCATAACTGCCCCTCCCAATGACCCGGATCAGGTCAAAGTCCCCCAGACCGAGCCCCTGAGAGATCTGAATCCCCTCGATACCATCCACCACTGCCTTCAGATCCTGTGTGCACACAGTGGTTTCATGTTACATGTGTTCCTGACTTCCTGTACAAACTGTATGGATATGAAGAATGTGAATAAGAGCATTTGTACATGATTATTATTAAATGAGAACCTGTGGATCTTACCTCTGCGTCATCTTCAGCTTTCTCCACTTTCCGGTTGTGTGCTAAAAAAGAGACTGGAACAGAGAGACAGAGAAAGAGAGTTTTTATTATTCCTAATATATTTTATCTACAAATTAGAAGAGAGGATAGGAGAAAGTATTTTAACATTGAAAGTTGAAAATATTCACATTATTTCCCTTTAAGTGTAACAGCAGTTGTATTGGGATAAGTTAGTTTGATGTATCACCCAGAACAAATAATTATCAGCAATAATAATAATAATAATAAAATATTACATTTACATATTAGGATTAGAGAAATGAATTTGTCCATTTAGATGGTTGCTAAATGGTTGTTATTATTATTATTATAATTAAGAGAGGACAGGAGAAAGTATAAATAACATTGAAAAAAACATTCTTCCACAACAGTAAAAAAAGAATAATTATTAATTAGTTTGATGCATCACTCAGAAATATTCCCGGAAGTCATTTTACATGTACATTTACACAATGTACATTGTTTTGAAATGTCACCTACCACACAGGTTAACCCTCAAACTAAGTTCAAATGCTTTGAAATCAGTTCAATTAAATCATTACAAATAATCAATTCAAAAGAACAATTTGCTTCCACAAATCACTAAAGTGTGTTGAGTTCAGTCTTAGAATGTTTCAGCTAGTTGTGTAGTAGTGTGTCCCCAGCTTAAAGTGCCCCTATTAGGGATTTTTTTTTAATTACCTTTCATGCAGTGTGTAACACAGCTCTAAGTGAATGAAAACATCCTGAAAAGTTTTAAATCTGAAAGTGCACCGTGTATAAAGAAAGAGAAGTCTCTCAAAAGAAAGAGTCGACTCTGAATCATTGAAACTAGTCCTTTTTAAAACTAATCCCAAGCCGTTTCATGTTGACATCAACATGAAACATTAGCATATTGCCCGCTCACTTGTTGGTCGTTGGTCTGAATGAAAATGCAAAGTCTTGGCAAATTTTTTGCCACTAGATACCGCTTTTGTATGATATAGAAATGAAAATGAGACCATTAGCATCATGAAAAGGAGGGGTTGGAAAAATGAATCGTTGAGCGAATCGTTTGGGAGTTGTTGAGCAAGTAAGGTAAAAATAAATGCATATTATAAGACAATTAAAGTGTTTTTTGACCTTGCATGCATGTCAACCTGTTGTTGGGGACTCCCAAAACCAAACTATGAACCTTTCATTACCCATAAATAGGGGCACTTTAAGAGAAATGTGTAATGCTATCAGACCCCAGCAGAGGGAGCCACAGACTGGACTGTCTCAGAAGGATGAGCATGTCTTTCTCTCTCAACTGGGTCAATGTGACATTACTCACACCTGATGTACTACAGTATCCTTCCACAGTCAGCAGTGCCCTCTGACAGATAGAGGACAGAATGACCCTAATACCCATACAAAAACAGCTTTTAAACACACAGTGGAGATGGAGACCTACTTGCGTCTGTTTCCTCAGGGTCCTCAGGGGGGAGCTCCACTTCCTCTCCACTTTTATCATGGTCTACCAACGGCTCCTGTGATGGCATGACTGGATCCTGCAGAAAAACAGAGATGATACAGGCAAGCTATTGTTCAATGTGCTTTTTTCGCTCTCCTCTTTGGGGGTTCTAAATAAATATTACACTTAGTTACCCAAACATGCCCAAATCAAAACTGACCCTATTTACCGTCTTAATAAAGGTCTCTTATGCAAGATAATTTTTCTAAAGAAAAATTGTTTATTTTCATAATCGTTCATCAAAATGTAATAAGTTTCACTACCTTTGAAATGACTTTTCTTATCTGTTGATGTAACTAACACCACAGGGAAAAAGTACATTAACCACAGATATCACAGTTTGCTTTCCACAATCCAATTAAATATCAGTGGATAAAATTATTACATTACTTCCCACTGAATACACTATTTCACAAAATGTCATATTTTGAAATGTCCGTTTCTGTGTTAAACCTTGTCATTATTGCAACTGTCTTGACCCACACAAACAACTAATATTATTCGTCTCATTCTAATTCACATTATGAAGATAATAATAATTAGCTATATATAATAATAAATTAAATCACAATAATATTAGCTTAATGACCGATTTTAATACATCACATAGAATTAATGTGGTATAATGTGACTTTTCTAAATATCGAAAACAACTGATATATAATAATTAAGTTGAAACAATACCACAAATCATTTTTAAAAAAATAACAAATTTGTTCCTTATTTGGAAATTGCGTCTAAGTCCTACTTTTCAATACTTTCTTGACCCACAAACACTTAGATACATAAAATGAACACCAAATAATATACAAACATCATTACAAATTCCATATCTTTGAGATGCTTCAGAACTGGTATTTTACCTTATTATACTAAGCACATTATGAACATATTAACTGAGTAATTTTATAATATATAGTTCTAAAATTAATATATAGTACTATATAACATAATGATTACTATTAGACATATTATTAATATATCATTTACTATAATAAAAATAGTTTCCAAGTCTCGTGCTAAAGACATTTTTTTAAAAAGGTTATAAAAAATAAAAATAAAAAAAAATCTAAGAAGAGTATTTCAGTATTATCTGGCCATAGTGGCACTACTAACACTATAATACTATATCATTTCTATATAATGTGTACAATGTGTGCCTCTCTGAAGATATGGGAGTCAGTTATAGCTAAGTATTCTTAGATATAAATATTCAAGACCATAAATGCATAACTACAAAATGAGGACAAACACTTGTGAGAAAGTGAGATAGACAAAAAGATCTACAATGAAAAGACGTAGCCAGCAGGAGAATGACAGAATTGCTTCACAAAATGAGGATAAAGTCAAAATGAATAAAGCTTATCAGCTTTGGAATCTGTTAGAAGAAAACCTGAGGTACTGTAGGAAATCTGAGGTCTGATGTCTTCTGTCATGTTAATAAACCAGAAGTGCATTGCTGAATATTGAATTTCTGACATATGAAACAACTGGAGAAACTGTAGTGCACTGAGGATGTTTCAATGTGACAGTTTCCAGTCTGTGATTTCAACATTCTGTGTAAGCTCAGAATCAGGTCAATTCAGTACTGACAAGACACTGTTATCATCTGACAGATTTCACAAGGTCGATCTCTGAAACATTGTTAGAAACCCCAACAACACTCTTGAGAAGTGAGAAGAGAGGAAAACAGTCTTAACGGCTCAAAAACAAGAAGAAAACAAAAACAACGAGCGATTGATTCAACGATTTGAATGAAATGACAAATTATTTTCTAAGTTCAGTTTTTAAAAGCATATGCTTTCAAATCTATGGGGTGACTTTGATTTCAGAATCTCAGTCACAACAGACAGATGATGAATATATTTCGAGCTGACTGAAAGACTCACCATATGCCTTTGACAGGTCAGTGGGACGAGCTTGTGACAGCGTTTATGGACCAGTAGCTTGCAGTTGATACACTTGTAGCCCTGACGCCCCAGTCCCCATATCCTCTCGCTGCAGTGGCCACAGTACGCTTTCTGAGAGACACAGACAGACATGATTACTGACGTTAGACTTATCTATGATCCATTTAGCAAGTTGAAACACTTCAATGAATGAGTAAATCAACAAACTACGAAAGAAAAAAGGGATGTCCTACAGATATCACATGAGCAGATAGCACACATCAGCTGAGTAATGCATTCTGGATTCAAAACAAGCACAAAACTAGAAATGAAATCATGTAAATACGTAAAAAAAAATGTAATTAATTTAAAAATGCACTACCGTTCAAAATTTGGGGGTTAGTAAGCGGGTTTTTTTATTAAAGAAATAAATACTTTAATTTAGGAAGTAGCATTAAAGTGATCAAAAAGTGACAGTAAAGACATTTATAATGTTTTAAAAGTATAAATGCTGTTTTTTTTATTTCTATTCATCAATGAATCCCGATAAAAGATGTATAATTGTTTTCACAAACATATAAAGTAGTACAACTATTTTAAACATTGATAACAATTAGAAATGTTTCATCAAATCAGCATATTATTATGATTTCTGAAGGATCGCGTGACACTGAAGACTGGAGTAATTGCTGCTGAAAATGTAGTTTTGCCATCAAAGGAATAAATTATATTAAAATAGAATATTTTACATGGTAAAAATATTTCATAATATTACCGTTTTTATACTGTAGTTTTTTGCTCAATCAATGCAGACTACTAATCACAATAGAAATGTAAATATAACATATCAGAGACACTAGAAAAATTCATACCAACCGCAAACATTGAACGGGCAAATAAATAAAATTAAATAAATACAATTAAATAATAATTGTATAAATAAAATTAAATAAGCATTTAAAATGTAAGGAAAAAATAAATAAATATTAACCATTTTTGACAGGAACCCTGGCTTGATAAATATCATGCATCATACTTAATGTACTATACTTACATTATATGTGTTGCTAAAATTCCAAGCTATCTGTGTAACGCTAACACACACTCAGCACCTGTACATACTTAAGGCCTAGCTAATGCTTTCAACAGATTTTGTTTAAAATCCAGGCACAGTCAGAGGACTCTGCTGACAGCGCTGTAACCAACATTAAGGTTTCGAACGCACACACACACACACACCTGCTCTCACACACACACACACTCTGTGAGTCATAAATAAATGAAAATATCCTAAGCACAGTTCGTTGTGAGGTTCTCCATCTGTCCACAGTAAAAAGAGCTACATGAATGCATGAAAGAAATATAGAAAATAATTCTGGTCAAAACTGTGGAATCATCAGCAAAATAAATACAGCAACATGGGCAAGACCGAGAGAGATGCAAAAAGATCACATTACAAACCAAGCAGAAGACTTCAGTCAAGTTGTCCACCTGGGGCCCTCTAACAGCAGGACTTTGGTGCATCATGTAGCATAATCTTATTAAAATATGCTAATCTTTCATTATCAGACATGCACTTCCTCTAACAGTTTCCCCTCTCTGTCATAGCAGATAGCTGAGCATCATCTGTTTAACAGACCTTCAACAAACCCTCAGAGACGGACTCTTCTCACAAGATGCTCTTCTTGTCAGTGCTCGACGTTTCCTCCATGTTCCCTGACTCTATTTCACAGCTCTGTGAGCATGCCATGATCCCTGTGCTGCTGGTGAGTTTTTAGACAGCACTTGCTCACCATCTAAGGAGATGTTCACCTGCTGCAGTGATTTCTCCATATCTCTGAAGCCCCCAGCCCTGACGAATGGCCTACATTTTCTTGCCGCTTTCCATCAGGTGCTCAATTTATGTAACTGGGGTTAAACACTGAGAAATCAGGGCTCGAAAGTAGCACACATTATATCTAAAGCTTGAAGCTGGAAAAGAAATAAACATGTTCCTTATGATTAGGAATGTGAAGAGTAAAGAATTGTAAATATTCTGGTTTCTTAATGGCTAAATTAACATTAGTTTAGCGTTTGAAAAGATAAATAATTAATCATAATCAGAAAAAGAAAGAAAAAAGAAATACACTACTTTCATCACCAAATGATATTATTTTAATAATGAAAACAATTCAAACATTTTTGTTGTTTACACAATTTAATAACTTTTCAGTGGCAACATAAATGTTATTTAATAACTAGAACTATATATTCAACAATATATATATAGATATCTATATATATATTATAATATATATAGATATATATAGATAGATAAAATCACAAAACAGCTAACATAGTCATTCAATTGATTTTTTTTATGAAATACTGACATTTACAATATGTATGTTTACCTACACATTGTTAAGTGAACAAGTCAGTACACTAATTTAAGTTGTTAACTGCATGCGTTCGATAAAATTGTTTTAAAAAGGCTCAAAGAATAACTGGTTCATATAGTCATTCGTTCAGGAATCTGATTACTCTGGTTGACAAATGCATTTGATTCACTAAAAAGAACCGGCTCATAAGAGTCATTCATTTGAAAATCAGACTACACTGGTTGCACTGTATGTGTTTATTTCACTTTCATTCATTTGTTCGTTCATTCAGGAAGTCATTCATTCGTTCAGGAAGTGGACTACACTGGTTGCACTATACCCTATTTGTCTGATTCACTAAAAAGAACCATTCATTCAGGAATTGGACTACACTGGTCGTGCTGTACAGTATGTGTTTGATTTAGAAAAAAAGGCTCAAAATATAATTTGTTTGGGAACTGGACTACTCTGGTTGCTCTATACAGTTTGTATAGTACTGTATGATTCACTAAAAAAATTAAATTAAATAATAAAAAACCCCGCTCAGAACTGTCATTTGTTTAGAAATCAGACTACACTACACTGGTTGTGCTCCATGTATTTAATTCACTAAAAAAAGAACTGGTTCAGAGTCATTCTTTCAGAATTTATTTTGTTGAACTAGCACTAAAATCATCCTCTGTTTCTTTGTGACGTGAAATATTAAATATCCCAAAATGTCTGTTTTATTTCCCACCAACAAATCTCAAGAACCTCCTCGAGGACTACTAGAAGGCAGCATTAGATCACCCATCAGCGGGAAACGATCAAAGAAGAACATCACGGAGACACCTGAAGCTATATGCAATGATTCTGTGCTGTTATTCTTAGAAATGTGTGCAATCTTTCATATAAACAGTCTCTTTCTTCATCTCTCCCCCTCTCGCATCTGAATCCCAGCACAGCTTCCACCCCCTGGACTTTTTTTTTTACATATCGAGCCAGCGCTGCTAAGCAAATGCAATGCCAGGGAAACAATGTGTTTCTGCACACATTTAAAACACATCAAGTCTGCACATATCGGGCTTCCATTCAGGAGAGTGGATTAAACTTTAAACTCAACCAATTGTCCCCAACAAATAGCAAACATTTAGCACAGCTGAGTGAATGGGGCCTTCAGGGCCGAGCATGTGCCCCACGTATCCCAGATACAGCAGGAATAACATGGGAATGTAAGGAAAGACCTCTACTCTTGGGAAAACTTGAAACTACTACTGCCCCTGATCTATGAATGCAGTGACTGAAACATCTAAATAAGCCTTTGTCTGTGTTGTGATTGTGGAGAGAAAAAAAAACAATGTAAGAACAGACTCGGAAAGGCATATTTAATCACTTGGCATTTCTGGGCTTCTATATTGGAAACTAAGCAGCAAAAGACCATTAAGATATGATCACCACGTATCCACCTTATATGGTAATGTGTGCCTTCATGTGGGTGTTGTTACTTTTTAATCTCTTTAATATGCAAATGGGTTAGCCAATCATAACAGAAGTGATTTACATGTATAAGGTAGAAAAAACAACCTGTTTAAATCTCAGTGTCAGATAAAGGGTGGACATTTTTCAATCTTTCAAAATAAATTATGACTGTTCTTGGTGCAAAAGCCCTTGATTAAAATTATAATTGGACTTCAGAAAAGAAAAGAGGATTGTTATGAAATTGGCCTCTTAAAATCTGAAGTATCGGCGGGTGGGATAGAGTGATGTCCCAAATTCAGACAAGAGAGCAGCTCATTTGTAGCCTTTATCCATTTACAATTTTATCTTAAATAAAACAGTAAATCGATTAAAAACTTTACATTAATTTATTACATGATATGCAGATTAATTTAGTGAATTAATTGCAATTAAATCACAAATCTGAATATTTGCTAAAAAAAAAAAAAAATTTAAATAAAGAAAAATTCTCCAGATAATTCAAAGACATTGTAGCAGATGAGTAAAGCATAAATGAGCAAACACACAAAAAGTGGTCAGCATATTGTTTCCCTATTATTTAATTAATTATACCGGAATAAAATTAAATTGACAGCTCAGTTGATGAATTAATCACCTGATGTGCAGATTTATTTAATAAACTGCACTTAAATTACAAATATTCATATTTGTATCCAAAACTCCATACACTAAAAAAAATAATTCCACTTATTTCACATTAAAAACCTTAGTTCAGTTGCTGCCTTAAATTTTAAGTATAATCAACTTGGATTGTCAACGTGAATTACATTAAATCGACTTTAAAATCAAGTTGAATTTCATAATAATTTATAAAATATACAAATATAAATTGCCCAACTTATTTTGATAAGTAATGTGAAGTTGCCATGACATTCTGATCAAATCATTTTTACATATAAAAAGAAAGAAAGAAAGAAAGAAAATTCCAAAGACAAAAAGTAGTAAATATATTGTTTCCATATTCATGAATTAATTATACTAAATTAATGCATTAAATTGACAGCTGTAATACGAATCCCTTCTGATTACACAGAACTGGAGATAGACAAACAGTGGTCGAAAATGACCAGAGACGAGACTTAAAAAGTTAATGCAAAACTTTTAACCCAGCAGAAGAGAATCTGTCTCCTTTTTGCAACTCACTATTTTTTCATGAGGAGCAGGGAAAAGCAGCAAGAGAGGATCAAACGTTTATGTCAGACACTTTCACATGCGCCAAAACACTCCCACACACACACACACAACACACACACACACACACCCACAGTTCTCCTTGCCTTCTTCTGTATTTTTCATATCCTCTCCTCCTATCTCACCCTCCCCCCCCCTCCCCCCCCCATGTCTCTTTTGTAAAGAGAGAATAAAACATGTCTAAGTCAAAGCCATCCATGTCATTCAGCAAACTCTAAAACACACACACACACACACACACACTACTGAGCCATAAGTGGGACACTGATGATAATTACAAGGACCTGAGGCTCTTCAGAGTGACATCATCTGTGAATCTCTGAAGAATGGGAGTGATCGTCCACATCAGAGTGCTGCCCGCAGTCCCATCAGCCCAAAAACGACACACACATTCAGATCACACACACCAATCACATTCTTAGATACATGATCTCTCAGATTTCAAACAAGCAGGATTCACCAACCAGAGTTACCTTTGAAAGGAATGCAAAGCATGCTTGGCAGAACTAGCACAGAAAGGCTGAAAAAGGACAAATGCTGCGAAAGA
Source organism: Sinocyclocheilus anophthalmus (assembly GCA_018155175.1). Taxonomy (NCBI): domain Eukaryota; kingdom Metazoa; phylum Chordata; class Actinopteri; order Cypriniformes; family Cyprinidae; genus Sinocyclocheilus; species Sinocyclocheilus anophthalmus. The sequence goes on from JADLZN010010725.1 coordinate 1,022,658, forward strand.
CATTTTGATCGAAAACCGGTGACAGAAAACAAACACACAAGCAAGTAAAAATAGTCTTTTTGCTCACACAGTAGAACACCATGTTACTGCTTCAACAGGAAAAATGTGAGAGAAAAAAAACTGATAGAGAAAGCATGAGAGAGGTGGTTTCATTCTGTTCCCTCATGACTTGGCAAATGCTCGACGCAGCACTGGATTAGACTCATCATGAGGATTCACCCGAAATGCCTCACAAATGATACAGCCAGGAAGGATTTCTGAGTGCTGGATGAAATGGATTTCCATTTACGCTGTGCTCCATGATGTTAATTTGATAGGGATTTTGGCCAGGAGCTCTTAAAATGACTGCACACAGAACGCAATGGAGGCAAAAAGCACAATCTGTCCTATGAAACAGAACATGCTTTAAACTAATGAAGAGACTGAACACAGAAGTTGTCTGTAGTTTTGATAATTAAGTCGCTTTACTAGACACTTTAACCTATGCAAGCTTGATTTTGAGAATTTTTGTGTTCTGAAATGTATCGAATTGCAACTGTTTTCTATTTGAATATATTACAAATTATTTTTTCTAAGTAGTTTTAAATCACTATTTTAATTTAATCCTGTTATGGCCAAGCTGAATTTTCAGCATCATTACTCCAGTCTTCAGCGTCCCATGATTCTTCAGAAATCATTCTAATATGTTCATTGGTGGCCAAGAAACATGTGTCTATATCAATGTTGAAAAGCAGTTGAGCTGCTTAATGTCATCTACTATCATCCGCGTTCCACCCACTCACAAATTTGTAATATATACTTTTTAATTTATCATGTATGTGCTGCGCAGATTATTTGTAAAATATTTTAATATATGTAATAATTAATGGATACAGCAGAAATTTATATACTAATGTCCCCAGTTTTTGATAAATAAAAATCTACAACCAAAACACCCTAAAGCATTTGAACTTCTAGGAAAATATAGAAAGGATCCGTTTAACGTCTCAGGAGGTATGTTGTCTTTATCAGACATTATTGCACTTAACATTAAATATTGAGTTAGTTTTTGACCGCGCTACAGAGATCGTTTGTCTGTCAATAGAACGGAATAGAATCTGAGGCAAGTGCATCGCATTATATGCTTTCATCAACTTACAGGTTATAACTTTATTGTAGCTATATGGGTGCTACAGTTTTTCTTGTCGTTTAATACACTTGGCCAAAATATCATGAAACAATGAAGCGCTATATGCACAGGATATTTAAAACGTACAAAAGTGTATTGGCTACAACTAGACAGCAAATGCTTAGACTCTTCTCCTCTCTTCAAACACACAAAAACATTTACCTTTATAGACATAGTGTTTGAATAGACAAAACGCTGTACTTTTTCAAACATCAGTTATTTATTTACCCATGCATTGCGAAAAAGCGGAGATCCTGTGTGTGGCTCGTCAATCTAAATGGAGGCGGGGTGAAGTTATGATGTTTCGCTGACATTTTGAGCATGGCATTACGAGCTTTAGTGCCGACTCTTTTAAAATCTTCATTGGATAATATTGTGGTAAAACCCTCAACGACATAAGGTGAAGACCCTATCAGCCTGATTTAAATATAATAACTAATTATAATAGATATATGAGTTTGGAGTAATTTTCCATGGCCGCCCGACTGGGCTAGGTATGCAACTGCACATATACACATATGTTCAGTATATGTGTGTATCTACAGAGAGAGCTGCGTAGATACTCCACATTACATGACCAAAGTAGTTAGTAGTTAGTAATGTAATACTTACACCATTTTGAGGGAATATATCACAATACTTTGTGGGACTTATTTTGACATTATTTTTGCTGTTTATTATATATAGTTCGAAGTAAAAGTTGGAAATTCCTGCATTACATTAAATCAAGCAAATAATGCTGATTTCGTGCATTTTAATGTTTCACATGCCTCTATCCGACAAAAGCTTTCCAAAGACATAGTAATACATGGTTAATCTTCTACGTGATAATTCAAATAATAATTAATGCATTCATTAGTAGTCGATGCAGTGTTGAAACTCTACTTAAACCTGAAATGATTTTTGTCCGTAAATCATGAATCATTTATTGCTATTGTGATAATATTCTGTATTCAGGATCAATAAAACGTAACTGTAGTCTGATTATGAGCATTTTAAAATGTAATACTCTAGTTTCAAGTGCTTAATTTTTGGAATCTGATTACGCAATCATCCAGATGATTATGTGTAATCAGTTACTAACCAGCTTTGTGTGCATGTGTGTATATATATACAGTGGGGCAAATAAGTATTTGATACACTGCTGATTTTTCAAGTTTTCCCACTTACAAAGAATGGAGAGATCTGTAATTTTCATCGTAGGTACACCTCAACTGTGAGAGACCGAATCAAAAAAAAAATCCAGAAAATCACATTGTATGATTTTTAAATTAATTTCCATTTTATTGCATGAAATAAGTATTTGATCACCTACCAACCAGCAAGAATTCTGGCTCTCACAGACCTGTTAGTTTGTCTTTAAGAAGCCCTTCTATCCTCCACTCATTACCTGTATTATTTGCACCTGTTTGAACTTGTTACCTGTAAGACACCGGTCCACACACTCAATCAATCAATCAGACTCCAACCTCTCCACTATGGGCAAGACCAAAGAGCTGTCTAAGGACACCAGGGACAAAATTGTAGACCTGCACAAGGCTGGGATGGGCTACAGGACAATAGGTAAACAGCTTGGTGAGAAGGCAACAATTGTTGGCGCAATTATTAGAAAATGGAAGAAATTCAAGATGACTGTCAATCTCCCTCGGACTGGGGCTCCATGCAAGATCTCGCCTCGTTGAGTATCAATGATCCTGAGAAAGGTGATGGATCAGCCTAGAACTACACGGGAGGGCCTGGTCAATGACCTGAAGAGAGCTGTGACCACAGTCTCAACGGTTACCATTAGTAAAACACTACACCGTCATGGATTAAAATCCTTCAGCGTGGGCAAGGTCCCCCTGCTCAACCCAGCACATGTCCAGGCCCGTCTGAAATTTGCCAAAGACCATCTGGATGATCCAAAGGAGGCATGGGAGAAGGTCATGTGGCCAGAGGAGACCAAAATAGAAGTTTTTTGTATAAACTCCACTCGACGTGTTTGGAAGAATGAGTATAATCCCAAGAACACAATCCCAACCGTGAAGCATGGGGGTGGAAACATCATCCTTTGGGGGTGCTTTTCTACAAAGGGGACAGGACGACTGCACCGTAATGAGGTTAGGCTTGTCTGGTTTGCCATATTTACGCCTCCTAGATTTATTGGCTCAACCTTCCTGCTCCGCTGCCACTTACCATATGCAACTCCCTTATTGTAAGATTGGGGTCGGTCAGATCGCTATCTAGGAGCGGCTCGACACCTAAGAGCATTTTCCAATGGGCCCTGGAGTGGCTTAGCCAGTCTCCAGATCTCAACCCCATTATAAAATCTTTGGAGGGAGTTGAAAATTCGTGTTTCCCAGCGACAGCCCCAAAACCTGAAAGATCTGGAGAACACCTGTATGGAGTAGTGGGCCAAAATCCCTGCTGCAGTGTTTGCAAACCTGGTCAAGAACTACAGGAAGTGTCTGACCTCTGTAATTGTAAACAAAGTTTTCTGTACCAAATATTAAGTTCTATTTTTCTATTGTGTCAAATACTTATTTCATGCAATAAAATTGAAATTAATTATTTAAAAATCATACATTGTGATTTTCTGGATTTTTTTTTTCTGTCTCTCACAGTTGAGGTGTACTTACGATGAAAATTACAGATCTCTCCAGTCTTTGTAAGTGGGAAAACTTGAAAAAAATCGGCAGTGTATCAAATACTTATGAAACAACATACAGAACTACCAAAATTTGCTATAAGTTCATATGATATCATATAATAATTGCTGTTAATAGTATTCATCGTCTGTTTTATTACGTCTTATATTAATTTTTCCCCTCTACTGCGTTGTCTGGTCAAGATAACTGGCCCCTCCGCTGAGCCTGGTTTCTCCCAGTTTTTTTTCTCCTTCTGTCACCGCTGTAGTTTTGGTTCCTTGCCGCTACGCCTCTGGCTTGCTTAGTTGGGGACACTTCATTTCCAGCGTTATCGTTGACATGATTGCAAAGATATTATTTAAACTGAGCTGGATGTTGACATCACTGAATTCAATGATGAACTGTCTTTAACTGAAAAATGAGTGTTTACTATTGTCATTTTGCATTATTGACACTATTTTCCTAATTAATGCTGTTCAGTTGCTTTGTCACAATCTGTATTGTTAAAAGCGCTATATAAATAAAGGTGACTTGACTTGACTTGACTTATTTGCCCCACTGTATATATAAAACCAAAACTTCATTCGTCATATCTATACCATATAATCAATACCAATAAAACATCGTAAGTAGACACAAATAAAATTGCAGAAAAATTTAGATTATGACCCCTTTAAATTGTTGTCATTGATATCAGAAGGTGAAGGTTAAGTGTTAAGTGTTTGTTATCTTTGCCAATGGTGTTGAAAATACAGGTCAGTCGGCTAAGAGATGAGAGAAACCTGGGCTCGGTTTTTATCGACCGCGACCTCAGAAGAGCCGAGATGAGTGAAGTGCCTGGAAATGATCTCAGCGCATTACCACACAGACACACACACACACACACACTATTAAAACACTTACCATTAAAACAGTGCTATGACTGTCTAGAGTTTGCGCATGTCAATATCCATCACTTAATGTAAGTCATTTGAAACCGCCACTTTGTTTTCTTGCGTGTTAAGGAAGAACATGCTAACAGCAGAGTTCAGAGTTTAGACAAGGTCAGTCCTTCATAGCCTGAGCGAATCTTTAAGATATCCATCTTTCATTAAATATCCAGAAATAAACACTTCAAATAAATTCCTCTAACATTCTCTCTTAAGGGGAGACACTGCAGGCAAAACAAAAAAAATGTTGGGCTTTTCATAAAGTGTTGATAAAGACTAGTGGAAAGAAACATCCAAAAGACACTGTTAAGTGCTTATTTTATAGCACTTTATCTATTTGTGTCAATAGATTTCAATTACAATACATGATTTTAAAAGGCAGTTTTCTCAAAATGAGTTTTTTCTCATGCACTGAGCCAGAAATCTCCACTTAAGTAGCACTTACCCCCCAAACTTACAGTTTTTGCCGTATATATTCTGAAGATTTTACAGAGGATTTGTTTCATATACATTTGCTTAATTGTAACAACATTTTATTCCCCCCAAATTGTAAATATATTGTTTTCTGGCTGTTCAAAGATTTTTCTAAATTATGGAGTGACAAAAAGTGATACCCAAAATTCCCTCTGTAAAAACGTTTGACTCTAATACGTCAAAAAAAAAAAAAATGAAACAAGAATTTTGAAAATGACATTATCCAGTGTTTAGATTTTTGTACTAGAATTTTATGCAAATTAGTGCATATTTCATTAAATAATGCCTCATTTGCATATTTAAACAAATTTTTATTAAATTTGTAATACAAAAAATGTTTGCAATTATCAATGTAATTAATCAGCTGGGTAAGTAAGGCGATAATTATTAGTTATTTTTTTTACCCTGCATGTTCACCTGCAGTGTCTCGCCTTAAAAACAATATCAAAAAGATAAAAACCACTAAAACACTATAAAATATAACCATCCCAAGAAAATGTCTCCATTTCTGTAACCACTGAATTGCAGTTTGCTGTGTTTTAGCGGCTGTTTCTTATATTACAGGTGCCTGATGTTTAATTACACTCTAAAGCTCCAACGGTCTGTCTGATACACCACAGATGCCACACCTGCTACCTATTGCCACGGCAACAGATGCCAATTTCCTTATTTATGACATCATAAATTAATCTCTGTGAACTCAAATTTGAAGAAAATCTGCTTCTCTTTCCACTTTCAGACACAACACATGCCATCAAAAACAACGCAGACGAGTGGAAATAATCTCAGTAAACAGCACAAGTCTTGTGTGCTTCCACCACATTACTGGAAAATACATTTCTAGAAGTCTCAAGAGGCTTTGAAATGCATTTGTATTGTTTGTGAGAAGGATGTCATGATGATTCAATAGAGCAGAGAGGATGTCAAACACATATGATGGATGAAAAACACATGGAAACAGTGAGGAAAGGATGTGAAAGGTAAAAGTGAATATTTTGTAGCCTTTAAATTGATTTGTTAGTGACTGTACATGCCCTGTCTGTCTCAAGAGGGCTGAGAACACAGAGAGAAACAGAGAGACAGAGATCCAGAGGTGCTGATGGGAGGGAGGGAACGAGTCAGATCCTTAAAGGAAGGACGGAGGGAGGAAAAAACATGACCTACTTCTGTTACATCCCTTGTTTCTATGGAGAACGGGAGGAGAGAGAAGTGGAAAAAGTAGCAGGAGGGCAGAATGTTTTTTCAGAGAGAGAGAGAGATGTGGCCACAGAAAGCACTAGCTAATAACTTATTTTATGTATTTATTTATTTATTTTTGTAAAGTGAACTTGTGGGTATAATGCAAAATTAAAATGTATTAAAATGTAATATGCTACATTGTTGTTACCTGAATTTACAATGCATGTGAGTGGCATCTATCATACATATATTCAAAAAATTTCTATATCAAACAATCAAATAGCTTATCAAATATGATTCATATATTAAAATAAAATGTGTTTAAAATAACACTAACTTATATAAACCCACTATAAAATACTAATAAATAACAAAACATCTAAAAAATATATTACAGAAATAAAAAAATCTTGAATATAAATCCAAATCCACTTTATCTTAATCAGGGTGGGTGGATATACCAAAAGCTTCTATCAGGTATGAGTCATTTATATTTCTCGCTACACAATATTTTTGCTTTAACCAGTTCTTTATTATATAAAAATGTTTGATACCATAGAAATTTCATAATTCTTGTCACCAATGTCAATATACAAAAAAAAACAAAAAAAAATTATATATTATAATATATATATATATATATATAGATTATATATTTAAAATTTTGAAAAAATTTTATATATATAGTTATTTATTTATTAGCCTAAAAAAAAATCAAAAATGAAGACCAATAAACGTCCACAACTACAAAACAGATGAGAGACCTAAACAAGCGAGGACAAAACTCCAGTAGTATCAATACATAAAAATGCTACACACCCTGTATAAGTACTCAAATGTATAAAACAGTGCATTTCATCACTTTGTATTAAATATTATTCTTCTTCTTAAAGTACAAAAGTGGAGTTAGGTCAAACAGTGAGAAATTTTCTCTCTTTTTGTTTTGTTTGATTAACCACGGCATACTGGACAGACAGCAGATCATTAGACTGCTGTCCTTAAGAGATGGGGGGCCGCTTTTAGGTGATTTTTTCTGGGTGCACAGAATCGCTTTGTTGTTTCTGTGCCACTACATGTGGTATTGTACCGTTCAAGGTGATAAGCCCAAAATCATAACTTCCGTAAATATACTCCCCATCGCGCGCCTATGGTACCCATCTTCATGTGCACGCATCTCCTCTTGCACACCGTGCGCATATAGCGATTATATTCGCTTTCACTGCTGAATATGCATTCAACGGTAAAATCACTGGCTTTTTAAAACCGCCCCCCAAAATGCGTAAACATGCAACGAACGTTTTTGTGACAGGTAGCCAGCCAACGTCCACGTGACTTGTAACTGCAAAAAATCTCTACCTGTTGACAAATTTCTACCGGTTAATCATATCTCTAATCCTAAAGATTATTATATCAAATAACATATATTAAAAATTGATGCACCTCACTGGAAATAAAAGGTCTGACAGCACTGCATTATGGGATACAGTATTCCATACAATGTGTATTTTAACAAATGCAGTAGATCTTCCATATAGTCTGTTCATACAGAACATTTGCACACTGTGCACAGTATAATGCAGCCATAGAGTTGTAAAATATGTTAGTATGTTATTCTGAACGATATTTTAGTAATGGTGCAGAACTTACACACTGCATCTTTAAACAGCCACCTTTAGCTTGGTTAAATGTGTTTTACAATTACAGACTCAAATGGATGTCTGGGTTAAGCAGTTTATGCAGCCTAACATTAGAGCTTTTCAAGAAATCTGATCTAAAACGAGACTCTCTAGACGTAACTTTATATGATTTTGAAGCCATGTTTCTGCTTAGCTTGATGTCATCCTGCAGTTCTGCCATGTTGTTCATAATGTGGTTATACGTCGATCACCTTGTTAAGACGAGAGAAATGAGAAGAGTAATTTACGCACATTAACATGTCACACACCTGCTGTGAGTGGGAGCTATCTGAGGGCGCTGTGCTCATAATGTGTCTCTCTTTCTCGGTTTTCTTCTTATCCCCTATCTCTGAGAAGCATTGAAACGTTTCCAAGAAAAGGGACATTTCAGCATTCGCAATAATAGCGCAGGCAAAAAGGACAATGCCCCTTTCCGTCTCTCTCTCTGCTATCTTTGTTCCACCCGCTCTCTCTTCTATCACTCTCTCTTATGTTGTTTTGGTGTTCTTCTTTGTTTGGCACATGTTCTGCTCAGTAGAAGAATGAAGACTGCTGCAGGAAGAAGTCTGCCTTAACATAACAATCCCTCCAGGGATGAGATCTGATTAACGGCAGGGCATCGCTGCATAACAGAGACATTGCACTCGGGAGCCTCACTCCTTGCCTTTGTACAGGATTTTCTAATAGTCAGTTATGGTGTGTTTTATTCAAGCAATAGATCAGGTTGGAGTTTAAAAACTGGGGCTCAAACCAAACACCACTGTCTCACCAAAAACAACAACATCAAATGCTTTCTCCTAGTCAACAGCTCAACAGATAATGATTGAGAGTTAAAGAGTTAGTTGCTTTTTGCAATCGTCTAACACTTGCTACTACATCTAAATATGCTAACAGTTATGCTAACAGTTGCTAACATCTACTCAACAGACATGTATTGTAACAGCCAGATATTCATTAGATATTATTACAATTTAAAACAACTATAGACATTCACCATAAGTTACTACTCCACTCTTAAAAATAAAGGTGCTTCACGATGAAACCTTTTTGTCTAAATGGTTCCATAAAAAAACCTTTAACATCTGAAGAACCTTTCTGTTTTACAAAGGTTCTTTGTGGTGAAAGAAGGTTCTTCAGTTTACAAAAAGGTAAGAAAGAGATGTTATTTAAAGAACCTTTGACTGAATAGTTCTTTGTTGAACCAAAAAGGGTTCTTCTATGGCACCGCTGATGTGAAGAATCTTTTATGCACCTTTATTTTTAAGAGTGTACATCCAAAAGTGCTTACAGTTACTACCAGCAATCAAACAGGACCGTAACACAGCAGCGGATATTTAGCAAAACAGTCACTACAACAGCTAAACATGCTAACAGTCGCAACTAGAGCTACTTAACCATTTGCTGAAATAAATGTCATTTGAAGGGAAGGGTTAGACAACAGAAATATATTTAGTATAATCATATATGAAACAATTAAAAATACTGTTCACAAGTTCGGGTTTGTATAACTTTTTTAATGTTTTTGACAGAAGTCTCTTATGCTCACCAAAGCTCTAGTTATTTGATCAAATATACAATAAAATCAGCAAAATTGTGAAATATTATTATATTAAAACTAACTCGTTTTTGTTTATAATATCATTTTAAAATGTAATTGATTCCTGTGACGACAACGATGAATGTCTTCAATGTCACATGATCCTACAGAAATCATTTCTGTTGTTGATTTACAGCTCAAGAAATATTTTTGTATTATGATTATCAGTATTGAAAAATATTTTTGTGGAAACTGAAATACTTTTTTCAGGATTTCTTTGGATAAAGTTCAAAATAACGATTATTTTAAATATAATTTTTTTAACATTATAAATGTTTTACTGACACATTTGATCAATTTAATGCATCCTTGTGAATAAAAGTATGCAAAAATATAAAATCGTACGGACCTCAAACTTTTGAACAGTAGTGTGTACACTATCTGTATTATAATAAAAAAATAGGTAGATTGTATTTAAACATAACTAGGAAATTCGTCCACTATAACAGGACACTTCTCGTTTTATATGTATGATATTTGCCATAAACAAGACCTATCAACACACAACAAACCTTACATCTAAACAAAGTGTGAAAAACACATGAAGTATCCAATCAGACGTCATTATTCATGTTGGAGAAGACAAGAGGACTTTAACTTACCCTGTTAAAGCTCTTGGCCTGGAAGAGGTGTCCGTTCACCCGGTACAGCTTCCTCCATCGTCTAGCTCCACGGCGGTAGATCGATTCTAGGAGAGAGAGGAAACGGTTGTATAGGAGCAGCATGAAGACTCGAGGAATGAAAAAAATCAGTCCCAACACGGAATGAGAGAAGTGGATTCAAAGAGAAGTGACAGAATAAGGGAGATGGACAGAGTTACGGTTGGTCTTGACCCTGAACGTAGATGGATTTGAACTGCAACTGGATGAAAACATGTCCCACTCAAAAGCCACGGAAGAAAGCTATCAATCCCTCCCTCTCTCTTGCTCTCTTTCATTGCGTCCCTGTCTCCATCTGACCCACCCCCCTCTTCTCACTCTCTCTCATTTCTTTTCTCTTGTCGTTCTGTTATTCCCTGCAGCATCATTTTGGTCACATGTCAACTGTCTAACAAAAAAAGTGACAAGCATCTACATTGACCTAAATTGATTGAACTAGAATGAGATTTTGATCTGCTGCCGAGGGGTTTGTCTTTATGTCTCACCACCTTGACAACATGAATGACGACCTTTTTGGTAGGTTTCTGAGCAGACCTGACAGACCAAAATACTGACTGCATCTGAATTCACACACTGTAAATATTATTGCCCTAAATATTATACTAAATTAGGATTTGTGTGTCCAAAATAGAGCGCTGAAATAGTATGCCAAGGTTCTCATGTCAGTCCAAACCTATATGACATTCTGTGGAACAAGATATTATGATCCATGTCTTTGTCACAATGAAAGTCAATGGGGTCCTAAATAACATTTATGGACCATTTTCAATATTTTTGACAAAGTCATGCAGGTTTAGAACAACACGAGAGTAAATGATGCCAGAATTTTAATTTTCATAATCCCTTTATGTTAAGTATCACCTTAAAAAAGGAACTTCGCTGATTTTCAATGTTGGTATTATAAGTAAATGTGTATTATTTTCCAGTGTCACCTTCACCAAGATATCCCAATGTTAAATAAATAATGTTATTTAAACTCTTTGAAAGACAAACATTGTCCTCACTGGTGACCCACAGGTACCTCAGATAGCCCTATTTCTCTCTGCTATTATACTCTTATCTAATGTTCCAGTAAAGATGGCAGACCATCATCATTTTCAAGCGTAAGGGAGAGGCTGAGAATGGTGCTCGAGCCCTGGAGATTTGCTGTGTCTGCTGCCGTTTCATGCTTCTGCCCTCAACTGCAGCTCAGTTACGTAAAACCGATAAATATTGAAATATTGTCAAAACTTTCAAGTGTCAGCCACTAATGAGCAACGGAGGAGATTCAAAGGCCTGGGACGCTTGTGAGTATGAGAGAGAGAGATCTAAGCAAAATGAGAAAATTAAAGTCTGCATTAAGCCTTCAGAAACTAATGTGTGGCATAAAGTATTGCTTGAATATTAAAACATGACTCCAATAATAATATACATTCAGCGTTGGAGTGTACGTTGGAGTGTACTAAACCTAAAATGTAAGTGTAAAACAACACTCATCACATATACACCACACACGCACACACACATTCAGACATTCAATGTGTCGCTTACATCAAACCTACACAACATTAATGATTTATTAATAGAACATGATAAAGCTGAAACTCACAGTCTTCCAGAGGATGCCCCAACAGAGCAGTTCAGCATGAGGAGAGGAGCAGAGTTTTAAACTTTAACATCAAACCACACGAGGCTGGCTTGGGAAAAACAGTTACTGTCATTGTTTTATATGGGCAAGACAAAATGTTCTATCTTTTTCTGGGTGGATTATATAATACAAGGAAAATCTTGGATAAAGAATATCAAAGAACACATGAAAACAAATCAGAATCTTGTTCCTAAAGAACCATGTTCTTGTCATTGGTCAGAAAAACAGATGGACCTGCCTCAAACTCTCACCATTGGTTGAACCAAATTTAGTGCTGTCTGTCAGGCAGGTTAAACAGACGGAGTTACTTCTGATAGTGCCACAGAGCCATGGTTTTGACACCTTCATAAACCTATTAATTAATCATTTAATTACAGCTTTATCTGCATATTAAGCCAAGAGAGGATAAAAAATTACAAATTTCATGTTTGGAAGTGATGCCCAGTTATAGGTACAATAAAATACTAAAACGTCCATTGGTATTTATAACAATTAATATTCAGCATCTTGGCCTGCCTTGATGTTAGTTTTCATATGCTAAAAGTTTACTGCATTCAATCCTAAAGCTCATACATTCAAAATTTGGGGGTAGGAAAGATTATCTTTTCCCTAACCAAGGCTGCATTTATTTCATCCAAAAATACAGCAATATTGTGAAATATCATTACAATTTAAAAATAACTGTTTTCTATTTTAAAATATTCATTTATTCCTTGTGATGCCACAGCGGATTTTTGTTCTTCTGATTCTCAATGCTGAAAACAGTTGTGCTGCTTAATATTGTCATACACCAATCACATATTTTCAGGATTTGCAAAACAGAACGTTTAATTTATTGAAATACACATTTTGTAACATTATAAATGTATTTAACGTCACTTATAACCAATTTAATTCATTTCAATAAATTGTTTACTGACCCTACATTTTTGAATGGTAGAGTACATATCTTATATCTTATTAAAGATCTTAAATATAATAGCAATAACCCCTGTAGTGTAAGACTACTTTATGACTTTTTCACCTGAAGTCCAAAGTGGACTTAATACGTGAAAAAATGCAACAGAAATATTGAACATGGCACATTAAAAACGTATATATTTCTTAGCTGATTTTCTCCAACAAATGTTTGAAACAGCCAGACTCTACCTTACACTCTACCTTCTTCCAGCAAACAAAACCATTCACAATGTTCCTCTCCTTCAACAAAGCAGTGACAGACCTCAACAGAACTACAAACGATCATCCCCCTCACAGAGCACAGCGCTGCTGCAACTCAAGAACAGCTGCTCAGGAAGCAGCTACGTGTTTGCGATCATAATCATCCAGATGGCCACAGAAACACCTGTTCTTCGACCTGTATATGTCTGAATCCCAGCTTGACATCTTGGCTCAGAAACTGGCCACACAACAATGCTTCATTTCTGAAAGTCAGATGAAATCATTTATTTTGTTATGATCTACAGTGCCTCAGTGAAGTCTTTCCTCTCAATTGTCGCAGTCGGAAATGGCCTCATAAAGTCCTATAAACCAAAGCAACTGTAAATGTAAACTTGGCTCCGACTTGCACTGGAAAACTTGGCAGGGTTGCCACATCTTTCAAGACATGTTAGTGATTTTGAGTCATAATAATGCATTCAAGTGATTCACTCATGAAGGAACTGCTTTTAAAGCCTCTACCACGCTTGAGTGGAGTGGAGCTGATACCAATCGCCTGGAAACGGCCTGGTTGAGGGTGCAGCAGGCACAAATTCAATTTTTCCATCATCGCCATGGCAACAAACACTCTCTCCTGTGCCACCCCGTGGCAGATGCCAGCAGCTCTGGTGGACGAGGATCCGGCCGTGAGAGTCAATACTCAGACAAACACACTATGCAATAATAAACTGAACATCCAGCAATGTCTACAACAAAAACCAAGCACTTTGCCAAATGTTGTGCAATAAAATGCATCACTGACAACACTGTGAAGCACAAAATCAGGCATCAAAGGAGGAACATCAAAAATAAGAAGTAGAAGCTCTACGCTTCTCTGAGCTCCATTAAATCGGAGGAGTCTCTGTTATATAAGCGGGTTGGTTTGTAGATATTTGCATCATAATTGCATTTCATTCCCTGTAGCTTTAATTGGTAAAGCATGCCGCTTACAATGCCAAGGTCATCGTTCGAGTTGCAGAGAACACATAAATCGACAAGGTTTGTCTTGAAAGTCGCTTGGGATGAAAGCATCTGCCAGATACAGAAATAATTTTCCAGTAGAATGTGATGGAAAAACACAAAAGCTGTATAACTGATCTTTCTCTCTTCTCTTTCTGTACAAAAAGAGCTGGATCTACGCACGTCTTCTCAAATCTGAAAGTGTTTGATCTTGCAAAACATTCGTAGGCCTCAGACAGCATCAAATCATCAAAAACAAACACTAGACGACTGTTCTGAATAGACTGCATTAATGCAAACTGAACACAGTACAGTACCAAAACAGTTTATTGACCAAAAGTAAACAAAAAATGTCATTAAATTTATTATTCATTTTTATTTATACTATGATGAACTGATTTTTGCCAATATGACAAATTATTGACATGGCACAACTGACAATTTTGTAAATGTATAAATAATTTCAGACGTGCGAACACTGGGCTAAATAATGTATTAGTATTTGCCAGTTTAGCAAGTAACATAAGTTTACAGCTGAATATACAGTGTGCGTGTATGTATACATACATACTGTATATATAGCTGTAAATATCTGTCACTTGCTAATACAGTATATGTGTATATATTATATACACATAGGGGTGCACGATATGAAAATCTTATATCACAATATGAGTAATTTTATTTCACGGTAATGATATATCACAATATATTTATTTTTGCTTTAAATTAGGTCTTTATGATATCAAAATTTTGATACCATAGACATTTCATAATTCTTGTCAGCAGTATCAACAAATATAGAAGGAAATAGGTATTAGAGAAATAAAACATTAAAAACAAGGGTTACGACCAGGCAAGAGGTAGGACCCGTGTAAATATTGGAGCAGCTTTCCAGCGGTGGAGAGCAACTCAAGGAGCGGGAAGGGCTCAAATCGGATGCCGAGGTTGCATTGTTTCTTCTTGATGAGTAACGTTGATTTGGCTTGTTCAAAAATTATACCGTGTTGCTGTGTTGTTGAATATGCTTGTGTGTCATCTTCACTTGTTTCCGTGATCGTCGTTGCCATGGTTGTGTAGGTACTTGTGGGGCGGAGATTTCAAAATAGAGGCGAGGTCCTGTTGGGGTATGGGCGAGTTTGTTTTGGTGCTTTCAAATATCAACAACGTTTGGCAAAAATCGCTTAGTGCACCTTTAAGACCTAAATAACTGTGTTATGATGTGTGTGTAGTGTTTTAGTTTGAAACAGGGGCATTTGACACTACCAAAATGTGTGTATTACCATTCGAGACTATAAAGCCGCAAAAACAACCAATAACAAAAAAAAACTGTTCAACACTCCCGCGCTCTATAAACCCCATCTTCACGTGTGCGCACCTCTCTGACAGTGCTCGCTGCTGATTGCGTTTTAACGGCTTAAAAGCACTTGTTTTTAAGCCGCCATGCTTAAAAAACGTGTGCAAATGATATGTTTTTGTGACCACGTAGCACAGCAAGGTCACGTGAGCGTATAACCGCAAGAAGACAAGTCAAAAATCTCTACCGGTAGACAAATTTCTGCGGGTTAATGTGTCTACTTGTATCTACCCACCCCTATATACCATTACCACATTCTGCTTTTGATATCAAGTTTTCGCGGGGTAGGGACACGATGACCTACAAATCTCAAAACTGTCATTTCTGAAATGGTTTTGTTCAAAAGAAATAATGGTAAATTAAATACTAGGAAATTAATATAAAATAGGAAATATACAAAATTACAGTTTACTACAGAAAACTACAGTTCAGTAAACAAACACAAAAACATTAAATGGTCAAAGAAAATGGTAACTAAACAGGGTTCGTACAGATACTGCAAAATAAAATTCCAGGACTTGCACTACTTTTTTTGTTTTCAAGGACTAAAATCAGATCTCACTTATCAATCAATATTGTAATTATCTTTCAAATTCTAA